>OU342741.1:192295884-192586656 GCA_910589775.1 Avena eriantha | reverse complement strand
CCTATATATATATTCAGAACTCAGGGTGCAAAAATATTGGATGTGGATGCCACAAGCCAACATGTTGTACTTGTGATTCCCATATTTTATGGGTTTTGAAGCTTTCTATAGCTAACCCCGCACATTTGAATAACTTTATATCGATATCTCAGAATTAGGTCAATTTGAAACTACAAGTAAATTGTTGATTTTGCTTTGATAGATTTACGAAAAAGCTTTTGGACGTACCCATCGAGGGTTCAAAATTAATATACCAGAAACCAGCGAGAGTTTCGACGATACGTTCAATTTCTTGCTAAGACTTTGCATATTGGTAATTTAACGAAATTAGGTCAAACTTGAGCTAGCTAAAAGTAAACGCCATAGATTGCTCTTGAATTAAATGTCTTTTCATAGGTAGATCATTGGTGCATCTTCTTGTAGTAAACAGTGTCATCGGTGTGAGTTTCCAACTATCAAGAAAGAACATTCAATTCTACATTTTTCGAGTGAAGAATACGAGCGAGGTTGTTCTTTTTCCTAAAGAAAAGTCTGAAGAATATTGGATCTCAATGCTACAAGCCAAGTTTACATACATATATATTGGACCAACATGTTGTACCAACGATTCCTATGTTTTATGAGTTTTCAAACTTTCCAGCTAACTCTACCCATTAGAATAACTTTATATCAATTTATCGAAATTAGGTCAAATTTAAATCTACAAGTACTAGTAAATTTCACGTGCCCTACACGTGAGACTCGGATAATAGACATCTGACATATCATCACTATATAAAATTATAATAGGCAAAGCTGAAAAAATATAATAGACAAAATTTGAACTGCTACAAGTAAACCGTGTAGGTTGCTTTGAAAGTTTTACGGAAAAGCTCTTAGAGGTACCCATCAGAGGGGCGCGCGCGGGAGGGGGCAATTAATATACTATCAGGAACCAAAGAGAGTACGGACGGAAGATTCATCTTCTTGCTAAGATTTTATGTCTTGACAATTTAATGAAATTAGGTCACACTTGAGCTACAACTAAGTGCGATAGATTGCTCTTGAGTTTAATGAAATTAGGTCAAACCTGAACTACATGTAATAAATTGTATGTTGCTTTAAAAGTTTATGAAAAAAGCTATTGGAGATTCCCATCGAGCGGTTAATTAATATATCAGAAACCATAGAGTGTTTTGACGAGTGGTTCGACTTCTAGCTAAAATTTTGCATCATGAAAATTTTAAACACCTTTTGAAAACGATCACGTGAATTAGGGAGAAAGGGAAAATTATATTTCTATTCTCTATGGGCAACCCACAAGCTTGAGGTGCACCTTAGGCGTAAAGATAACTTTATTTGTCCACTATCTATAAGGTGAACCTTAGCGGATGCCACATAGTAGGCCATTTTTTTGAACGGGTAGTAGGCCAGATTAAGGTGTGATTTTTTACACAATGCCGGAGTAGTATATTTATTTGCTTATACATATGGTCACCTCTGTCCACACGTTGTACATGCTGAGAGAATAAACGTCGGCAGGGGAAGAGGGAAGCAGCGAAGAGAAGTTGAAGGCGGTTCCATGTCAGAGCAAAGTTATGATGGGTTTCTGACACGAGGTACTCCTGTGGCCTTACAGTGTACACTCTACTAGTAGTAAATTTCAGGACCTATGCACTCAAAACAAATCGTGTGTTTTCTCTCTCCTTCCCTATGCTCCATCTCATCTCCTCCCCTTTCCCCTCGCGCATCGGTCCGGCTAATCTCTCTCCGCTCGTCCACAGCGTGGCGCTGCGCACGTGTGCCTTGGTATAGCGGCTCTATGTCTCTGGCATGTTCGGCAGCCGCGCGTTGGTGTGGACTAGGGACAAGGAGGAGTACATAGGAAGGAAACCACTTTGGTCCTTGGCAGCACAAAAATTCAAACTTTTCCAGTTTTTGAAATTTTCACTTGTTTCCCAAACATCGGGAGGGAAGGTTATCCAAAAGATCAGCTATTCACAGTACTTCTTATCTTATCTTTATCTTGTCTTATCTCTTACAATACCATACCATACCACTTTATAGTGTACAGATAACTTCGAACACTGACCATTGGATCAAGACCGGCAAATCCAAACACTGCTAACCGTTGGATCTTCTTTTCCATTCTTAGCACCTACAAAGATTCTACTGATAGTCTTTAGCACGATGAATGCTAGTATGCACAAACCTCAAAACACACACTTCATTGCTCAGTTTCAGGGTCCTTGTGCTAAATGCATGGACTTGGGGTGCAATTTTCATTTTTATGAGGTCCTTGATATAACTTGTACTTCCACCGACCGTGTTAACTCTCAAGAACCTCGCTCCTACTAGACCTACCACGGTTAAAAGAAAATGCAACTGCCCCAATTATCAAACAAACTGGACCACAATTTCTTATACGTAATATCCAAGTTTTTAGTACTAGGATTTTTCAAGCTTCCTAGCTAACTTCGCACACTTCAGTGACTTCTTGTCGATTAACGAAATTAGGTCAAACTTGAGCTACAAGTAAGCTCGATAGATTCCTCTTGAATTAAATGTATTTTCGGAGGTAGATGGGTGCATCTTCTTGTAGTAAACAATGTCGTCAGTATGAGTTTCCAACTATCAGGAAATAAAATTCTCAGTTTTCCGAGTGATGACGAGATGGTTCTTTTCCGTAAAGAAAGCTCAAAGCACAATATGGATCTCAATGCCATAAGCCAAGCTTCTAGACATATTAAGTAGACCAACGTGTTTTACTTACGATTCCCATATGTTTTTTGAGTTTCCAAATTCCCTAGCTAATTAACTCCGCCCACTTGAATGACTACATGTCGATTTATCAAAATTAGGTCAAACTTGAACTATAACTAAATTGTAGGTTGCTCTGAAAGTTTTACGAAAAAGCTTTTCGAGGTACCGTACCGATCGGGAGGGGTGTCACAATCAATATATGAGAAAAAACCGAGAGTTTTGACAACTGGTTTGACTTCTTGCTAAGATTTTTCATCGCATGACACTATTTAACGAAATTGGGTCAAACTTGAGCAACAAGTAAGCGTGATAGATTGCTGTTGAAATATATGACTTTTCAGAGAGGTAGATGGGTGCATTTTCTTGTAGTAAATAGTGCCGTCGGTACGGTGTGATTTTCGAACTATATCAGGAAAGAAGATTCAACTTTTCTCAATTTTTCGAGTGATGACGAGCGAGGTTGTTCTTTTCCGTAAAAAAATGTCCGAAGAATAATCTTGGATCTGAATGCCAGAAGCCATGTTTACCGACATATATAGTGGACCAACATGTTGTACCAACGATTCCCATGTTTTATTTATGAGTTTTCAAGCTTCCTAGCTAACTTTGCCCATTTGACCGGATGACTTCATGTCGATTTATTAAAATTAGGTCAAATTTGAAACTACTAGTAAATTGTAGGTTGCTTTGAAAGTTTTACGAAAAATCTTTTGAAGGTACCCTTCGAGGGGTCACAATTAATATATCATAAAACACCAAGAGTTTTGACGATATGTTCAACTTCTTGCTAAGATTTTGCATCTTAACAATTTAACGAAATTAGGTCAAACTTGAGCTACAAGTAAGCGCGATAGATTTCTCTTGAATTAAATGTATTTTCGGAGGTATATCGATGCACCTTCTTATAGTAAACAATGTTGTTAGTGTGAGTTTCCAACTATCAGGAAAGAATATTCAATTCTACATTTTCTCAGTGAAGACGAGCAATGCTACTAGTTGTTATTTTTCGTAAAGATAAGTCTAAATAATATTGGATGTGGATGCCACAAGCCAAGTCAACAGACATATATAGTCGATCGATAACATGTTATACTTGCGATTCCCATGTTTTATGAGCTTTCAAACTTCCTAGCTAACCCTGTCCATTTTAATGACTTTAAGTCGATTTATCGAAATTAGATCAAATTTGAAACTACAAGTAAATTGTAGGCTTTTCTTTTTAACTTTTATGAAAAAGCTTTTAATTTGGAGGTACCCATCGAGGGGTCACAATTAATATATCTGAAAACAACAAGAGTTTTGACGGTAGGTTCAACTTCCTGCTAAGATTTTGCATCTTGACAATTTAACAAAATTAATTAGGTCAAACTTGAGCTACAAGTAAGCGCGATAGATAGCTCTTGAATTAAATGTCATTTTAGAGGTAGATGGGTGCATTTTCTAGTAGTAAGCAGTGTCGTGGGTGTGAGTGTCCGACTACCAGGAAAGAACATTGAATTCTACGATTTCCGAGTGAAGACGAACGAGGTTAGTTGTTCTTTTCCGTAAAGAAAAGTCCAAAGAATATTGGATGTGGATGCCACAAGCCAAGTTGACAGACATATATATATAGTGGATCGAAAACACGTTATACTTGCGATTCCCATGTTTTATGGGTTTTGAAGCTTCCAATAGCTAACCCCGCACATTTGAATAACTTTATGTCGATATCTTAGAATTAGGTCAAATTTGAAACTACAAGTAAATTGTAGGTTTTGTTTTGATAGATTTATGAAAAAGCTTTTGGACGTACCCATCGAGGGTTCAAAATTAATATACCAGAAACCAGCGAGAGTTTCAACGATGGGTTCAACTTCTTGCTAAGACTTTGCATATTGGTAATTTAATGAAATTAGGTCAAACTTGAGCTAGCTACAAGTAAACGCCATAGATTGCTCTTCAATTAAATGTCTTTTCATAGGTAGATCATCGGTGCATCTTCTTGTAGTAAACAGTATCGTCGGTGTGAGCTTCCAACTATCAAGAAAGAACATTCAATTCTATATTTTCCGAGTGAAGAATATGAGTGAGGTTGTTCTTTTTCCTAAAGAAAAGTCCGAAGAATATTGGATCTCAATGCCAGAAGCCAAGTTTACATAGATATATATTGGACCAACATGTTGTACCAATAATTCCCATGTTTTATGAGTTTTCAAACTTCCCAGCTAACTCTGCCCATTAGAATGACTTTATGTCGATTTATCGAAATTAGGTCAAATTTTAAACTACAAGTACTAGTAAATTGCACGTGCCCTGCACGCGAGACTCGGATAATAGACATCTGGCATATCATCACTATATAAAATTATAATAGGCAAAGAAGAAAAAATATAATAGGCAAAATTTGAACTACTACAAGTAAACCGTGTAGGTTGCTTTGAAAGTTTACCGGAAAAGCTCTTAGAGGTACCCATCAGAGGGGCGTGCGGGGGGGGGGGGGGGGGGGGGCAATTAATATACTATCACAAACCAGAAGAGAGTTCTTACAGCATGTTCATCTTCTTGCTAAGATTTTGTGTCTTGAAAGTTTAATGAAATTAGGTCAAACTTGAGCTACAACTAAGTGCGATAGATTGCTCTTGAATTTAATGAAATTAGGTCAAACTTGAACTACATGTAATAAATTTTATATTGCTTCGAAAGTTTTATGAAAAAATCTTTTGGAGGTACCCGTCGAGCGGTTAATTAATATATCAGAAAGCACAGAGAGTTTTGACGTGTGGTTTGACTTCTAGCTAAGATTTTCCATCATGACAATTTTGAACACCTTTTGAAAATGATCACATGAAATAGGGAGAGAGGGGAAATAATATTTCTATTCTCTATGGAGAACCCACAAGCTTGATGTGCACCTTAGGCTTAAATATAACTTTATTTTTAACACTATGTATAAGGTGAATCTTAGCGGATGCCACATAGTAGGCCATATTAAAGTGTGCTTTTTTACACAATGCGGGAGTAGTATATTTCTTTACTTACACATATGGTCACCTCTATCCACGTGTTGTACATGGTGAGAGAATAAAACGTTGGCAGGGGAAGAGGGCAGCTGCGAAGAGAAGTTGAAGGCGGCTCCATGTCAGCGCAAAGTTATGATGGGATTCTGACACGAGGTACTCCTGCGGCCTTACAGTGTACACTCTACTATAGTAAATTTCAGGACCTATGCACGCAAAAAAAATCGTGTGTCTTCTCTCTCCTTCCGTATGCTCCATCTCTCCTCCCCTTTCCCCTCGCGCACCGGTCCGGCTGATCTCTCTCCCTTCGTCCACAGCGTGGCGCTGCGCACGTGTGCCTTGGTACGGCGGCTCTGTGTCTCTGGCTTGTTCGTTAGCTGCGCGTTGGTGTTGAGTAGGGATGAGGAGGAGTACATAGGAAGGATACCACTTTGGTCCTTGGCAGCAAAAAAATTCAAACTTTTCCGGTTTTCGAAATTTTCACTTGCTTCCTAAACATCGGGAGGGAAAAATTATCCAAAAGATTTATCATTCACAGTACTTCTTATCTTATCTTTATCTTGTCTTATCTCTTACAATACGATACCATACCACTATATAGTGTACGGATAACTTCGAACACTGAACATTGGATCAAGACCGGCAAATCCAAACATTGCTAACCGTTGGATCTTCTTTTCCATTCTTAGAATCTACAAAGATTCTACTGATAGCCTTTAGCACGATGAATGCTAGTATGCGCAAACCTCAAAACACACACTTCATTGCTCAGTTTCAGGGTCCTTGTGCTAAATGCATGGACTTGGGTGCAATTTTCATTTTTATGAGGTCCTTGATGTAACTTGTACTTCCACTGACCGTGTTAACTCTCAAGCACCTCGCTCCTACGAGACCTACCACGGTTAAAACAAAATGCAACCGCCCCAATTATCAAACAAACTGGACCACAATTTCTTATATGTAATACCCAAGTTTTTAGTACTAGGATTTTTCAAGCTTCCTAGCTAACTTCTCACACTTCAGTGACTTCTTGTCGATTAACGAAATTAGGTCAAACTTGAGCTACAAGTAAGCGCGATATATTGCTCTTGAATTAAATGTATTTTCGGAGGTAGATGGGTGCATCTTCTTGTAGTAAACAATGTCGTCAGTGTGAGTTTCCAACTATCATGAAATAAAATTCTCAGTTTTCCGAGTGATAACGAGATGGTTCTTTTCTGTAAAGAAAACTCGAAGCAGAATATGGATCTCAATGCCATAAGCCAAGCTTCTAGATATATTAAGTGGGCCAACGTGTTTTACTTACGATTCCCATATGTTTTTTGAGTTTTCATACTCTGTAGCTAATTAACTCTGCCCACTTGAATGACTACATGTCGATTTATCAAAATTAGGTCAAACTTGAACTATAACTAAATTGTAGGTTGCTCTGAAAGTTTTACGAAAAAGCTTTTCAAGTTACCGTACCGATCGGGAGGGGTGTCACAATCAATATATGAGAAAAAACCGAGAGTTTTGACAACTGGTTTGACTTCTTGCTAAGATTTTGCATCTCATGACACTATTTAACGAAATTGGGTCAAACTTGAGCTACAAGTAAGCGTGGTAAATTGCTGTTGAAATATATGACTTTTCAGAGAGGTAGATGGGTGCATTTTCTTGTAGTAAATAGTGTCGTCGGTACGGTGTGATTTTCGAACTATATCAGGAAAGAAGATTCAATTTTTCTCAATTTTTCGAGTGATGATGAGTGAGGTTGTTCTTTTCTGTAAAGAAATGTCCAAAGAATAATATTGGATCTGAATGCTAGAAGCCAAGTTTACCGACATATATAGTGGACCAACATGTTGTGCCAACGATTCCCATGTTTTATTTATGAGTTTTCAAGCTTCCTAGATAACTCTGCCCATTTGACCGGATGACTTCATGTCGATTTATCGAAATTAGGTCAAATTTGAAACTACAAGTAAATTGTAGGTTGCTTTGAAAGTTTTACGAAAAATCTTTTGGAGGTACCCATCGAGGGGTCACAATTAATATATCATAAAACACCGAGAGTTTTGACGATATGTTCAACTTCCATCTAAGATTTTGCATCTTGACAATTTAACGAAATTAGGTCAAACTTGAGCTACAAGTAAGCGCGATAGATTGCTCTTGAATTAAATGTATTTTTGGAGGTAGATCGATGCACCTTCTTGTAGTAAACAATGCCGTCAGTGTGAGTTTCCAACTATCGGGAAAGAATATTCAATTCTACATTTTCTGAGTGAAGATGAGCGATGCTACTAGTTGTTATTTTTCGTAAAGAGAAGTCCAAAGAATATTGGATGGGGATGCCACAAGGCAAGTTGACAGACATATATAGTCGATCGACAACATGTTGTACTTGTGATTCCCATGTTTTATGAGCTTTCAAACTTCCTAGCTAACTCTGCCCATTTTAATGACTTTAAGTCGATTTATCAAAATTAGGTCAAATTTGAAACTACAAGTAAATTGTAGGTTTTGCTTTTTAACTTTTACGAAAAAGCTTTTAATTTGGAGGTACCCATCGAGGGGTCACAATTAATATATCTGAAAACAACAAGAGTTTTGATGATAGGTTCAACTTCCTGCTAAGATTTTACATCTTGATAATTTAACAAAATTAATTAGGTCAAACTTGAGCTATAAGTAAGCGCGATAGATGGCTCTTGAATTAAATGTCATTTTAGAGGTAGATGGGTGTATTTTCTAGTAGTAAGCAATGTCGTGGGTGTGAGTGTCCAACTACCAGGAAAGAACATTGAATTCTGCGCTTTCCGAGTGAAGACGAACGAGGTTAGTTGTTGTTTTCCGTAAAGAAAAGTCCAAAGAATATTGGATGTGGATGCCACAAGACAAGTTGACAGACATATATATATAGTGGATCGCAACATGTTGTACTTGCGATTCCCATGTTTTATGGGTTTTGAAGCTTCCTATAGCTAACCCTGCACATTTGAATAATTTTATGTCAATATCTCGGAATTAGGTCAAATTTGAAACTACAAGTAAATTGTAGGTTTTGCTTTGATAGATTTATGAAAAAGCTTTTGGATGTACCCATCGAGGGTTCAAAATTAATATATCAGAAACCAGCGAGAGTTTCGACGATAGGTTCAACTTCTTGCTAAGACTTTGCATATTGGTAATTTAACGAAATTAGGTCAAACTTGAGTTAGCTACAAGTAAATGCCATAGATTCTTCTTGAATTAAATGTCTTTTCATAGGTAGATCATCGGTGTATATTCTTGTAGTAAACAGTGTCGTCGGTGTGAGTTTCCAACTATCAAGAAAGAACATTCAATTCTACATTTTCCGAGTGAAGAATACAAGCGAGGTTGTTCTTTTTCCTAAAGAAAAGTCCAAAGAATATTGGATCTCAATGCCACAAGCCAAGTTTACATACATATATATTGGACCAACATGTTGTCCAACGATTCCCATGTTTTATGAGTTTTCAAACTTCCCAGCTAACTCTGCCCATTAGAATTACTTTATGTCGATATATCGAAATTAGGTCAAATTTGAAACTACAAGTACTAGTAAATTGCATGTGCCCTACACGTGAGACTCGGATAATAGACATCTCGCATATCATCACTATATAAAATTATAATAGTCGAAGAGGAAAAAATATAATATGTAAAATTTGAACTACTACAAGTAAACCATGTAGGTTGCTTTGAAAGTTTTACGGAAAAGCTCTTAGAGGTACCCATCGGAGGGGGCGCACGGGGGGGGGGGGGGATTAATATACTATCAGGAACCAAAGAGAGTTCTGACAACAGGTTCATCTTCTTGCAAAGATTTTGCATCTTGACAATTTAATGAAATTAGGTCAAACTTGAGCTACAACTAAGTGCGATAGATTGCTCTTGAATTTAATGAAATTAGGTCAAACTTGAACTACAGGTAATAAATTGTTTGTTGCTTTGAAAGTTTTATGAAAAAAACTTTTGGAGGTTAATTAATCTATCAGAAACCATAGAGAGTTTTGACGAGTGGTTCGACTTCTAGCTAAGACTTTACATCATGAAAATTTTGAACACCTTTTGAAAAGGATCCCGTGCATCCGGACATAGTTCGTGCCCCAAAATTTTAGATACTTCGAAATTCCCATTCGACCCCTATTAAATTCGGTAGGTGGGGGGCTTCACTCGTAATTTTCCCAGTATAGTGCTAGCAGTACCTAAACCCGACCCCCCTCCCCCTCCTCTCCTCTAGGAATATGTCACCGGCCGGAACATCCCTGCTGCACTTTAGCCAGTGTACCCGCACACCTAATCTTCTCAACGAACCCTCTTGTCCGGCGCGCTGATCACATCATCGACCGCCTAGGATCTGCTCCACGAACACCGTGGTCCAGCGTTCTGCTCGTATCCTCGCCCGCCCAATATCTACTTCCCCGTCATCGACACCCACTACGACCGTAGCACCTTCAGCGACCTCGATGTGAGCTGTAAGGATGCGGAGGAGGCCTAGATGCCGTCCCGGACGAGGTTAAACCAGATCTCCCTACACGATTTGTTTGTTGGCAATGTATTGTATTCGTGCTAAATTTCCTAACTAACAGGTTCTTTACTTGATATACACCTGTTATGTACTCTCTCTGTTTCAAAATATAAGATGCTTTAGCTTTGTGAAAGAAGTGTATCCAGACTCATTTTAGTGTATAGGTTCACTCCAAACCTAGATGAACTTATACACTAAAAGAGGTCTAGATGCACTCTTTTCACAAAGCTAAAACATGTTATATTTTGAAATACAGGGAGTACTAAATTAACCCATTGTGGTTATGCTTAAACTCCACGCATTGAACTGTTTTTATGTACTGTACTATTTCTTTGTGAATCATTAGTCGCTTAACATATTTTTTTACATTCTCGGTTGTACCTGTCCGCATGAGATATGATTATATAATATCTCTCTCATTCGCCGATTTACGAACTATAGTATTTCCATCATGCTATTGTCCTGCTATCCTATACTACACGTTTACACACGTTATACTATTTGACCATTATGTATTATCGATTTTATCCCTCTTAACCTGCGGTTCAAACTGTTTGCTGTTATTATGCAAGGAGCAGCCTCAGTTTGCACACAATATCATAGAGTGAATGGCTCCTATAATCTTGTAAGACCCCATCACTTTTGTTTCACTTCATGCCAACGTATATCATGTTGGAACCTGTTTGTATTTACAGTTGGCCTTACCTTTATGCAGAGGAGCAATAATGGAGTACAAACTCCGCCCGTCCACACGAGCTGCCATAGATCTCGTGTAACACCTACCGTAAGCCCCCCCACCTAAAGTTTGGTCCTTGCCACATTTTTTGTTTGCTTAAATTTACTATTTGTATTTCTTGTTTTCATATTTTTTTACCAAAAATTAGCGTCAAACATTTTAGCTCCACTATGGTCTGCTTTTGTTCCATGTTCTTAGTTCAATTTCCTAGATATGGAGAGGCCGGGTGTATTGCATCTGAGTTGTCTGATAATAAGAACAAGGCTACACTAGCAATAAATCTACACATGTATCATAAGGAAGTCTGTGCAGTTCATCTCACTCTTGTATCTACTTTGTATCATAGTTAAATGAACTAGCTATTTTAATACGAGGCACTTGATGGTTCAGTTTGTTGTTCTCAGGCCACTGAAGCGTTAACATTATCTTGCTATTCATGAATAATTCAATGTATGATTGCTTGAATCATTGTTTGTCTGAAATTATCTAGTTAGCATATTCGAGGCTCACAATTGATATGTTTTTATTGGCTGAGTTACTCTTTTTTTGTCTATGATTAAATCAGTGGCAGATTTCATTGTGTAGTTCCTGGCTAGTTTATATATGAGAAACATAATGGCTTAGTTTTATTATTCATTTTATTCATGTTCTGCACATTCTAGTTTGAGCAGTCTGCATCAGGTACATTGGTTGATTGTTCGCATTGTTATTCAAAATAAACTTGTAGTTTGTTTCCCAAGTCTGTTGTTTATGTAACTTGTTTGTCTTGGTCTCAGCCATCTTCAAGTAGAGCAATCAATTCAGAGAGCAACACATGCTCGCATCGCTCCATGGCGCCAGCTGGTCCACTTATTCAAGAAGAAATAGATGTATGAGCCACCGTTGTTAATTGCTTCCTTATATATTACCACATTGACACATTTAAAATTCATGGTGGTGTGATTGCATGGTAATGCTATTATAACTTGTTTTGTGTTTGTTTCAGGATGCAAATGACCCTCTGAATGCCGAACAAAGACCCGCTTCTCCAAGTTTAAATTTTGTTTCACATAGCAGCGGTGACAATACCTATTGCTCATGGCACACCGCTTCGACTGATCCTCGTTTTTTAGCCGAAAGATTATTTGAGGATGCCCTCCAAGATACCCGTGATATTGTTGAGCAAGAAGCCAACAAAACAGATTCAGTAATCACCATAGCACGCAAAGACTTATATGCATGGAAAAACAGGCAAGCCTTAACGTAGAACATACTTAATAATCTCATTTGCAACTCTCATAGGAAGCCAGTTGTTACATGTCTCGGGATGCAAGATCCATAGAGACCTTTTCTATAACACGAGTTATGGTGTTTTTTTAGTTGTCTAGACCCTGCTGCAACTTTTATGCTTCATTTTATTACTATCAAGTTTACTGAGGATTGTAATAATCTACTGTAATTTGCAGTTGTAAATTGTTTGAGGATTGTTGCAAACTAAGCATCTATCAGAATTACTACACACACATGAAAAAACAGTGAAATTGTAAGAGGTACAACACACGATCTACCAGAACAGGGAGAATGTCCATTGTATTACACGCGCACCATAGAACTTGCAAAATTCATAGACGTTCACTCAACAAAGTGAACACATAAAGAGCAGACCTGAAGAGAATACATCAGGAGCAGACCCACACAATCCATCAATCTGATGGATAGCCGTCGTAGTAATCGTAGTGGGTGATACCATCCTCGCCATATGGCGGCACCATCTGCAGCTCAGAAGGCTCGACGATTCTGCAATACTCCGCCAACAATCGATCGAGTTCGAAAGGACGGTCATTCCATAATCCTACTACTCCATACCCATATACAATGCTTGACTCCTCTTCCCACGCAAGAGCCTCAAAGTTGTAAGATCTAATCTCGAATAGATCCGCATAGTATATGCTGCCGGCCTGCACCGTGGGTACCCTGGTGTTGTCGACGCAGACGCACCGATTCTTATCAACGAAGAGAGCACGACTTCTGATGCCTCTGACCAGCTGAAGGACACGGTTCTGGGTATCAACCCGGTAAACAACCGGCCTACCGCCATAGACCGGTCCACTCACAACAAACAACAACTCCTCGTCGGACTCGACGAGGTAAAAAATATTCTCTAAGAACTGACAGCCCGGAACAGGGCCTGCAATGATGGGATGCATCTCCAGGGTTCGTGCAGAGCGCTGCAGCTGCACATCTCCATGAGCAGCACCACACATAGTCGAGAGGACAGACCCGTATTTGTCGATGACAAAAACATTACCGGCGTAAGAGGTCATGCTCCGCAGTTCGGCAAAGTCATCCGGCGAGTACCAGCCTTCACCAAAGACCGGGCGACTCCCTTCCTCCGTGCTCTCATCCGCCCACCGAATGGTGGTGTTCTGATTGTTTGATGTAAACGCCATCAATGACGGGAACATCATCACAATGACAGAAGCCACCCGCTCGGTCGGTATCTCCACCCTCAGGCGCTTGATAGCACCCAAGAAGGGGTTGTACAACCAGGTCTTGTATGCCTGTGCCCTCTATCCAAGCACAAGGAGGACGTCGTTTGTGCTACCGACATAAAAGTACCTTCCAGAGATAGAGGGAGGAGAAACAGAGATTCAGTCAAGGTAAACAGATTGAAATTCAATCAAGGTAAACCATAGAGCACAACCCTGGGCAACCAGTGGACGAAGAAACAAAACTTGAAAAACATATAGTATAGGATGTGAATGCAAAAAATGGATCGCATATATACATATGAATATAAAGAAAACACCTACGAATAACCCGGCTAATCTTCTTCTCAAGGTGGTGGCCAGTTCTCACGTTCAGCAACGTGATGGCGGCGTCATCTACCCGATACTCCTCCGACAACTGGTGCTCTAGGACAATCCAGTTGGCTGGCATAAAGCGCTGCTCCATGAAGCCGCGCCAGGCGCTGCAGACTACCCGAAAGGCGGCGTAGTAGTCAAAGTCATCTATCGAAAGGAAGATGTCACCTATCTTCTGGACGAGTCCCTCAGGGAGCCAACCCATGGTGAGTCCTCCTGCTTCTTGCTGGCCATGGATGATGGCGTTCGTGTGGTCTCGGTCCCACCGACTGGCACAGGAAGTGGTTCCAGAGACACACATTTAAACAAAGGCCTGGGAAATCCAAGTGAATCGTGTGGAAACGAGACGACGGCATGCACACAACAACCGCAAGCACGTTTCATCAAACTGGTACGGGCACGCGCACTAATTACGGTACAATGTTCGTACGCACGTCAGCTTTACGACTACTGGGAGCACGCGAGTGTGTAGGTGTAGGATGATACTAGTAGTAGTAGTATCATAACCTCATTGTATTTAATTATCCCAAAATCTAAGAAGAAAACTTGCGCTCCCTGGTCCTCAAGGCACACGCAAACGCAGGGCATTTTCCATTTATTACATGGCACTTTCCATTTTTCAATTTCGCTTTTTGGCTGTGCCCTTGGATGCTCACCATGTGGGCGGATGGGGTGTATGCTCCGTGGAGCTAAAAACCTCATGTTCTCTCAATAGAACGGTTGTTAATTATTGAGGTATATATGTTTTTAGTCACACAAGTTGCACCGCGGGAGCGTTTTAGTCCCACATTTTGCAAAATGAGCAACACTAGCCCCACAACTTGTAACCAGGAACATTTTAGTCCAATTCAATCAAATTTCTGTGATTTTGTCTGAATTCATCGTAACTAATTCTGGAAGTGACATGTGGCATCATAATTTTTGCAAAATGGCCCCTGTGTATTTTCTGCCTACCAATTGTGACCTTGGTACAACTTGACAGGAGGATCTGGATAAGAAAACAAATAAGAGAAACTACCAATGCATTGTATGGTATTGACCTGATTACATGTGCTACTAAAGAAATCAACCTTGCCACTACAGCATGCACACATAAGTGATTAACTGAAGAGCGCTCTGGCTGATGTGTTCTTTATTTTTTAATATTCAAAAATATGTGTTCTAGGTACAATAAAAACTCAACTTTATTCCTTTTCATTTTTGCAAATAAGAAAAAACTCAAGTTTATTCTAGACACTGTAGCTAGCTACTAGGTTAACGACAAAGCTATACAATTGATATTATGGACCGTGCCAACATAGACGTGAGCATTTTTTTTCGTTCGTATGTGCTTTTTTATTGTATAAATAATTACTTCCCCCTAAGTACTCCTCGTATGGCATAATTACGTCCTCTCAAGTACTCCTTGTCTCACATGAGTAGTCGTGGGCATCTACCGGCATAGTGCCTTGTGGGTGTGTGTGTGTCATTGTATAAAAGTGTTAAGTTCGAATCCATTCTCCTTTTAGAGATTTAACTATTTTATTTGTACATGTACTAACAGGTGGCTCACTTATTAGTCCGCATAGGGACACAAATGACATAAAAAATATAGAGTGGTCATTTTAAAAAAATCAACGTCATTTGTGGCTAAATTAAGTCAAATTCACTGAAATTCCATTAAATTGGACTAAAATACTCTCGAGATATAAGTTGAGGGACTAGTATTGCTCATTTTTCAATATGTCGGACTAAAACGCTCGCGCGGTGCAAGATGTGGGACTAAAGGTGTATATACCTCTTAGTTATTTTACAACCTCAATTGCTAGGCCGGAGGACCAATTAATGCTCATAGTTTTGCTAAATTACTCCTCTAGTTGACCGTAAAATATGAACCACCACGTCGGATAATGCTCCTGGCCGATCATGTTGTTAAAACGGGAGTGCATTCATTGGCTTGCATGTTTTCAATTAGATGCGGCGGCCACGAGTATTGCCTAGATTTTAGGATTACTAGTGCATGCAATAACTAGCTATAAAGCGAGTAGGTGAAATGAATTCTCCGAACTAGTACTACTCCGGCCTAGTAATACCGAACATAGGGAGTACCTTAAGTGTGATTATATGGATGATCAGTTGATGTGACTCTCAGCCATGAATTCGTGACCATATAGCCGTATGTTCTACCACCTTTTTTTAGTACTACTACTACTAGTACATGGACGCTAGCACAATTCAAAATCTCAATCGAGTGGCAAAATCACGCACACCAACTTTAAAGCATTTCCCGCCTAACCGTTTTAAAAACTTTGAGCCAAAATCCCCCACCTAGGAAGTACCATTTTTATATTATTATTATTATTATCAGATGGGCGCTTGTCAAATTCAAAATCTCAATCGAGCGACTAAACCATACATTAACTTTGAAGCATTTTCCGCCCCTCAGTTTCAAAAACTTTGAGGCAAAATATCCCACCGGGGCAGTACCATTTTTATATTATTATTAGATGGACGGTCGCCAAATTCAATATCTTAATCAAGCGGCAAAATCACACACCGATCCTGAAGAATTTCCCGCCCCTTAGTTTCAAAAACTTTTGACTTCAAAATTCCGATTCTACCCATTATTCTGACGCCCTATGGGAAAGCTAAAGTCGGTAGCTTGGGGGCACGATCGTAATTTATATTTCTGTTCACCTCCTTAGTCCAGATTCGCCCAAATTTTCCCGCTGGTCCTTTCAAAAATCCTAGCCCCTCTCTCCCACGCCCTCACCTCCACGACCATGACGCGAACGGGCCGGCAGAAATTGCACGGCGGCCTGACCCGCTTGAGCGGCGGTCTCATGCACTGCCGCGGAGCCGCTTCACTGATCTGGTTCACTGGGTCTCTCTGCCATTGCACCAAAGCTGCGGTGTCGTTCACCACCTCGATGGCGTCATTGACCACCCAAGCTCTGCTTCTCGGCCGCCAAAAGCTACCCAACCATACCGGATGCGCTTCACCGGTGTACACCAGACGTGATCTAGTTCCGGGAGTTCCATGTCCACTGCTCTAGACCAGCTGCTCTGCCGTCGCCGTTCACTGCACTGGATCTGCCTCAGCGATGCTCTCGTCCACCGCGCTCAAGCCGACATTGACCGACCAAGATATGCTTCCCCGACGCCAACAGCCACCGCAACCGCAGCACCCACGGTGACCTGGACGTCACCCGCATGTTACCGACGATGCTTAGATGCCTCTTGATACATTGCAAATGTATCTATAATTTTTGATGTTCCATGCTTTGTTTTATCTACTTTCTTGTGTTTTGTTTCAACTTTGGAGTACTTTTCATATGATTTCTTGGACTAACCTATTAACAAGAGCCACGGTGCCAGCTGTCTGTTTTCTGCTGTTTTTGGTTCCAGGAAAATCAGAAAATGAATATTCTCGGAATTGGATGGGACAAAAGCCAAAGTCAGTATTTCACCGAGGGACACCTGGAGCCAGAATACGAGACGGAGAGGGGCTGGGGCCTGGCCACACCACCTGGCCGCGCGGCCAGGCTTGGCCCGCGCCAGGGGGTGGTTGGCCGCCCCAGGCACTCCCTCGGCCTCTCCTTCCGCCTATATATTGCCTCTGATACGGAAACCCTAAGTACCCAATCAGAAATCCACAAAAAGTTCCGCAGCACCGCCGCCACCGAAGGGGAGATTCGGGGGACAGAAAGTCTTTGTTCCGGCACCCTGCCAGGACGGGGAAGTGCCCCCGGAGCCATCTCCATTGATCTCCACCACCATCTCCATCGCCGTTGCTGATTCCCATGATGATGAGGGAGTACTTCTTCCTCAAGGCTAAGGGTTCTACCGGTAGCTATGTGTTCATCTCTCTCTATGCGTGATCATATTGTGATCGTGAGCTTTGTAATTAAGTAGATCTACCTTGCTACTGAAGTGCTTTATTAGATCTCTGCTCTCCCCATGTGTGTGAAGTTGACAGTGTGCACACCATGGTGGCACTTAGGCTAGAGATTAGAAATACTTGTTATGCGTTATATTTGGAGTTGGATGTCTTTATGAAATTGTGGTGTTTGTTGGAACCATCTAGTGCTCAAGGTGATAGTGTGGGGTTATCTAGATCTAGAAAGCGAACTTTGAGGAGTGTTGTTATAGCCCTACCATGGATTAGAGTGTCCAACCGGAGAGTAATTCAGCGTAATATCATGAAGATGATATATTTCTATGAGAGTGTTCACTAGTGAAAGTATGATCCCTAGGCCTTGTTTCTAAGCATTAAAACACCGTTTGCTACTAGATCTGTTACATGTTTGCTTGCTTCCATCTTTATTTCAGTTTTCCTTTAGTCTCTTCCACGCCATCAAGCTATTTTCTAGCATCGTTGTCTTTTATCCATACAACTTGTATTTCACTATCTCTTCGCCAAACTAGTGCACCTATACACCTGACAAGTGTATTGGGTGTGTTGGGGACACAAGAGACTTCTTGTATCTTGATTGCAGGATTGCTTGAGAGGGAATACCTATTACCACTTCCTCCCTGAGTTCGATAAACCTTGGGTAATCCACTTAAGGGAAAATTGCTGCTGTTCTATAAACCTTTGCACTTAGAGGCCCAACAACTGTCTACAAGAATAGAAGTGCGTAGACATCAAGCTATTTTCTGGCGTCGTTGCCGGGGAGCATAGCTTTATTTATCAAGTTCACTTGGATTCATTATTGTTCGCTGCCATCCATCCATCATGGGTAAGTCTCGTGATGGCAAGGTTCCTATTTTACCATCCACTACAAAAAGAGGTATGGTTCTGAACACCTCTGTTGCTACTGATCAACTGCTGTGACCAAGATTGTTTCCAGGTGCAGCTGAATTGACGACTCAGTTGTTAAGGCTTATAAATATTCTTTGGATCCCCTTGTGTCGAATCAATAAATTGGGTTTCACTTCCCTCGAAAATACTGCGATACACCCCCTATACTTGTGGGTCATCAAGACTATTTTCTGGTGCCGTTGCCAGGGAGGTAAGGTAAAAGGTACTCACATCCTCTGGTGTGAGTGCTCAAAGTTATTTCTTTTAGATCCTGCAATTTTAACTTTTTGTTTCTTGTTTTTACTAGTTAGGCTTAATGGAAAACAACAACAAAATTAGAGAGCTTTTTAGTATTTTTCCTAATGTAGAACATGAATTGTCTGAAAAGAAAATTAAAAACCCATGGAACTTTCTTTGCATGCTAATAGCAATGTTATTAGTAAGAATCTTTTGAACACCTTAGTTACTAATGCTATGGAAACTTCTAAGCTTGGGGAAGTTAGTTTTTATGAAAATGATATTTTTAATTCCCCAGCTTTAAAGAAGAAAATTTGCTCTGATGATACTTTATCTCCCATATGTGGTAATTCAATGATACTTGTGATATTTTAAATCCACATACTGAAAGCATCTCCTTTAAAATACCTATAAAAATTGTTGAACGTGTCATGAACAACTGTTATTTGGGAGATGGAACTGTCCATCCTGGTGATCATTTACTCTTTATACACGAATTATGCAAGTTGTTCAAGTGTGCAGTTATTTCAATGAACCAAGTTAGGAGGAAGCTATTATTTTTTTTCACTTAAGGGCAAAGGAAGGGAGTGGTATGAGCTACTAGATGATCCTCATCATTTGGAGTGGAAGGAACTTAAATCTCTCTTTTAATCTAAATTTTATCCTCCTCATGAAATTCATAAAGATAGGAATTACATTTATAATTTTCATCCACGTGATGGATAAAGTATTGCCCAAGCATGGGGGAGATTGAAGTCACTAATGCTCAAATGTCCCATTCATGATCTCCCTAGTAATATTGTTATTAATAATTTCTATGCAAGGCTTTCAGGGCATTACAAGGACTATCTAGATACTTGTTTCGAGGGATCCTTCACAAGTAAGGAGGTCAAAGCTAAGTGGGATCTTCTTGAAACAATTCAAAGCAATACCGAAGATTAGGATAACAACAAAGGTAAAGAACCAGGTATAAACTATGAGTATGATTGCATTAAGTCTTTCACTGAAACTGCTGATTTTCAAGAGCTTAGTGCTAAATATGGTCTTGATCCTCTGATTCTTGTTGATTGTTTTAGAGCCTTTGCTTCTCATATATTATGCTCCTAAAGAAAAATGGGACATGTATCATGAGCCTTTTAAAGACACTTGCAGTAAAAATGAAATTGTTATTAATGATAGCAATAAACATGCTCAAACCTCTGAAAGTACTCTTTCTTATAAGCATGTTAATTTTTGTGGAATACATAGATCTTGTGAGAATAATCAAATTGAAGAATAATATTGTATCACCCACATGAATGAAAAAACTAGAATTTGGTATAGGGCTTTAAATGATCTTGGTAAAAACATTTGTGCCCTTTATCCTTTTATTTGTGAACTTTGCTTTGAAGTGGGTCATTTCAATTTTCAATGCTCGGGCCATAATAATAGCCCTTCTAATCCAATGAGTACTACAAGTTTGTATTGTGATGACATGATCACTCCTAATCAGCATGATGAACTTACATTATTTTTGGGGTGTGAAGAGTTATCAAGAAAAACCTCTTTGGTAGATATGGGTGCTTTTGATATGAATAGTGTCCTGCATGGTTGTCATGTTTATTTTGTTGATAATTGTCACACAAATAATTACATATAAAATATTATAGAAGATGAGATTTTACCAAAATATGACAAGATTAATATGAGTTTTGATCTTATTAATGAAAAGAAGGAATCCTCCAAAGTTTCTTCTATTGTCTCTAACAATGAACCAGGGGATATGGAGAATCTTCCTTTCAAGCATCTCCCTCCTAAAGAGAAGAAGAAAAAGAAGAAGAGGAGGAGTAAAAGGAGGGAGGAAACGGTATTTTCCCCTAAGCATGTTGCTCCTATTATAGTTTTTGATGAGTCTGAACTCGATGATGTTCCTATGCCTGTTACCTATAGTAGTGATCATGATTGGGAAAAACACACTACTTTTAATATTGAAAATCTTTTTGGTACCAATTCTGAAAATGATGATATTAATAATTGTTGGACTATTAGTGCTATCCATGTTCCTTCCAATGATGATATGTTTACAAATGAACACACTTTGGAAGATAATTATTCTATTGCATATGATGATACTACACCTCCAATAAATGATGATTGCAATGATGAATATGATATATTCAGTCCACCTACTATTGAGGAGAAAATTAATTATGATTACAATATGCCTCCTATATTTGATGATTATGGTGATGAGAATAATAATGATATCTATTTTGTTGAATTTACTCCCACTACAATTAATAAGAATGAATATGTTTATGTGGGGAATATTAATTCTCTGATGCATCTGGCTCATGATAAGAATGTTTTATGTGATAGTTATATTGTTAATTTTATTTATGATGCTACTGAAAGTTATTATGAGAGAGGGAAACATGGTTTTATGTATCTCAACAATATTAAGTTTCCCCTCTTTATGTTGAAAGTCTTGAAGTTGCACTTGTTTCACTTTACTATGCTTGTTGCTTTGTGCTTTCATGACTTGTTTCTTTACAAAATTCCTATGCATAGGAAGTGGGTTAGACTTAAATATGCTTTAAATTTGTTTCTTGATGCTCTCTTTGTCTTCAATTCATATGTCTTATGTGAGCATCTTCTCAAACTATCATGCCTAACTTAAAGGCGTTAAACAAAAGTACTTACTGGGAGATAACCCAAAAGGTTTAGATGAGTCTTGGAATTTATTACCTCTGTAATAACCGCTCCTTATCCTTTTTATTTGCTTTTTGTATCAAGAGTAACCTCTAATGAGAGAGAAGTCATGCTTGGGAAAGTTGCTGTCCCGAAACAGATTTTTATTTGTCACCGTAAACATTCGTGTACAATCTCTGTACATCCTTTTGAGGCGTGAATTTTTGTGCTTCTGCCCTGGCTTGTTATATAACTTTCGTTAGCTCAACACTTTTTGATTTGAGCAACAGCAGGTCTTTGAAAAAAATCGTCTTTACCTGCTGGTCTATTTTAACAGATTTTTGCCATTATTTGCATTTGCTTGTTGTTGGTTCCTTTTTGAGTTCTCTTTGGGGAATTGAGATTTTTGAGGGAATTGCTACAGTAGCTTTTGTTTTAATGTAAGTTTTATTGGTGTTGAAACTGAACCCAAAGACTTATTATCTTGAATGCACTAATGTTGCTATTAAAGATTGTGTGAAGTTTTGTATGAAGGAAAAATTGCAGGTGTATGGAGAGAATGGTGTAATGAGATGAAGAATGGACTAAAGCTCAAACTTGGGGATGCCACCCGTGTCACCCCAAGAAATATCCAAGAAGGACAAGCGTCAAAGCTTGGGGATGCCCAAGGCATCCCCTTCTTCATTAATAAAAATCTCAGGTTCTTCCAAACACTTCATTTTATTGTCTCATGCACAGTTGTGTTGTTCTTGGAGCATCTTTGTTTTTGTTTTTTAGTTTTTGTTTGCTTGGTTTTCTTAGTTTGCTTGAATAAGTTGGTTGGATCCCAACACGCTGCTTTTGGAGAGAGACGCACCCCGTTATTCATTGCCTAGAACACTCTAGTTTTCATTCTTATTTTTCTATGAGTGTTCTCTTTTGCTAGCACTAGGTTTAGCATTAGTTTTCTTGTGCTTTCAGCTTAGAACTTTTTAGTTCTTGTTTGTGGATTTGTGATACAAGCTCACTGACCTTTATTTATAATTATCTTTGTGAGTTCTTTCAAATAGGTTGATTTGGATTGGAAAAGAGTAGGAAAGTTCATGCTTAAGTGGTAAAGAGAGCTTGTTTTTTACTGTGGCCTATGCTTTCTCATGCCATGCTTTATATTGTTTTGGCTTTATGCTTAGTATTCTTGTTGTAGCATGACTTGTTATAAACAATTGAGTTTGTTTAATGTGCCTTGGATGAATCATGTGTTGTTTTAGCATATTAAAGCATAGTATTGTGGTATTCTCCTTTGATGCTTTATTTGGGTTGACTTGGCGCATGCTCACACCATGTTATGACTATCCCAAGTCACCATAGCCTTTATGATCCTTTAGTTGTCAACTTGTAGTATCACTTTATTCTTTGATTAATGATGTTTTGTCGCTCTGCATGACTATGGCCATTATTGCTCTCTTAGTTTGTCGCTCCCAGTCTTTTGCTAGCCTCCGTAACCAAGTATGAGTTCCACTCATGCATCCAACTGCTTAAACCAAGTTATTCCAAAGAGTCCACCATACCTACCTACTAGATTATGCTATTCCAAGTATATTCTTGTTTTTGTCTACCTTCCAAATTAAACTTGTTATGAGAAAACTAGTGATTAAAGCTCTCACGAACTTGATGGCACACTTTACTTTTCTTGCATTTAATAAACTTGAACCATTGGGTCCTTCTTTGTTGCGTATATGCTTGCGCTTTATAAGTTGAAATTATCAGAACCATGTATCATGGGGAACGCTTTCAACATTGCACTTGTACTTTGTACCCCATTGATATTATGTTCTTTTGCTTATGGATCGTGGCGGTGTGAAGTAAATGTGGAACTTGTAAGATCATGGAGTTTGTATGTGTGTTACAGAAACGTCTGGGCCGCTAGCCTAAGCCATGCCTAATCATGGTGGAAACTTGCAGCATCACCATAATGAGCACTCTATGAAGCATCCTCAATAAAAACCTATGCAAATAGCAAATAAATAGATCGCTGAGATGCTCATTGTCTGCTTACCTTGTCATTTTGATTATGGGATAGCTCCTCTATCATGTGCAAGGAGTACCCCGTTGGCGGTTCTTTATGATACATATGTACTTACAATGATAAGAGCTTACTCGTGACTAAAGTTGAGTAGCATGAGGTTCAGTCTTCGTAAGTAAGGGGCATAAGATTTCAGTTTATAACTTGTCAAGCATATCCTCTCAGTTGTGTCACTTTAACCTTAATCACCTTAAAGATGCTTATGATAGGGGCAATGAGAGCTGAAAGCTAATGAGTACCATAATTTTTGGAAGCTCTTTATGAAACTTGAATCCCTACTTCCTTCTATGAAGGCCTTTCTTTTAATTTTATGTTGAGTCTCCACCTTCTATCTTTATGCACCTACTTTGAGAGCGTAGTGGTCATTCTTAGTTCTATGTGCATTGTCCCAAGACTTGTTGATTGATGCATAACTTTGATATTGCTTGTTTTAAACTATTTGTATCTAGTCACTCTTATGAACTTTGAAGGTGTCCTATGCATTTATATTTGCTACTCTATGAGGTACAAGCTGAATGCCATTATGCTATGTTTTCTTTATGTGAAACAAACAAACGTCTTGCAAGCATTGTTATTCATGAATCTTTTGTTAGTGGCTTTTCATGTTGCAACATAGTTTCTTTGTCTTATTGCTAGAAATTTGTATTTCATGTTATGATTGAAGTACTATGATCCCAGCTTTGAATGTTTTGCAAATACTTTGATCAAGTTTATGATGGCGCATGTGTAACTACCTCGGTGAATTACGCTCTTAGTGAATGCCTGGATGAACGAAAGTGGTTAAAATAGTACGGCGGGGCCCAGGGCCACTCACGGTAGACCTTTCGGCCGTCCTAACCACTTTCAAACAACGGGACAAGAACGAGCGGCGTAATCGGCAGGCGAAGGGATCAACTACATACACAAGTGAGTATGTATGCAAGCCACATACAACAGTCCTCAGAGCCATTCCATCTAAAAGAAATAGAAATATTGCAACGCCATACGGCAAGATCCAAATGTCCTAGATAGATATAATAATTTAGGATAGCTCCTCATACATCACACATCAGAGTATCAGGCGGAAGCGGAAAACAAGATCCGAGTACGGATAAGAAGAAAATTGGCATAAGATGCCCCATAAATAAACACATCCCTCCCACAGATCACACGGATCCCCGTTCCCGGAATCTCTACACCGAATGATCGTTGCCAACATCATCTGTCTCTTCCACCCAGTATCCATCTTGCGGGTACACCTATTCATCTGAATCAAACAATTTATCGTGTGAGACCCTAGGGGTACTCAGCAAGTCTTAATGCCACTAAAGGGGACACAACCTGGGGTGACGCAATTGCAGCAAAAGATAATACCTAACAATTCTATAGAGACTCGCTAACCTTCCGCCTAACCAATGATAGATGGAAGTCCGTGAATTAAGAACAACAGTTATAACAGTATAATTAACAGATCCATCCTCCTCCTCGCTTACCAACGAGGAAGCGGACGAACAACCCCCATCATCCGTTGGCAGTTTTATCAACCATTCCATGAGTATTGCACTATTTACTAGTCAAGTACTTAGTCAATTTAAAAGCGGTACTTTAGTTATACTTGTCTATGATCGAGAATCTGTGCTCCAAGTCGTCCATAACCGCGGACACGGCTTTCAGAAAGATTTACCCTGCAGGGGTGCACGAATAGCAACACACACTCGATCAACCTCGGAAAAACCAAATCAAAACCCAACGAGGCATTCACGACAAAGCAATCACAGGATTCAGTAATATTTCAGGGGGCCACCCCATTAAGCTACCCGCAACGAAGTTGGCCGGCTCCGAGACGGACCCAAGGTTTGTGTCAATGGCTGTAAACGACTGGGAACCCGAAAGTGTGACTGGGCTTGTCGATACCGCGAAAACATTCCATGATCCAAAACAGTACAGGTGCTCCACGCACAATCTTAATTAAAGCAGTAACATGGCATAAGTACAGGATAGTAATAAAGCCCCAAACTACTTGTGGCCCCAAGAAATAAGAATGAATCAAGCTCTGGCTCAGGGGGGTCCATAAGGCCTCCTGGATGTGGATAGTGCGAATAGTCAAGGAACCGGAATCAAGTACTCGGGGTCCTACGGGACACAAGTGAGCATGAAAAACCAAAGAGCAGATATTGCTCACTGGTGCCTCTTTCATTAGTTATCCCATTACTACTCAGGTTATGTTGTTTAGGTACCTCGTTCTTCCTCAGACACTCACATACCCTACTCATGCTTTTCTATGACTCGCATGGCTCAAACAACTCCTGTAGTAATGGCTCATGGGACCAGAACAAGCTTGGTGTGGTTTAAAAGTAAAGGCCATGCAGTACTTGGGATTCAATTTAATGCAATCGCGCCTCAATGATGCAAGAATAAGATAGAGGCAATAGGTACTGTATGTATGCAAGCATGTGGTAGTGCTTGCCTGGCAGCTCAGTTGAAGCGAGAGATGGATCTGGGTAGTACTCCTGTGATTCCTGGTAATTCTCCTGCTGGGCGTCTATTCGAAGAAGAACCAAACAAACAAGGGCCAACATAAATAAAGTGCACAAGCATATGAATTAAAATGCGACAAGCAACCAAGCATGCCATGATGAATGATGCACAATTTACATGGCATTAAAGTAACATGGCAAAGGTGAGGTGTGGATATAAGAAATAAAGCACTTTATTATTTATTTGACCAAGTTTTATTGTCATAAACAGTTCAGATTTTTAATGTTTCCATGATGCATGCTTCAATCCAGAACAAGGATTGCATAGATAGAACGGGCTCATCGCGCTGATCGATTTAGACATATTATTTGCCAAATTTGGAGTTATGAAACAAAAGTTATTAATTAAATAAGAAAGAGGGCATTTTATTGTAATTTTAAACAACTCGAAATTTAAAGTGTTCAAAATATATTTTGAAGGGCATTTTTGAATTCCTCACATTTTTCTGATTCCCAATCATATATTATATGTATTATTTGGATTTGTATTTTTAAAATTATTTGAATCTGAAAAGAATTTGAATTTAAATCATTTTGGAAAAGATTTAATTTAAAACAGACTCAGGAATTACTTTTGTTGCCCAGGCATTTCTAGCCACAGCCACTGACGGGTGGGCTTGGTGCTGACTGGGTCACGCGCACGGGAAAAACTTTTGCCACCGCGGGCTCGGCTAGCCACTGAGGCTGCGGGGTGGGCCAACTGGCGCAGGCCCGCGTGTCAGCGGTGCGCGAGACAGGGGCTGACAGGTGGGGCTGGGGCTGGAGCGCAGGTTGCGCCCGGGAAAAGCCAAGGGGTTTTCTGCAATACTACCAGAGCGGCTGACAGGTGGGGTCGCTAGGAGCGCGGGTTGCAGGAATCAAAAAGATGGGGGGCTTTTTGTAAGATGACCACGGCCCGGGTACTGTTCTTCGTTTTCCTCCGTCTGGCGAGAAAATTCGGCGCGCGGCGCGAGCGGGGATCGATCCCGGGACGCGGGCGTGCGCGCGGAGGGTGCTAACCGGTGCGGCTGACTCGGGTAGTTGACAGGGAGGTGGGCGCGGGCTAGATAAGGGGCTGTGCGGCGCGGGGAGGCTGGCAGACTATGATGAACAACGCGCACGGCGGGCGTTCGTCGAAAAGGACGGCGGCGCTAGGGCAGTACGGCGAGGCGGACCATGTCAGGGAGAAGGAGATGCTCACCGCAGGCTCGGCGGTGGTGTTGGATCGGGCGGGGAGGCACTGGTACGGCGAGGACGCTGGCGCACTGGCGGCTAGGGTTTGGCGTCGGGCGGCGATGTACTGGCGGTGCTGGGGCTCCCTCCTTCGCGCAGACAGCCACGGGGCGATGCAGAGGGACGTCCTCGATCTTCTCAGCCACTCCCACGACAAGCACGCCGGCTGGAACGTCGGGGGCGAGGTGGTGCTGGCGGCGACCGGCGTCGGGTGCTGGTGGTCGGAGAGGAAGAAGGAGAAGAAGGGAGCGGCTCGGCCAGATCTGGGAGAGGCCAGAGAGACGTGGGGAGGAAGGGAAAGTGAGAGGGAGAGAGAGGAGGACAGCTGGGGCACGGCAGAGATAAAGGTGGCCTCGGTGCCACCTTTTCTCTCCTTCCTCCTCGAGCACGTGCTCGGCCGGCTGGGGCTAGACCTAGGGCTGCAGGTGGACCAGGGCCGGGAGAGAGGGACAGCCAGGTGGGGCTAGCTCAGCCGGGAAAGAGAGAAAGAAGGGGAGGGGTAGCTTGGGCTAGGGTTTGATGGGGCTCGGGTTAGAGCTTGCTAGGGTTAGGGGAGGTTAGGGTTAGCTGATGTGGGCCAGGGAGAGAGGGGCTTGGCATGGAGGTCTAGCTAGAGAGAGAGGAAGAGTGAGAGAGGCTTAGGGTTTAGGAGAAAATTAGAGAGAGAGGGAAAAGTTAGGTTAGGTTTTATTAGGAATTTATATTTTTAATTTGATTATGAGGCCAAACCAAGAAGAAGCATGAAGCTTGATCTTGCTTGAGACAATGTGAAGGAGAAACAAGAAAGAAAGAGGAAGAAAAGAATAGATGGAAAAGGTCACATATGGATCATGCATGGAGGATTAAAAATAAGAGGAAAATGAGATGGATGAGATTATGAGGATGGTGTAATGGTAGGAGATGTTTTCACAAAGATAGGATCCATTAAAACCAAAGAAAAACCAAAGGATAGAAAGTTGGTAAAGAATTGTGCATCGCCCATGCAAAAATAATAATGCCATTATTTATTTGTGAAAACAATATTAATATTATGGCATTACTCTATGCATATCCAAGAAGTGGAGATAAGACCAAGCACAAGAATTTAGAGGATTTAATCCACCCCAAACTACATGAGCTAGAATTAAAATATCCAAGGAAAAGAAATACAAGCTCATTGTTAAAGGAATGGTGGAATTATAAGGTGGAGGAAAAGAAAGGGATGATGGAATTGAAATAAAAGATATGCCCCAACTCAACTTGGGCATTTAGACAATATATCCATAACCAAATACAATATCAAGAGGCAAATACAATTAATAATGCATGTGAGAGAAGAACCAAAAGAAAGAGGGTTTTATATGATGCTCAAATGCAAGGTGGCATGATGACATGAGCATGATATAATTATGATGCAATAATAATATCTATGAAGTAGCCAATATCTTACTAGGACAAGTAACATTACAATTGTTAGACAATTGGGGTGCAGCATGTCACCTCAAAAATTATTCTTTCTTTTTATCACTTACCTACTCGAGGATGAGCAGGAGGTAAGCTTGGGGATGTTGATACATTGCAAATGTATCTATAATTTTTTATGTTCCATGCTTGGTTTTATCTACTTCCTTGTGTTTTGTTCCAACTTTGGAGTACTTTTCATATGATTTCTTGGACTAACCTATTAACAAGAGCCAGTGCCAGCTGCCTGTTTTCTGCTGTTTTTGGTTCCAGGAAAGTCAGAAAATGAATATTCTCGGAATTGGACGGGACAAAAACCAAAGTCGGTATTTCACCGAGGGACACCTGGAGCCATAATACAAGACAAAGAGGGGTTGGGGCCTGGCCACACCACCTGGCCGCGTGGCCAGGCTTGGCCCACGCCAGGGGGTGGTCTGGCCGCCCCAGGCACCCCCTTGGCCTCTCCTTCCGCCTATATATTGCCTCTGATACGTAAACCCTAAGTACCCAATCAGAAATCCACGAAAAGTTCCGCAGCGCCGCCGCCACCGAAGGGGAGATTCGGGGGATAGAAAGTCTCTATTCCGGCACCCTGCCGGGACGGGAAAGTGCCCCCGAAGCCATCTCCATTGATCTCCAACACCATATCCATCATCGTTGCTGATTCCCATGATGATGAGGGAGTAGTTCTTCCTCAAGGCTAAGGGTTCTACCGGTAGCTATGTGTTCATCTCTCTCTATGCGTGATCATATTGTGATCATGAACTTTGTAATCAAGTAGATCTACCTTGCTACTCAAGTGATTTATTAGATCTCTGCTCTCCCCATGTGTGTGAAGTTGACAGTGTGCACACCATGGTGGCACTTAGGCTAGAGATTACAAATACTTGTTATGAGTTATATTTGGAGTTGGATGTCTTTATGAAATTGTGGTGTTTGTTGGAACCATCTAGTGCTCAAGGTGACAGTGTGGGGTTATCTAGATGTGGAAAGCGAACTTTGAGGAGTGTTGTTATAGCCCTACCATGGATTAGAGTGTCCAACCAGAGAATAGTTCTGCGTAGTATCATGAAGATGATATATTTCTATGAGAGTTTTCACTAGTGAAAGTATGATCCCTAGGCCTTGTTTCTAAGCATTAAAACACCATTTGCTACTAGATTTGTTACATGTTTGCTTGCTTCCATCTTTATTTCAGTTTGTCTTTAGTCTCTTCCACGCCATCAAGCTATTTTCTAGCATCGTTGTCTTTTATCCATACCACTTGTATTTCACTATCTCTTCGCCGAACTAGTGCACCTATATACCTGACAAGTGTATTGGGTGTGTTGGGGACACAAGAGACTTCTTGTATCTTGATTGGAGGATTGCTTGAGAGGGAATACCTTTGACCACTTCCTCCCTAATTTCGATAAACCTTGGGTAATCCACTTAAGGGAAACTTGTTGTTGTTCTACAAACCTCTGCACTTGGAGGCCCAACAACTGTCTACAAGAATAGAAGTGCGTAGACATCACCTCTCTGACCAAGGTGAACCAAATCTGCAACCCGTTTTTGTTTTGTCAGCAGTATAGCAGGTTCAAGCCTGTCGTAGTGAACTACATTTTTGTCATTGTGCTCGTACATACAAGTCAGTGGGCATGACTGTTCTTCGTGCTAGTACATACAAGGTCAGTAGACATGTTGGTTTGCATGCGCTTCTCTACAAATTTCAAGTCATGGACATGTCTGTTATTTTCTCATACACATGTTCTTAGCTACTCCATACAACAGTAATTGCATGCTACCGTGTAATTCTTGCAAAATCTGAAGTCAGCGAAAAATATTAGTGTGGATTCCCTGCTCTACAGTTGCTGAATCTATCTGTTTCGTCCTGAGATCAGTTCCTGCTATTATTTCCTCCTTGGAATCGTTCTGATATCCTGTAGTAGCCGTTTGAACTCTTCGTACTAATTCGATTATAATTTTGTTGTTGCCATCTACTTCTTCAAAAGCTACATCACTAACTATTTCATTTTTCTTGCATATATCTCAAAATGGAACAATGAACATGTTGGTTTGCATAGCCTATTCTACAGGTTCACAAGGGATGCCATTAATTCCTTATTTGGTGCTTGTTCGTCCTAACAACAGCATAACTGTCCTCTACTATGTAGTTCACTCGTGGTTTGCATTCCCGCTCTAGACGTTCTCTTATGATGCCATTATAATTTCTATCTGATTGATTCTTAGCTATGACAGCAACTACATGCCATTGTGTAGCTCACCGCAAATTCTGAGTCACCCAACGACTATGCATTCCAGGAGATGCCACTGCTTCCATATATATTTGCTGAAATGACCTCACTTGTTTATATTTGCTGGAATTATAAGAAACACTTTGTTTGATTGCTCATTTCATTCTAGGCACACTTGTCTAATGCTTGTTTGTCCTGCTCTATAGGTTCACGAGCGATGCCATTATATCTTGCATCTGGTTCTGGTTCTGGTTCGTCCTAAGTCACAACATAACTATCCTCTACAATATATAGTTCATTCGTGGTTTGCATTCCTACTCTACAAGTTCTCGTATGATGCGGTTATAATTTTTATCTGGTTCATTCTTCGCTATGACAGTAATTGCATGCCATTTTGTGTCTCAGCGCAAATTCCAAGTCACCTGACGTCTCTTGCATTTTAGGGTATAGAACTGCTTCCATATTTTTTTTTGTTGAAATGACCTGGCTAGTTTATTTTTGCAGAAATTCTAAGCCACACACACATTTTTTGATTGCTCGTTTCACGGTAGGCACACTTGTTTAATGCATACTTGCTTGTCCTGTTTGTTTGACATGTTGGTCAATAATTGAACCATTGACCAGTTGTAAACTCCGGATCATAGCTCCTGCCATATCAGTCAAATGAGTAGTTTGTCTTGTTTGATATATTAACTTATTATTACTTAGTTTCAGGGTGCAATTATTGCTATTGCCACCAAAGAGGGGGCTGCAAGATCATGTCTCCTCCAATGTAGCTGTCACACTTAAAGGAAGATGCAGGTGATCAACTGAGGACTCTGCTATCAACTTGATTGTCAACTGAAATGCCAATTTTCTTTCCCTTGATTTGATAATATGTAATAAATTTAAATTTTTTGCAGCTGATGTAATATCTAGATAACTCACGTAGACCATGTATGCATTTAGTTGACGCTGCCCACATATGCGGTAGTCGTTATGGTAATTACGCCAGGCAGGTCGATTAGGCAACAGTACCGTGCTTCGTTATTGGCCCGTCGTGTATTCAACCGATGATGAACAGTAAAAAATGCTGGATTATATAAACGTTTTATGATATTGTTATGGGCTTCAGAAAAGGCCGAAACTATAAAAGGCCGTAAACATAATGGGCCGACCTACAAGTTGTAACTGGACGTAACAGTAATAGGCCGTAAGAGTAACATGTCATAACTATAACAAGCCATAACAGTAACATGCTTTAATAGTACCAGGCTGTAACAGAAACAGCCCATCGCTGTAACAGGCAAGAAACCGTGAAATCTCAGAACAATAACATGCCAAAACAGTAGCCAGCCGCAACAGTAATGGGTTGCAACAGTAATTGGCCACAACAGTGAAAGGTCATAATAGTTACAAGCCAGAACAGTAAGGGCCCAAGAAATTTCCAGGCTAGGGCAGTAATAGGCTGACACATTTACCAGACTAGAACAGTAAAGGGTCGCTGATACATTGCAACTGTATCTATAATTTTTGATGTTCCATGCTTAGTTTTATCCACTTTCTTGTGTTTTGGTCCAACTTTGGAGTACTTTTCTTATAATTTCTTGGACTAACCTATTAACAAGAGCCACAATGTCAGCTGCCTGTTTTCTGCTGTTTTTGGTTCCAGGAAAGTCAGAAAATGAATATTCTTAGAATTGGATGGGACAAAAGCCAAAGTGCCTATTTTTCTGGAAGTCATCAAGTGCCAGAATACGAGACTGAGAAGGGACAGGGGCCACCACACCACCTGGCTGCGCGGCCCAGCCTGGCCCGCGCTAGGGCGTGGTGTGTCCGCTCCCGGCAACTCCTCGGCCTCCCCTTCTGGCTATAAGATGCCCTCAGGACGTAAACCCTAAGTACCCGATCAAAAATCCACGAAAGAGTCTGTAGCCACCGTCGTATCCATCCCTAGACCGGGAGGGATCTGAAGCTCTTCCCGGCACCCTTCCGGAGAGGGGAATTCACCATGGAGGCCTTCTTCATCACCATACAAGCCTCCGGTGTGATGCGTGAGTAGTTCATCCTTAGACTACGGATCCATGTAGTAGCTAGATGGCTAGTTCTCCTCCTTTGTGCTTTCATGTCTAGATCTTGTGAGCTCCGTTCATGATCAAGATCATCTATTTGTAATTCTGCATGTTGTGTTTGCGGGGATCCGATGGATATTGAGATGCTATTTCAGATTGATTATTGATTCTATCATGTCTTTGTTATTTGTGATCTTGCATGCTTTCCGTTGTTAGTAGCTATCTTGGCCAAGTAGATGCTAACAACTTCAAGAGTTAGTATTTATGCTCGATAGTGGGTTCATGCCTCTAGTAATCTGGGGAAGTGACAGAAATCTCTAATGTACTAGATGTGCTGTTGCTACTAGGGAGAAAACAACAATCCTTTGTTCATAGAACAATTGTATTGTTTACTTTACACGCAGTTCGTAAAGCAATAATTTGTTGCTTGCAACTTAATACTGGAGGGGGTTCGGATGATAACCTGAAGGTGGATTATTAGTCATAGATGCAGTTGGATGGCGGTCTATGTATAATGTTGTGATGCCCAATCAAGTCTCAAAGGAGTTAAGATGATTAGTATATGCATGTATTGCTTTCTCGGTGTTTGTCAATTGCCCCGTTGTAATTTGTTCACCCAGCATGTTATCTTTCTTAAGGAGAGCCACCTCTAGTGAACTATGGATCCCGGTCCTTGTCTTTTACATACAATCTATAAATTGTTTACTGCTTTGTGTTTACTATCTGCAAACTATTACTTCTTGCCATTCAATACGTTTAATCCTTTGTTTTTCGCAAAACACGGTGAGATTGACAACCTCATCGCAAGTTGGGGACAAAATTATGTGGTTGTGTTGTGCAGGTCTCCACGTTGCTACCAGCACCGGTAGTGCGCCCTGCCAAAGCTCAGCTAGTAACACCTTTGGGGTGTTTCCTTGCTCCTACTGGTTCGATTAAACCTTGGTTTCATAACTGAGGGAAACTTGCTGCTGTGCTCATCATACCTTCCTCTTGGGGTTCCCAACGAGCTCTACATCATCATTGCTCCAGCATTTTTCTGGGCGCCATACTCAGAGCCATCAGCCGCTTGTGGGCCTGAACAGGTAAAGCCCAGAACAGTGAAGGGCCATGACAGTAACAGGCCTGAACAGTAACGGGCCATCTGAGACAAGGGTCGTTAGTAGGCCGCCTATGATGGGCTACGATAAATATTGATGGGTCGCTCGTAGGCCTTAAATGTACAGGAGCGACTTGGTGTAGGATGCTAATGGGTCGTAGAGTGTTGGACCATCATGGGCCTTCTTTAGGCCGAAACAGCATTGGGCCTGAAAGTTCGTAGGCCGCTGTTGGCTGCAACTTTGGGCCCATTTCAAACAATATAGGACAAAACAGTAACGGGCCATCTTCTTATTGGGATCCCTTAATGGGCCGGCCCAGTTAGAATTTAGCAAGCCTTGGCTAGGCCTGACTTCTGCCACAGTTTCTATGGCCGTGAACGGTGGTAACTGACCGCTAACGGTGGCTACCACGTGGCAGTTTGCATGATGTCAGCAATCAATGTGGCTGGCGAACAGATCTACGACGGAACAAGTTTTCGTGGCTGAAGGTTGCGATCTGTCATGGTTAGGAAAAAAACATGGTAGATTCTTTTATGATGGGGCTTTTACCACGATGGCCATCCATTGTAGAAGACTTTTTAGCCACGAAAAACGGGCCTTTAACCACGAAAATCGTGCGTTGTAAAAGCCAACTTTTCTTGTAGTGGGGTCAGTGATGGCGAGTGAAATAGCGTAGAAGGATCACATCGAATTAGGTAGGCAGGTGGAGCTCGATGATGCGCGTCAATTAGGACCAATGGCACCGGAAGGAGCGGGCGGTGTTCACCGGAATCTAGGGTGAGAACGGCAACACCATGGCATCTCCCGAGTGAGGTCAAGAGAGGAGAGAGGGGTTTGAGTATTGTCGAGTGAGGGGTGAGGACTTTATAGATAAATAATTTTAAGTCATTCTAAGATTTATAGATAAATAAGTGATATAATTGACTTTATAGTCCTTTTCTTATATTAAAATAAAAGAGATATACTTTTTTTATCATTTGTAAAATCTAAATAAATCCATATTATCTCTAATTAACTACTTCGATTTATTAAAAAACATTGAATGTATTTTCTTTTATCACCTATAAATTCAAATACATACCTTTCAACTTTATTTAAGTCTTTAGAATTTATTGCCTAGAATAATAAATACTCTTTCATTAGTAATTATAAAGATTAAAATTATAATACTTTAAAAAATACTTTTACCTTTTTAACTTTGATAAAACATGCAAATAAAACTGAAGTATCCATTCTACTAAGATAAATCCATAATAATAATTATTATATTCAATAAAGTCACCATTATACAATTATTTATTTATAATACAAATTAAAATATAAAATACCATAAAAACCATATCTTAAGTTTATTTATGTTTTAAAGTTAGTTTCATCTAAAACTCATAAAATATCATGTCTCGAGTTTAATTATGATTTTATAGTTAACTTTGGTCTACAATCTCATAAACAATATATCTTAAGTTTATTCATGATTTATAAGTTAACGTTGGTCTATTATACAATCCAGTAAAATCATAATAACTCAACATTAATTGTACATTACCAAAAACCATAGTTTTAATTTTAACAACCCTTCAAATTAATGAACTTAACATAAATAACCTTTTCTTCAAACGTTATTCATTTTGCCACTTCAAACAACAGTCTTATAATAAGTCCTTCAACTCTGTAACTACCTCGGTGAATTACGCTCTTAGTTAATGCATGGATGAACGAAAGTGGTTAAAATAGTACGGTGGGGCCCAGGGCCACTCACGGTAGACCTTTCGGTCGTCCTAACCACTTTCAAACAACGGGACAAGAACGAGCGGCGTAATCGGCAGGCGAAGGGATCAACTACATACACAAATGAGTATGTATGCAAGCCACATACAACAGTCCTCAGAGCCATTCCATCTAAAAGAAATAGAAATATTGCAACGCCATACGGCAAGATCCAAATGTCCTAGATATATATAATAATTTAGGATAGCTCCTCATACATCACACATCAGAGTATCAGGCGGAAGCGGAAAACAAGATCCGAGTACGGATAAGAAGCAAATTGGCATAAGATGCCCCATAAATAAACACATCCCACCCACAGATCACACGGATCCCTGTTCCCGGAATCTCTACACCGAATGATCGTTGCCAACATCATCTGTCTCTTCCACCCAGTATCCATCTTGCGGGTATACCTGTTCATCTGAATCAAACAATTTATCGTGTGAGACCCTAGGGGTACTCAGCAAGTCTTAATGCCACTAAAGGGGACACAACCTGGGGTGACGCAATTGCAGCAAAAGATAATACCTAACAATTCTATAGAGACTCGCTAACCTTCCGCCTAACCAATGATAGATGGAAGTCCGTGAATTAAGAACAACAGTTATAACAGTATAATTAACAGATCCATCCTCCTCCTCGCTTACCAACGAGGAAGCGGACGAACAACCCCATCATCCGTTGGCAGTTTTATTAACCATTCCATGAGTATTGCACTATTTACTAGTCAAGTACTTAATCAAATTAAAAGCGGTACTTCAATTATACTTGTCTATGATCGAGAAACTGTGCTCCAAGTCGTCCATAACCGCGGACACGGCTTTCAGAAAGATTTACCCTGCAGGGGTGCACGAATAGCAACACACACTCGATCAACCTTAGAAAAACCAAATCAAAACCCAACGAGGCATTCACGACAAAGCAATCACAGGATTCAGAAATATTTCAGGGAGCCACCCCATTAAGCTACCCGCAACGAAGTTGGCCGGCTCCGCGACGGACCCAAGGTTTGTGTGGACGGCGGTAAACGACTGGGAACCCAAAAATGTGACTGGGCTTGTCGATACAGCGAAAACGTGTCACGATCCAAAATAGTACAGGTGCTCCTCACACAATCTTAAATAAAGAAGTAACATGGCATAAGTACAGAATAGTAATAAAGCCCCAAACTAATTGTGGCCCCAAGAAATAAGAATGAATCAAGCTCTGGCTCAGGGGGGTCCATAAGGCCTCCCGGATGTGGATAGTGCGAATAGTCAAGGAACAGGAATCAAGTACTCGGGGTCCTACGGGACACAAGTGAGCATGAAAAACCAAATAGCAGATATTGCTCACCGGTTCCTCTTTCATTAGTTATCCCATTACTACTCAGGTTAAGTTGTTTAGTACCTCGTTATTCATCAGACACTCACATACCCTACACATGCTTTTCTACGACTCGCATGGCTCAAACAACTCCTGTAGTAATGGCTCATGGGATGGAGGAACAAGCTTCGGTGGGGTTTAAAAGTAAAGGCTATGCAGTACTTGAGATTCAATTTAATGCAATCGCGACTCGATGATGCAAGAATAAGATAGAAGCAATAGGTACTGTATGTATGCAAGCATGTGGTAGTGCTTGCCTGGCAGCTCAGTTGAAGCGAGAGATGGATCTGGGTAGTACTCCTGTGATTCCTGGTAATTCTCCTGCTGGCCGTCTATTCGAAGAAGAACCAAACAAACAAGGGCCAACATAAATAAAGTGCGCAAGCATATGAATTGAAATGCAACAAGCAACCAAGCATGCTATGATGAATGATGCACAATTACATGGCATTAAAGTAGCATGGCAAAGGTGTGGTGTGGATACAAGAAATAAAACATTTTATTATTCATTTGACCAAGTTTTATTGTCATAAACAGTTCAGATTTTAAAGGACAATATGATGCATGCTTCAATTCAGAACAAGGACTGCATAAATAGAACGGTCTCATCGCGCTGATCGATTTAAACATATTATTTGTCAAATTTGGAGTTATACAACAAAAGTTATTAAATAATTAAGGAAAAGGGCATTTTCTTGTAATTTTAATCATCTCGAAATTTTAAAGTGTCCAAATATTATTTTGAATGGCATATTTGAATTCCTCACATTTTTATGATTCCAAAACATATATTACATGTATTATTTGGATTTGTATTTTAAAAATTATTTGAATCTGAATTGAATTTGAATTTAAATCAATTTGAAAAAGATTTAATTAAAATAGACACAGGGAAAAACTTTTGTTACCCAGGTGATTCTAGCCACAGTCACTGACGGGTGGGCCTGGTGCTGACTGGGCCACGCGCGCGGAAAACACTTTTTCCACCGCGGGTCTGGCTAGCCACTGTGACTGCGGGGTGGGCCAACTGGCGCAGGCCCGCGTGTCAGCGGTGAGCGAGACAGGGGCTGACAGGTGGGGCTGGGGTTGGAGCGCGGGTTGTGGTCGGGAAAATCTGAGGGGTTTTCTGCAAAAGGGCTAGCGCGGCTGACAGGTGGGGTCATTAGGAGCGCGGGTCGCAGGAATCAAAAAGGTGGGGGGCTTTTTGCAAGATGACCACGACCCCGGGTTACTGTTTTTCTTCTCCACGTTCTGACGGCAAATCGTGCACGCGGCGCGGGGTGGGGATTCGATCCCGGGACGCGGGCGTGCGCGCGGAGGGTGCTAACCGGTGCGGCTGGCTCAGGCAGATGTCAGGAGGGTGGCGGGGGCCTAGATAGGGTGTTGCGCGGCGCGGAAAAACTTGCAGATGCCGGCGAGCGGCGCGCGCTGAGAGCGCTCGACAATAGCATCGGCGGTGTTAGGGCGGTACGGCGAGGCGGACCATGTCAGGGAGAAGGGGATGCTCACCGTGGGTCGCCTGGTGTGGTTGGATTAGACGGGGGCGCGGCGGATCGTCGACCATGCAGACGCTCCGGCGGGCTAGGGTTTCGGAGGACGGCGAGGATCTGGCGGTGCTGGGGCTTGCTCCTTCGCGCTGGAGTGGACAGGGCGTCGTAGAGGATCCTCCTCGAGCTTCTCAGCCACCTCCAGGTCGAGCTGCACGGCAGGATCGACGGGGACGAGATGGGTCTGGCGGCGAGCGGCGGCAGGAGCTGTGGCCGGGGAGGAAGAAGGAGAAGAGGAGGGGCAGCTCTGGCAGATCTGGGAGATGCCAGAGAGTCGTGTGGAGGGAGGAAAAAGGAGAGAGAGAGAGGGAGGAGGACAGCTGGGGCACGGCAAGATAAAGGTGGCCTCGGTGCCACCTTTTTCCTCCTTCTCCTCGAGCACGTGGGGCAGCTGGGGGCTTGTCCTGGGGGCTGGACGGCGGCAGGAGGGACTGCAGGTGGGGCTAAGGACGAGAGAGGGCAGGGTGGGGCTAGCCTAGCGGTAGAAGAAGAGAGAGAGGAGAGGGGTTAGCTAGGCTAGGGTTAGATGGGCATGGCTCGGGTTAGGGTTTTGTCTAGGCTTGGGTGGCTGGGTGTGGGCCAGGGAGAGGGTGGCCAGGTGGTCATGCTAGAGAGAGAGGGGTGTGAGAGAGAGAGGGGGGAGTAGAGTTAGGGTTTAGTGTAATTTAGGTTTAGGAGAAATAGAAAGAGGAACTAGGTGTAGATGGTGTTAATCATTTAGGTTTTAGTTTTTGTTTACAAGGCCAAACCAAGAAGAAACATGGGGCTTGAGCTTGCATGAGCTAATGTGGAGGAGAAACAAGAAAGAAAGAGGAAGAAAGGAATTGGTGAAAAAAGTCACATATGACATGCATGTTGAAAAATAAAATAAAAGGAGAGAATGTGGGTAGGGATATGAGAAAGGGGGGGTGGTAGGAGATGGTGATACTCCTCAAAAAGAAGAATCAATAAAACAAAAAGAAACCAATGAATATAAGGTAGTGAGGAAGGTTGCATGGCCCATGCGAAATTATAAATGCCATGATTAATTTTGTGAAAACAATATTAATATTATGGCATTATTCTTATGCATATCCAAGAAGTGGAGACAAAACCAAGCACAAGAATTTATAGGATTTAATCCACCCCAAACTACATGAGCTAGAATTAAATAGCAAAAGAAAAGAGAAACAAGCTCATGGTTAATGGGATGTTGGAGTTATAAGGTGGTGGAAGAGAAAAAGGGGGTGGAATGGAAATAAAAGATATGCCCCCAACTCAACTTGGGCATTTAGACAATATATCCATAGCCAAATACAATATCAAGAGGCAAATACAATTAATAATGCATGTGAGAGAATAACCAAAAGAAAAAGGGTTTTATATGATGCTCAAATGCAAGGTGGCATGATGACATGAGCATGATATCATTATGATGCAACAATAATAACTATGAAGTGGCCAATATCTTACTAGGACAAGTAGCATTACAATTGTTAGACAATTGGGATGCTACAAACTCTTAACTACTTAACACATTAACTACCATCATAATTATCAAATGGCAATTTAACTCAATCTGAGAGTGTTATCATATTTGACTTGTATACTTTGCATGTTAAACTCTTAAATGCTTTGTAGATGTATTTACTTGAAAAGTAAACTTGAAAAATGACTAAATCTTAAAAGCATCACCTAAATTAACTCATTCACATTATTAGGGAATTATCTCAGGATTTTACAAAATGCATTACAGTACTTATGCATCTCAGCATAATGCTTCTTTAAACATTAGTCCTTACTGGACCAATGATACTGTTTTTAGATTTTGGATCTTCTATTGTTTTGAAGATCGTGAGTGCATAATATTGCAATCACGGCAAGAAAGTTCACACTTGCTCATGTCTTTTGATTAATTTCTATCAAGTATTTGCAAATCAAATATTATCATCACCGACATTTCAAAAAGGTCAGAAAATACTATTTTCGATAATAATGTAAACTATTGGTTACTGATCCGGGGTGATCAGCTAAGCTATTAAGTCTAGCAATTGGAATACCATTGTCTAGGAATATACTCCGTTTCAAAATATAAGATGTTTTAGCTTTGTGAAAGGAGTGTATCTAGACCTTTTTTAGTGTATAGGTTCACTCAACAACTACATGAACCTACGTACTAAAAGGAGTCTAGATACGTTCCTTTCACAAAGCTAAAACATCTTATATTTTAAAACGGAGGGAGTATTATCTAGGACTTAACAGCCAATGTCGCTAGTGATTCTTGCGTCATATAATACGCGTTAACCATGAGATTTGGAATGGGATGGAGAAGTCATCTAGATCTTCTTTCTTTCACATGAATGAATGACCATCTCGTGACGCTGTGTACCTTACGAGGCTCAGCATGGGTGGGACCCCTTAGCTCCCTACGATATTGGTGTCTAGACTATCTGTGATAGACGGACGTAGGTAGTTCCTCATATGAATGGGGCGACCAGGGACATTGTCTGCTCACTAGAGTACCCAAGGAGTCAACCATAGTTATATCCACGATGCAGGTTAACAGAGGTCATTCTGGTTGGGGGGTCATGTTTGATGTGGGGTCGCGAAGAAGGACAGTGAATGGCTTGGATATTAGGTTGAGCCTCAAACCAAGGAAGTTTGAACGGGGACATACTTCGGTTGTGCAACAAAGCTTAAGGTCTCATAGATAAAGCAACACACCTCTGTAGAGTGTAAAACAGTATGACATGTTACTCCCTGTTTCGTGAAGGAGCTGCGAACGTTGCAGGAAAGGAACTCCACGAAGTTCTAATCAACCTGTAAAAGCTGACAAACATAGTTTTTCAGAATAAAAGCAATCTTTGAAGAAATATTTACGAAAACCTACATAACCTATGACCTTTGGACTATGGTTAAAGCTAGTGCATCAAACACTCCTTTTTAGTGAACTTGTTGAGTACGCTCGTACTCAACCGTACCTTCTTAACCCTTGCTAGATTCTGAAGCCAATAAAGACGACGTCAACACCAACAGACGCTTAAAGGAATCATCATCAAAAGCTCAATATCTTCAATCAAGTCGATGGAGACATCTTATACATCAACTGACGTGAAGACGAAGTTACTAATTAGATAGGAGTACAACACTTAGCCTTAGAACCTAATTCTATAGAGCATTGCTTTAGTAACAATTGCAAACCAAATAGTTTAGATACTAGTCTTTTTAGCCAGATAGTTATGAGATGTTATTTCTGATTCTTCTTTGTAAGAAGTTGCTTTCTTCCTCCTTAAACTAGAATGTTCTCTGGGTCATCGCAATGCTCATGGATCGAGAGTGAAATTTTTCCATCCCGATGACGGAGAGATATACTCTAGGTCCCTCTCGATGATATCACATTGACACATCTGGCAAGCACGTGACTATATCACGTACTTGTCGGTAATGAAATCAAAATAGGTATGGGATACCGATGATCGAGTCTCGTAAAAGTAATATATTGCGAGACAAATGGATTTAATTATGATGTAAATGGTTCTCACGATCACAAGAGTCGTCGTTGAATGCGTGGGAGTTAGTACGGAGCTCTAGGTCCCGCTACTTATTATTGATTGGAGAGGAGTCTCGATCATGTATGTGTTATTTGCGAACCATAGGGTGACACACTAAAGGTATACCGATACTAAATGTGTAGATATATTATATCAGAGAAAGGATTTGAAAACGCTGAAATTATTTCGATGAGCACCAGAATTGGTTCAGGTCAAATCACTGAAACTAGTATCAGATATAATATCGAAATAATGCGAGGGGTTTATAAATATGTTTGGTTATTAAATTAATTAATAGTTCTGAATAAAATAAATATTTTTTAATATTTAGTGAGAGCTTGCACTTATTTTGGTGTAAAATTAATGCAAGATGAGTGGAGTTTGAATTAATGTAAATAGGCTTAGTGGAAGCTACACCCACATGAATGAGGGAGAGGTGGGAGCACCCACCTTGGTCGCCTGCCATGGCAGGGGCTTCCCCTCCCCTATAAAAGGAGGTGGTGACCTCCTGTCATCACACACACTTCCTCCCGAAGGATCTCTCTCTTCCTCTAGCAAATTCCATATGGCTTCGGATTAGCGAAGTACACGTTCTGAAAGTTTCTCTGGTGGGATCTGTTGCTTCCACTGCTTTGCTGGAGCGAGGACTCAGAGGTTGTCGGGGTGTTGGACATGTATGTGATCACGAATGCGCTGTTGGTTTCTGGCGCTCTTCTACTTGATCTTGAGATTGGCAAGAGTTCGTCTACTTCATCCACGGGATTAATTCTCGTAATGTTTTTTGGTCTTCGAGGGTAAGTTCCTTATGAATATATATTCACTCGTTGCTTGCATCCAGTGATAGATCTTGATGTTTAGTTGTTGATATCGTAGATTTTTTTTGTTTTCTATGCTGCAAACCCAACACGATTATTATATAGCCTCTTTCATGAAAATTGTAGGATTTGACTTGATGGAGCCTCCGACGCTTTATACGGACGGGACGTATGGGCGGTACCTGCCCTTACGGGTGCTCATTAAAGCATCTGGACACTTCCTCCGAAGCACCATTGACTTGGGAGTATTGAAAACTCATAATTGTCTATTAATTTCTCCAGATTTTATCACAAAAGTGCCCAATTCTGCAAGGAGAAAGATCAAGGAGAATATTTACATCTATGCAATAATTAGTCATTAGTAGCAATGCTAGAGAGAGATTTCATCAAATTCTTGATAAGTATATAGTTTCAACGCGGAGATACATGGCTGTATTTTATAGCCATCACTGTTTCAGAAATCTAGTACTCGAAAAATGGAAGTGCATTTTTTGTGCATAGAAAATGAAAAACTCTCTGTAGCAACACTGTGGAGAATTCCAAGGTGGGCATGTGCTCATAATATTGTCTTATTTCAACAAACTATGCCATGGTTAAGTTCATGATATACCTCATTTTCCTTGAAAGCCATGCAACTTCGTATGTCGTAGCTCAATGCTATGAAGATTTTTTGACAACATTTGCAGTATCCCAAGTTTATTATTTTTCCTCGCAACTAGGTCACCCAAAATGACACCGTCCGCTGGTTTTTCATTTTTCTGGTTTTATTTTGAATAACTGTGCTCTTTTCGAATATTTGTCAAACTATGGACATTATAGTTCTTTGCTAAGGGAAGTATCTTGCATAACTGTTAGCATAGCTATGATGAAATGATACTTTGTGAACTTAAATATTTTTTTTCAAAAAATTAGGAGCCAACTATGCAACACCTAGAGTTAAGATTTTGACTCACTTTCTGTTAAATCGGCAAAATACTCTGGAATCTACGAGAACTTAGTAGAAATTTCTCAATTTCAGATGCATGCTGAATTATAGATACAATGTCATCTACTATTTTTGAAAATTGGTTTGGTGCAATTATTAATCAGTGTTTTGGTAGGAGATTCACAAAAAACTCATTTCTGCCACTCTAGAAATGGAAAAGTGATTTTTTTGTGTGAAAAACAATGAAAACCCTGTTGGTCAACATTGTTTGTCATTTTAAGATGCACGATATGGGATCATTGGTCAACTTTGAACATGCCATAGTGAACTATACAATGAAGATGGAGAAAATAAGAAAAGGAAGGGCTTTTGTCGAGCGATGAATGCTCATTTGTCTTGCAGCTAGCGGGAGATATTCCTCCCTTGCGGGAGAAATTTGTGGGAACTTTTAAATTATTTTCCATGTGTTTATTATGGGGCACTCAGCAAAGGCACACACCATTATGGCGTCGTCGTCTGCAACAGAGCCAGACATGTGTGCATGTTGTTTGCCGTGTGTACTTTTAGAGTTTGTCGGGTGTATTTTCACTAATTTTCTGAATATTGGGCTTTTCATGATTTTGCCAAGTGGGGGGCTGTTTGGCGAGTCTCTCCTGGTATGATAGTCGGCAAACCTACTTACTGTTCGCCGAGTTCTCGACAGAAATTCAAAACACTCTGTAGAAGCTGTGTAGCCTGCAATTTTGTTTCCATAGGCTAACCATAGTAGAGAATATCATGTAGTTGTATCATGCATATGATATTACTATATGATACCGTCTCTATGGTGCATTGTAACATGTGGTGGTATCATAGTAGTAGTATATTTATTGATTTTTTGTAAAATGTTAATATAAAATATCGAACAAGATTTACTTGCTATATATTAGAATTTTTAATTTTAGGTCCTATGATACTCCAATCATCTTTTTGTTTATTATAATTGTTATGCCATATCATATTTTTGCCAACATAGCATGCATGTCACTGTGGTTAGCGACAGCTAGCTGTATGTGTGGGTATACGTCTTTAGTTGTACTTGTCGCGTAAGGTAGTATAAAAGTATTGGGAAAAAAAAGACTTGTCCTGTTTTGTTGGAACATGTACACCACCAATACAAGCTGGGTAATCAGCCCCGCAAAAAAAAAAAATACAAGCTGGGTGGCAGCACAGCACCCGTCCACATCAAGGCCGTGAATGAGTCGCATAGACGCGCACAGTGGCCGACTGCATGCCTCCTCTCGTAGCGTACGCAGCTAGCGTACCTGTCTCTCGTCACTGGTCACTGGGCAGCCAGCGCGCGATCGACCTACTGACCGCGGGCGCCCGCATACTGCACACACACACACACGGCCGGTGAGTCAGACATCACAAGGGAAGGGACCCGCCTGTGGGCTATACGACGACGCTGTAGCTGGTGGCACGCGCGTCTCTGGCTGGCTGGCGTGCCGATCGATCAAGCAGCAACGTTTTCCCATGAATGTTCTTTGCCGCGCGCCCGCCCGCCCGCCGGTAATTGTGCGCTGCGTAGGAGTAGTTTCATTCTGTCTCGGCGGCGTCCGTGCGTCGACAATTCTGGGCCGCGCGCGGCGCTGTCTACTCTAGCCACACCCCACCACCACCCGGGGTACGTGCGTACGTACGGTACGTCACGCACCACATCCAGATGCATGTGGAGACATGATGGAGCATCTGGCCCTGTCTTTGCCCGGAAGGAAAGGATCGATATCGATCGGTGGTGGAGCGGGACGCGGCTCCATATATAATCGGGGGTCGGGGACGAGGAAATTCCGCGGATGGCAACAGCCGAGACTCGAGAGCGATCCATGGCACGGTGGACTGGCTTTGTCGGTCAACACCCGCGTGGCGCGCTAATTAAGCTGCTGCTGCTTTTTAGTGGTCTCCACGGGGCGTGCCACCCACCTCCACTACCCCGCGTCCGTTTCCCACGCGCACGCACTGCCAGCCCGCCTGCCCGCGCGCCATAGAATTCCATTTTCATTTCGTTTCCCTCGCAAATAAAAGAGAGATCTAGTACTATCCAACTTGGTTTCTCTCCTCAAGCAGCTCTGCTCGCGTATTTAATCGCCGTATGTACGCGTGACACGACGAAGCAGGGTCTTGGAGCGAGAATCACATGACTGCGACTGGTTTTGTTGGCCAAAGGAAAAAACAACCGGCCAAATATATTCTCGGATGGACAGGGCCACGACAACGATCTCACTCGCTCCAACTAGGACTAGTACTCTATACATCACCACTACACCATATACTCTGGTCTAGCTAGTATACAATTTCCTAAGCTATGACTACGCGGATTCTCTGCTTCCATCCCTTTCCGTTGCAAATATTCCATTTCCATGGCGCTAGCTACCCTCTCGCCTTATTAGATGACACATGCTCTCACCATCATATCCCGTCGCCCCATGGCTTAGCCACACATGCCAACCACGACACGGTAGCTAGCTACACACGCCCTACTTAATCGTCCGTCCGCTTGATTAGTCGCCTGTCTATAGCATCGTCGCATGACACCAACACTTTGTCGCCATGTGACCAAACAAGAGCCGTGCGTGCTCACACTGCTAGCTTGCTTATATATATTTATGTACACCATGCATCCTATACATACGTACGGGTGCCTGTGATCACTGTTCGTATACAGTTTTGAATACATATATACCAACTATGCAGCGGCCGGGTCCGACCAAATTGAACAGTGTAGCTACGCTACCTAGAGCTACCTAGCTAGTGTAGATTGTAGCTAGCTAGATGGTGCACGGTTATTGCATGCATCATAGTATTCTGCAGATATACGTACCACAAAATAGTGTTCTCCCCACAAATATGTCAACTTTCTGAAGATCTGGAATTGGCCGATAGCTCTACTCCCCGCATTCCAATGAAGGGATTGGCCGTTACCTCTTGCTGCCCTCCGATCTAAAATGGAATAGCCCAATAATCTTAGTCATCCTTGTGTTTTCAATTTTGTAAGTCTGAAAGAGAGAGCGGGGGCACCGAGGCACACGTTTTGTAAGACTTGCCTTATAACGAAGAACTAATCGATGTATATATAAATATTTCATATAGAAATTGGTATCATTATAAAGTGTTTTTCTATACAAATCTAAGACTATCGGTTGTGTACTATACAAATGAGATATTGCTGCTCAATTCTCTCGGTTAAAATTCGTCTTGAAATATGTGTGCCCCTTATTCATAAGAATAAAGGGAATAGATAGGATAACTAGATAGCTAGCTCTAAAAGTCACCTTGCGCTCCTATGACCGAGATAGGATTTGCACCTACGTACTGCTAGCTATTAGTAATATATATAATCGTTTAGTACACACTTTTCATGTTTCAAAACTTTGACAACATGTTTTTTTGTAGAGAAAATAATTTCAAAATAATAGTATAACACAACAAAAATAAGCGATCAAACTTATATTTTGAAAATCATGTTGAGGTCCAAAACATAAATTTTGGTTTACCAGTGAGAAAAGTACTAATCAAGATCATGAATGGAGAGAGTGCATTAGAGAGCTTGCGAGAAATAATCATTCAACGTCAATACTTGTGAAAACGGAGTACTAGACAAACAAACAAGCTTCTATCACATTTGTTCCTATGTTTTTAAGTTGAAGAGAATATGAATACAAAAGAACCTAGAAACAAACGCTGAAGCACATAATACCAAAAAATATGGAGCGAAGAAAAAGCCATATAAACAAGGAAGCAAGCGGTTGCCGGAACTAAAAACCTTTAAATGTGAAAAGCACAGAAAAAGCCATTTCATCCCTACTTCATGAACACATTCTATTTATGTGTGACATCCTGGCCTGTACTGAACCTTTTTATTTCTAAAAATTTATAAATTATGTAGTGGCGAAACCTGCTGTACAGCTTCAAAAATTTATGTGTGACATCGCATGCGATCACAGATGCACTGGGATGACATGATTAATTAGTAACTGCTAAGGTCGTGGTTTCAAATTAATTGCATGTCAGGTGTATTTAATCATGGTGCGACAGTCCAATCTATGGACTGCAGCCCAGGGCACCGCATGCTTTGACATGATGCTCTGCAGAGAGGGCTGCATGTGGATTAGTTCCTCTACACCCATCATGGTCAAGAAGCTAATAATTCCATCATTAGCCGCGATGGCATTTGATTTAGAATGGATTAATTAGACTCGCTCTCTCACTCACACACATACACGCACACACATGGATGACCAGCATTTGGGCAGAATTAGTGGTACTGTGTGGGGAACACTGGGGATCAACAATGTGTTGTGATTTTGAATATAGCCCCTCCACCGGGCAGCCACACAAAGTGCTGCTCTGCCAGAATAGACCAGCGGTGGGACCACACAAGCATGCCCTAGTTGATCTAATTTTTTTAACGAACTAGTCGCACATCATATTCTCTCTCTCTAGATCAATCTCTACAAACATATAGCATTGCCCATACATGTCTACTATGTTTTGCTAGGGTTGCATTATGTACGGTGATAGAACATGAATCCACAAGCTGAATATGCCGCTCACATATTTTGACACCTCTCCATCAAGTGATACGTGAAATGAATCGCTCCACACAAAAAAATGGCGTTCGAAAATTCACTCGTCCAACAAATTAAATTAAGCCGAGATAAAGTAAGTAGGTGTTCCATCACGCCTGTGTGGACCCTGTGGAATGTCAGATCAAGTAGAGAGTATACAAAATATAGCACCGGCCGGTGAGTCTGCCATGGCGGCCAACCTGCAGATAGCGGTCTAAAGAAATGGAGTTTAGACGAAAGAACAAGTGGATCTTCCTCCCAACCACTGCACACCCAACAAATATTTGTTCTCCCAACATTGATCCCAGTCCAGATCGACCAAAGTAATTCTTTCTCCTAGCAACTGTGGAAGAGATTAGATCAGGTACTGGGGCAGTGTGCAATGCGCTGTGACCAGCAATATACAAATCATTGGGTACTAATGGACAGCCAAAGTATAGTAAATTAAAGAGTAGGCAGAGAGAGAGAGAGGAAGGGTAGAGAGAGAGAAAGAGAGAGGGGGACACCTAAGCGTGCCATTAGTTTAACGTGCCCAGATTACATTTTTTAGGGTTTTGTTCCGGCGCGCAAATTGCATCAGCTGTAGGGTTTCTTATTCTGCGTACACGGAAATCAAGGGGAATGTCGGTCACTTGTTCTTTGTTTGCTTGTTGTTTGCTCCATCGATCGCGAGAGGAATGTTTGTTTGTTCCTTTTGTTTTTTTGTGATATGTTAATGTATTGCAAAATCACAATCAGCTTGGGGCCATCACCTGAGATTGGGTGACTTTGAAATGCAAGGATAGAAGCTTAGAATATTGGTACTAGTTGTTTACTTGGGAATTGCTGGAGGCACACCGTCATCGATATGTGCACCTTAATGTTGCTTTGGCTTATATACAAGTTACCTTGTTTTTGAAATGCATTTCTTAAAAAAATTATGACATCAAAACGGTAAAATAATTACGTAACTTATCGTCACTTAATACCAAATTAACTTGTGACATCCGAGCGATCATTGAAGACATGGTTAGAACGAAGTCATTTATACAAGTTGTTCAATTAACCATGGATAGATGTAAAAAATTATCAATATATAACAAAATGAATATGGTTGTTGTCTATTTGGTCGGTAGAACGACAAAGTTTTGAATATCTCTTATGTAAGAATGTCGATATAAGGACAACATTAGGTGCCATCCTAACAATAATTTAACTTTCACCACCATATGGGCTTTATAAAATTATGGAGAACGAATAACTCAAACATTCCTAATACATATTTTAGTTGTATAAGTACACTAGTTAGGGGACAGCCAAATCTATTTGACAAGTTGTAGTGATATCGACGCGTCATCCTCATCATGTTGCGAGGCAAGAAAATGGATGGCCCAGAGCAATAGATTGGCGCCTGCTGCCAAGAATCTCACACGCATCCCTAAGCTTGCATGCATCACATGGAATGACAACTCCATCCATGGCCTAATGATGAAGCAAAGATGCCCTAGATTAAAAAAAAAAACAAGAACGAGTCACTCAGTGGGCACCAGATCTATGAGCAGGATGGGCAGTTCAGCTATGAAATGAGAGAGAGAGTATGCATGTGCCTTAGAATTAGTAGGTGGATTAGTGTGTAATAATAGTACAGTATAGGTCATGGTAATTTTTACTAGGAGTCTTTGGAGAGAGAAAGAGAGGGTAACTACCTAGCTAGGCTTTTCTTAAGGGTCCCTGCTCTGTGATTTTGATCTGGACCGCTGTCTCGATCCGGCTTTGCTTCCTGAAGAAGGATGCCCTGTCTACCAATTATGGGTATGGTTAGCTGGCCTTCGTCAGCATGTTGAGCTGTGTGTTTTGTTAAGCATAGCATGTTTGTTTTTGGTTAAGCATGGCATGTTCTTGTTTCCTTGCACTTTCTATCGTCGTTGTTATTCTTAGTCACTGCTCGTGTATGCAGATGGAAAATGGTCTACATGATTTGCAAATATATCCAAATCAAAGAGTAGCCCAGTTAAATAAAAAAAATTAGTCAACTTCCTATTAGATGTGAAATCAAGATTTTCTAAAATTTATAATGAGCAAATTCTAGGACCCTCCCCATACTTCCTGTGCCGCCTTCCCGCGTGAGGCGGCCAGGAGGACCCTTCCGCCGTCTCCCCAGCACTACCTCCCCCTCCCCCTCCCACCCGCCACCATCGGCAGGGCCGCAGGGCGCTGCCCGCATGGGGCCAGCGATGGAGGCTAGTCCTTTCCCGCTAGCAAGGGGTGCTGCTCTGGAGCTCTTCCATGGTGGCGGTGCACGGCAGCCGACGGAGCTCCGGCGAGGCCCGGATGGTGGCGGAGTGCATACGTTGCTCCTTGGCAGTGGGGAAGGCCTAGACATAAGGCTGGCCGGCTCTGCTCTGCAGGCCTTGGCACCGATCTGGGTCAGGGTTGGTTGGCTGGCTCAGGCTCGAGCATTGATTCCTCTGGTTGGCCTGAGGGTAGCATGGGTGAGGATGGTGGCGACGGAGCCACGTCTGCTGCAATGCGGCGACGGGATCTTCACGGGCCCGATCTAGGTCGGGCTGGTCCTATGCTGGCTCGTTGAGCTCCAGCTGTTGCGTCTAGTCTGCTATTGCGTATGGCAGTGGAGGTTGTTCCCTCCCATGTGGTTGCGGCTCTACAGTCCCGTGTCCTCGGCGGTCTTCTCGGTCTGGCTAGCCTCATAGCGTTTGCCAGGGTGAGTCGTCGTTGATGACCCCTGGGCATACGCGTATGTTGGTGGGCGGTAAGTTTGGTGAAACACAACGGATTGTTCAGGAGAGTATTTTTTTGGGGTCAGGAGAAATCCATATCGGTCTGGCTGGCACCGACGCGATGACGCCTGAGGGTGCCACCCTTCCTTTTTAAAGGGCGTCGGGTGTACCTCTTCCCCACTCCCTTCTGTATACCGAGAGAAATCTTAGGACCAATTCGGGCAGTAGCATCGCCGTCACATTCCTTCTTGAGGTGTTGCTTGGTGCATGATGATTTGAAGCCATAGGAGTATGGTGGGACTTCTTCGGAGGACGCAACGGTGGCGTGTCAGCGGTGTTTTCGTCGATCTAGCGATGTCGGCTTTAGTTTCTCTTTTCTTCTTTTGTTTTTTCTTTTAGGCTTGATTGTGTTGTTTGCCGTAGTAGTGGTTTCTCGAAGTTGTGTGGTGTGGTTGCTATATTAATATAGCGGGACGAAATCCCTATTTCGTGGAATAAGGAAATTCTAACATCCAATCTGATAGTTCTTGGAGATAACCAAACCAAGATGGATCAATACGCGACCTTTGAAGTTTGGAGTTCACGGTATTCGTTCAAAGCGTTTTAATTATCGCCCTCATCTGCTATAATACTACTAGTAATTTATATGGCACCGACACACACACATATTGAGTGCTAATTTGGTGGCCTCTTAAATTAAGAAAGCTCGTTCTTGTCTTTTAGTTGTCGTCGACATAAATTCTGGCAACGTACGCATAATGAAGAACTCGATTGGTTGCCCATCCCATTTGATGACGATCTAAATATATGTGGAAATGTCCACCGAGCGAAAGCCCCCCTTTTCTATTTGTAGCCAGTCTATGGTTGAATTTCTTTCGGACTGCTAGAGAAAGTTGCCAGCGGTTTTTCGGTGGTGGGCCCTGGCAACTTGCACATGGCAGTTTTTTCTAAAAAAAAATTGCTATCCATTGTACACTTGAACATCCGACGGCTATAATTTGGCATTTCATTTGCTGTGCATCCAGGAAATGCATTGTGTCCCGGCCGGCCATGCATGGACATATATGTAAGCTTCCATCAGAATATATTCGATGGACGAAAAGACTGCAGCAAGTCCTTTAACTGTACGTGGTACGTAGCTCCGCTAGCTTTGTCAACTACGTACAGTACGCACACACAGACACGTACACCCCGGCCCCTATGGGGGGAAATATATTCTTGGCTTGTGGAGGGGGGAGAGGCACGGAAAGAAGAGAAGGCATCCGATTCTCGATCGATCGATCGATCAGAGATCCGATCGAGGGATGCGTTGGTTGGGGACTCTCGATCCAGAAAGGAATGTCGGCTACGCGCGCGCGGTCGGCATCATTCTCGATCAGCACTATATGGATCGCGTCCTACCTTGCTCCTCCTCGGCTCTTGGCTAGCTATAGCTAGCTGTCACCCCGTCTCATGATCGTGTCCATGAAAGTATAAATTCTCCGCCAATTTTTAAAGAAATCGCTAGCCTACGGGATCGACTCTGGTGGACCCCCCGCCGCTGAAAAAAAAAAGATACAACTCCACCGTCCGTTCACCCCGCTGCCGCCGGAGGAGCGGACAGTGGCGGTGGGGTGCCCCTCTTTTCTAGCATGTTGTCGTCGTTTTCTTGTTTCTCCGGTGTTTCCTACTGCTGTTTGGTTGATTGCATCTTTTCGCGGGTTTGCCAATTCGAGGAAAGCTCCTTGGTTGACGTCGTCGACCGTCGGCCCGAAGGTCCATGCCGTCTTGTTGATGTCGTCCTTTGTCCGAAGCTACGTTATCTGATGCTGAGCCGCCGACACAGCCTCATCATGGTTGGATGTACAAACCCAGGTGCCGTGAAAAGGGGTTAGGACTAAAAAACCCTAGCTCCCACGAGCGACTAGGAGCCCCCCGGCGGCGTACCTCCCTCGCCCCTCCCCCTCCCCCTCGCCGCCGCCAGAGGGCGCGCTGGGCAAAGCCTGGCCGGCGCCGGCGGCGCCGGGGCCCTTCTCTCCCCTTCGCGTGGTGGTGGCGGTGCGAGACGTTGTGGTCGGCGAGGGTGTGGCGCTGGGCGTAGGGCGCGGCGGCACAGCCGCTCGACGGTGGCATGGTGGCTACGTGGCCCTGGCACGCCCGTGGCGGTGGCCCCTTGCGGGCTTGGAGGCAGGCGGCGCGATCTCTGCATGTGGCGAGCTGGCGGCGGTTGGGCGCGTTGGGCGCTGAGCCGGTCTTCACCGAAGGTAACCTGGCCGGCGGCGGCGCCGCGACCTGCCGGACCTGCAAGGAGGCCTCATGGAGGAGGTCTAGGCGGGGCGGCTCCCTCTGTCCGCCTCGTTTTGGCCGCCCCCCTGATGTCTACGCACTTCTATTCTTGTAGACAGTTGTTGGGCCTCCAAGTGCAGAGGTTTCTAGAACAGCAGCAAGTTTTCCCTTAAGTGGATCACCCAAGGTTTATCGAACTCAGGGAGGAAGTGGTCAAAGGTATCCCCTCTCAAGCAACCCTGCAATCAAGATACAAGAAGTCTCTTGTGTCCCCAACACACCTAATACACTTTTCAGGTGTATAGGTGCACTAGTTCGGCGAAGAGATAGTGAAATACAAGTGGTATGGATAATTATAAGTGGCAACGGTGATAGAAGATAATTTGATGGCGTGGAAGAGACTAAAAGCAAACTGAAATAAAGATGGCAGCAAGCAAACATGTAATAGATCTAGTAGCAAACGGTGTTTCAATGCTTAGAAATAAGGCCCAGGGATCATACTTTCACAAGTGAACACTCTCATATAAATATCTTCTTTTTATGATACTACTCTTAACTACTCTCCGGTTAGACACTCTAATCGATGATAGGTCTATAACAACACACCTCAAAGTAAGCCTTTCCCATCTAGAAAACCCCACACTGTCACCTTGAGCACTAGATGGTTCCAACAAACACCACAATTTCATAAAGACATCCAACTCCAAATATAACTCATAACAAGTATTGGTAATCTCTAGCCTAAGTGCCACCATGGTGAGCACGCTGTCACTTTCGCACATATGGGGAGAGCAGAGATTCATTAAAGCACTTGAGTAGCAAGGTAGATCTATAGATTACAAGCTCATGATCTCAATAAGATCATGCATAGAGAGAGATGAACACATAGCTACCGGTAGAACCCTTAGCCTCGAGAGAGAACTACTCCCTCCTCATCATGGGAATCAGCAATGGTGATGGAGATGGCGGTGGAGATCGATGGAGATGGCTCCGGGGGCACTTCCCCGTCTCGGTAGGGTGCCGAAACAGAGACTTTCTATCCCCCGAATCACCCCTTCGGTGGCGGCGGCGCTGCGGAACTTTTCGTGGCTGGAGGCTTGACTATCTAGGGTTTATGCATCGGGAGGCTTCTTATAGGCGAAGAGGCAAGGTCGGTGGAGTGCCAGGGGGCCCACACCACCTGGTGGCGCGGCCCTGGCTAGCCCGCGCCACCATATGGTGTGGCCAGGCCCTGGCCCTCCTCCGTCTCTGCTTCGGGCTCCGTGAGTCTTCCGGTAAAATAGGAACTTTGACTTTTGTCCCGTCCAATTCCGAGAATATTGATTTTCTGACTTTCCTGGAACCAAAAACAGCAGAAAATAGGCAACTAACACTGTGGCATCTTGTTAATAGGTTAGTCCAAGAAATCATATGAAAAGTACTCCAAAGTTGGAACAAAACACAAGAAAGTAGATAAAACCAAGCATGGAACATCACAAATTATAGATACATTTGCAATGTATCAACATCCCCAAGCTTAACTCCTGCTCTTCCTCGAGTAGGTAAGTGATAAAAAGAAAGCATACTTTTTGAGGTGACATGCACCATCATAAACTTGATCAAAGTATTTGTAAAACATTGATAGCTGGGATCATAGTACTTCAACATAGCATGAAAGACAAAGTTCTAGCAATAAGACAAAGAAACTATGTTGCAACATGAAAAGGCACAAACAAAAGATTCATGAATAACAATGCTTTGCAAGACGTTTGTTTGTTTCACATAAAGAAAACATAGCATAGTAGCATTCAGCTTGTCCCTCATAGAGTAGAAAATATAAATGCATAGGACACCTTCAAAGTTCATAAGAGTGACTAGATACAAATAGTTTAAAACAAGCAATACCAAGTTATGCATCAATCAACTAGTCTTGGGACAATGCACATAGAACTAAGAATGGCCACTATGCTCTCAAAGTAGGTGCATAAAGATAGAAGGTGGAGACTCAATATAATGGTGGAAGAAAGGCCTTTGTAAAAAGAAGTAGGGATTCAAGTCTCATAAAGAGCTTCCAAAAATTATGGTACTTATAGCTTTCAGCTCTCATTGCCCCTATCATAAGCATCTTGAAGGTGATTAAGGTTAAAGTGACACAACTAAGAGGATATGCTTGACAAGTTATAAACCGAAATCTCATGCCCCTTACTTACGAAGACCGATCCTCATGCTACTCAACTTCAGTAACGAGTAAGCTCTTGTCATTGTAAGTACATGTGTATCATTAAGAACCGCCAACAGGGTACCCCTTGCACATGATACGGGAGCTTTCCCATAATCAAAATGACAAGGCAAGCAGACAATGAGCATCTCAACGATCTTTTTATTTGCTATTTGCATAGGTTTTTACTGAGGATGCTTCATAGAGTGCTCATTATGGTGATGCTGCAAGTTTCCACCATGATTAGGCATGGCTTAGGCTAGCAGCCCAGGCGTTTCTCTAACACACATACAAACTCCATGATCTTACAAGTTCCACTTTTATTTCACATCGCCGGGATCCATAAGCAAAAGATCATGATATCAACGGGGTACAAAGTACAAGTGCAATGTTGAAAGCGTTCCTCATGATACATGGTTCTGCTAACTTCAACTTATAAAGCGCAAGCATATATGCAACAAAGAAGGACCCAATGGTTCAAGTTTATTAAGTGCAAAAAGTAAAGTGTGCCATCAAGTTCGTGAGAGCTTTAATCACTAGTTTTCTCATACCAAGTTTAATTTGGAAGGTAAACAAAAGCATGAATATACTTGGAATAGCATAAGCTAATAGGTAGGTATGGTGGACTCTTCGGAAAAACTTGGTTTAGGGAGTTGGATGCATGAGTGGAACTCATACTTGGTTGTGGAGGCTAGCAAAAGACTGGGAGCGACAAGCTAAGAGAGTAATAATGGCCATAATCATGCGGAGCGACAAAACATCATTGATTAAAGCATAAAGTGATACTACAAGTTGAAAACTAAAGGATCATAAAGGCTTATGGTTACTTGAGATAGTCATAACATGGTGTGAGAATATGCCAAGTCAACCCAAACGAAACATCAAAGGAGAATACCACTATACTATGCTTTAATATGCTAAAACAACGCATGATTCATCTAAGGCACATTAAGAAATCTCAATTGTTTATAACAAGTCATGCTACAGCAAGGATCACTAAGCATAAAGCCAAAGCAATATCAAGCATGGCATGACAAAGCATAGCCACAGTCAAAAACGAGCTCCTTTTACCACATAAGTATGAACTTTCCTACTCTTTTCCAAACCAAACCAAACTATTTGCAAACCAATGTAAGAAAGAGGGGGTCCAACCAATTTATTCAGAAAACTAAGAAAACCAAGCAAACGAAAAACCAAAAAGAAAACGAAAAGAAGACGCTCCAAGAACAACACAATTGTGCATAAAACAATAAAAATAAAGCGTTTGGAAGAAACCTGGGATTTTTATTGATGAAGAGGGGGATGCCTTGGGCATCCCCAAGCTTTGACGCTTGTACTTCTTGGATATTTCTTGGGGTGACACACATGGCATCCCCAAGCTTTAGCTTTAGTCCATCCTTCATCTCATTACTCATTCCTTCCATACACCTAAATTTTTTCCTTCATACAAAACTTCACACAATATTTATTAGCAATATTAGTGCACTCAAGATAATAACTCTTAAGGTTCAGTTCTAACACCAATAAACTTCCATTAAAACACTAGCTATTATAGCACTTCCCTCAAAAATCTCAATTCCCCAAAAGAACTCAAAAAGGAACCAACAAGAAGCAAATGCAAATAATGGCAGAAATCTGTCAAAACAGACTAGCAGATAAAGACGATTTTTTTCGAAGACCTTCTGTTGCTCAAATCAAAAAGTGTCGAACTAACAAAAGTTAGATAACAACCTCGGTCAGAAGAACAAAAATTCACGCCTCAAAACAAAGTACAGAGATTTTACACGAATTTTTTTGTGAAGCACAGAAATCTGTTTCGGGACAACAACTTTCCCAATCATTACTTCTCTCTCTTTAGAGGTTACTCTTGGCACAAAAAGCAAATAAAAAGGATAAGGAGCGGTTATTACAGAAGTAATAACTTCCAAGTCTCATTAGAACTTTTGGGTTATCTCCCAATAAGTACTTTTCTTTAACGCCTTTAAGTTAGGCATGTTAATTTGAGAAGATGCTCACATAGGAAATATGAATTGAAGTAAAAGAGGGCATCAAGAAGCAAATTCAAAACACATTTAAGTCTAACCCACTTACTATGGATTGGAATCTTGTAAACAAACAAGTCATGAAAGCACAAAGCAACAAGCATAGTAAAGCTAAACAAGTGCAACTTCAAGAATTTCAACATAAAGAGGGGAAACTTAATATTGTTGAGACACATAAAACCATGTTTCCCTCTCTCATAATAACTTTGAGTAGCATCATGAGTAAAATTAACAATATAACTATCACATAAAACATTCTTATCATGAGCCACATGCATAAAAGAATTAATACTCTCCCTATAAGCATAATCATTCTTATTAATTGTAGTGGGAGAAAATTCAACAAAATAGCTATCATTATTATTCTCTTCGCCATAATCATCAAATATAGGAGGCATATTGTAGTCATAATTAATTTTCTCCTCAATAGTAGGTGGATTGAGAATATCATATTCATCATTGTAATCATCATATATTGGAGGCATAGTATCATCAAAGTAAATTTTCTCCTCCGTGCCTGGGGGACTAAAAATATCATTTTCATCAAAACTAGCTTCCCCAAGCTTAGACTTTTCCATAGCATTAGCAATAATGGTGTACAAAAATTCATACTAACAACATTGCTATTAGCATGCAAATAAAGTTCCATAGGTTTTTCAATTTTCTCTTCAAACACTTCATGTCCTAACTCAAGATAAATACTATAAAGCTCTCTAATTTTGTTGTTGTTTTCCATTAAGCCTAACTAGTGAAAACAAGAAACAAAAATACAAAATTGCAGAATCTAAAGGAAATAACTTCGAGCACTCACACCGGAGGATGTGCGTACCTTTTACCTCACCTCCCCGGCAACAGCGCCAGAAAAGAGCTTGATGTCTATGCACTTCTATTCTTGTAGACAGTTGTTGGGCCTCCAAGTGCAGAGGTTTGTAGAACATCAACAAGTTTCCCTTAAGTGGATCACTGTAACATCCCATCTGTCTAACATATGTAATGCTACATGGTCTAGTAATATAATTGTTGCATCATAATTATATCATGCTCATGTCATCATGCCACCTTGCATTTGAGCATCATATAAAACCCTTTTCATTTGGTTCTTATCTCATATGCATTAGTAATTGTATTTGGCTCTGGATATGTTGTATTTGGTTCTTGATAAATGCTTGATGCCCAAGTTGAGTTGGGGGCATATCTTTTATTAACTCCACCACCTTGCTTTGTCACCACCCCATAATTCCACCATCCAACTATATGTGAGCTTTGCATCTTATTTGGTTTACCTCTAGCTCATGTGGGTTGAGATGGATCCACTTATATTTTCCACATGCTCCCACACTAGCATCATGTTGTTTTCACATTATTGATATGTGGAGCCACCTTTGCATGCATTGTGAGTGGCATCCCTCTTTCTAGCTTCCATATGGATTGTATCGGAATATTTGCTCATGTTGGAATATTATTGGGGATATTATGCACCTAGTGGAACACACACACTAGCATGTCCCAAATTATATTCAAATTTGAGCATCTCCATCTACTCCACTTGGAACATCTTTCTAATTCTTTTAGCTTGGCCTTACTCCACATTTTGGAATGCATGTGTATAAATGCCATGATTATTATTTTGTTTTCACAAGATTAGACATGGAATTTAATGCTCATGCATGGGCCATGCAACAATCACCACCATTCTATTCTTTTGGGTTTTACTTGGTTTTTGAGTGGATCTTCTCTTTTGAGCTCTCCTTCTCTCTAAACCCTCACCATCTTGGTTGTTCTCCCCTTACCATGTGCTCACAAGATCATCACCCCTCACTTGTGTATACTTCCATGCATGATCATGTGGGATCATACCAAAAACCTAGACACACCTCCCATCTTGTCCACCACCTTTTCTTGATGGAGATTGTTTTGATCATGGGTAACACCCAAAACCCTAGCCTCTCTCTCCTTATCCATCACCACACTCTCCACCCTTTGCTTGGCCTTGTTGGCATGTGGAGAAAACCCTAAACAACCTAACCACCCACTCACCTAGCCTCTCTCTCTAATCTCTCTCTCAAACCCTAAGCCCTCATCTCTCCTCTCTCTAACCCGAGCCACCACCCCATGATCTACCCCCTCTCTAACCCTAACCACCCCCATGCCGAGGCACCACCCCATCTACCCCATCTAACCCCTCCTAAACCTAACCGAGCCCAACCCTAGCTAACCCTCTCGGCCTTTATCTCTCTCTCTCTCTACCTGCTAGGCCGACCCCACACCCGAGCCTGGTCCCTCCTGCAGCCGCATCTGCCTGCCCTGGCCCCTCCCCGCGTCGGGCACGTGAAGGAGTAGAGAGAAAAGGTGGCCGAAGCCACCTTTTTCCTCCCAAGCCCCACGGCACCCCCTCCTGCCTCGTCCTTATCTATCTCCCCCTCGTTTCTCCTCTGCCTGCATCTGCCCCAGGCCTCGCGCCGCAGCTCCCTCCCTTCTCCCCTGCCTCCACTCCTTTTCACCGCTGGCCACCGTCGGTGTCCACCACCATCCTCGAGATCAGTAGGCGGGCGTGGCGTTGAGGTCGTCGAGGAAGACCACAGGAACCCCGGTGTCGTTCCGGTGCACAGCAGCGAGGAGGAGGCGCCCGTACCTGCTGCACACCGACGCGCCCCGACGAGAAACCCTAATTCGTTTGGCCGCCTACTACGCTGCCGATCCGCTGCTTCCCCGGCCGCTCCAACCCCATCGACGCACCCCCGGTGAGGCCCCAATCCTCCCAGACACCCCCTCTCTCGCTTGCTCTTCCTAGTCTCGCCGGCCTTTTTGCCGAGCGATCTCTGTGCGCCGGCGTGCACGAGCGTCTGCTCGTCACTGCGCCTCGCAGCAGCCTAACTAGCCGCCTACTGCCCTCCTGTCAACATCCCTCTCTCTACCGCACTGGTTCCGCCCCGCTGCGCGTGCGCCGCAGGTCGCTGGTTCGATCCCCCGCGCCGCGCTCTGTCCGCTGTCGAACACCGATCTGTTGTCAGTGGATTCAGAGAAAAAAATAGTATCAGTTGGCAATCTTGCAGATTACCCCCACCTTTTTGCGTGCGCAACCCGCGGTCCCTGCGGACCTACCTGTCGGCCTCTGTGGTCATTTTACAAAAAGGTACCGCCGCTTTTGTACTCATCAACCCGCGCTCCCTCCAGGGCCCACCTGTCGGCGGCTGCGACCGTTTTATAGAAAGGCACCTGCGATTCCTAAGCCTCAACCCGCAGTCCCCCGGATCCGCCACGTGTCCAGCCCCGGCCGGCGCACACGCGCGGTGGACCCGCAGTCCCCGGTCCCGCATGCCAATCTCTATGGCTGGGTAGCCTCGCGGTGCGAAAAGTTTTCGCCGCGCCGTTTCGTCCAGTCGGTGTTGGGCCCAGTTGTCAGTGACTGTGGCTAGCTCGGCTTGGGTGTAAAAAGTCTTTCTGTTTATCTGTTAAAATAAAACAATTTCAGAAATGTTTAAATATGAATTTAATTCTTTTTTTAATAACTTTTAAGTTGTAATTCCAAATAATACAAATGATATATGTTTCTGAATCAGAAAAATGTGGGGAATTCAAATATGCCATTTAAAATATCTTTTGAGCAATTTAAATTTTTCGAAATTATTTAAATGTAATAAAAATGCCTTTTCTTAATTAATTAATAACTTTAAATCTACAACTCCAAATTCGACAAATAATATGTCTAAATCGATCAGCGCGACGAGCCCGTTCTAACTATGCATTCCATGTTCTGAATTGCAGCATGCATCATATAAATATAAAGTATACAGCAACTTATTTGGGGGCAAAACATGACTAAAACTCAATAAAATGCTTTATTCTTGTACCCCACACCTCACCCATGCCATGCTACTTTATTACCATGTAAATTGAACATCATTCATCATGGCATGCTTGTTTGCTTGTCGCATTTTAATTCATATGATTGTGCACTTTATTTATGTTGGCCCTTGTTTGTTTGATTCTTCTTCGAATAGACGTCGAGCAGAGGAAATATCAGGAATCCCAGGAGTACTACCTAGATCGGTCTCTCGCTTCAACTGAGCTGCCAGGCAAGCACTAGCACATGCTTGCATACATATAGTACCTATTGCCTCTATCTTATTTTTGCATCATTGAGTCGCGATTGCATTAAACTGAATCCCAAGTACTGCATAGTCTTTACTTTTAAAACCCACCGAAGCTTGTTCCTCCAACCCATGAGCCATTACTACAGGAGTTGTTTGAGCCATGCGAGTCGTAGAACATCATGTGTAGGGTATGTGAGTGTCTGATGGATAACGAGGTACCTAAACAACTTAACTGAGTAGTAATGGGATAACTAATGAAAGAGGCACCGGTGGGCAATATCTGCTATTTGGTTTTTCATGCTCACTTGTGTCCCGTAGGACCCCGAGTACTTGATTCCTGTTCCTTGACTATTCGCACTATCCACATCCGGGAGGCCTTATGGACCCCCCTCAGCCAGAGCTTAATTCGTTTCTATTTCTTGGGGCCACAAAGTAGTTTGGGGCTTTGTTACTATCCTGTACTTATGCCATACTTGACTGTTTTATTTAAGATTGTGCGAGGAGCACCCGTACTGTTTAGGATTGCGGAGTGTTTTCGCGGTATCGACAAGCCCAGTCACACTTTCGGGTTCCCAGTCATTTACATCCATTGGCGTAAACCTTGGGTCCATCTCGGAGCCGGCCAACTTCGTTGCGGGTAGCTTAATGGGGTGGCCCCCTGAAGAATTTTTGAATCCTGTGATCGCTTTGTCGTGAATGCCTCGTTGGGTTTTGATTTGGTTTTTCCGAGGTTGATCGAGTGTGTGTTGCTATTTGTGCACCCTTGCAGGGTAAATCTTTCTGAAAGCCGTGTCCGCGGTTATGGACGACTTGGAGCACAGTTTCTCGATCATAGACAAGGATAACTAAAGTACCGCTTTTAATTTGACCAAGTACCTGACTAGTAAATAGTGCAATACTCATGGAATGGTTAATAAAAACTGCCAATGGATGGGTTGTTCGTCCGCTTTCTCGTTGGTAAGCGAGAAGGAGGATGGATCTGTTAATTATACTGTTATAACTATTGTTACCAATTAACGGACATCTGTCTATCATTGGTTAGGCGGATGGTTAGCGGGTATCTATAGACTTGTTAGTTATTATCTTTTGCTGCAATTGCGTCACCCCAGGTATATGTCCCCTTTAGAGGCATGAAGACTTGCTGAGTACCCCTAGGGTCTCACACGATAAATTGTTTGATTCAGATGAACAGGTGTATTCGCAAGATGGATACTGGGTGGAGGAGACAGATGATGTTGGCAACGATCACTCGGTGTAGAGATTCCGAGGATGGGGATCCGTGAGATCTGTGGGCGGGATGTGTTATTTATGTGGCATCTTATGCCGATTTGCTTCTTATCCGTACTCGGATCTTGTTTTTCGCTTCCGCCTGATACTCTGATGTTTGATGTATGGGGAGCTATCCTAAACTATTATCTCTATCTAGGATATTTGGATCTTGCCGTATGATGTTGCTATATTTCTATTTCTTTTAGATGGAATGGATCTGAGCACTGTTGTAAGGTAGCTTGCATACATAGTCACTTGTGTATGTATTTGATCTCTTCGCCTGTTGCCTACGCCGCTCGCTCTTGTCCCGATGTCTTGGAAGTGGTTAGGACGGCCGATGGGTCTACACTGGGCGGTCCCCTGGGCCCCCGTTGTACTATTTTAACCACTTCCATTTCATCCAGGCTTGAACTTAGAGCGTAGGGTCCGAGGTAGTTACAATCACCCAAGGTTTATCGAACTCAGGGAGGAAGTGGTCAAAGGTATCCACTCTCAAGCAACCCCGCAATCAAGATACAAGAAGTCTCTTGTGTCCCCAACACACCCAATACACTTGTCAGGTGTATAGGTGCACTAGTTCGGCGAAGAGATAGTGAAATACAAGTGGTATGGATATAAGACAATGGTGCTAGAAAATAGCTTGATGGCGTGGAAGAGACTAAAGGCAAACTTAAATAAATATGGAAGCTAGCAAACATGTAACAGATCTAGTAGCAAATGGTGCTTCAATGCTTAAAACAAGGCCTAGGGATCATACTTTCACTAGTGAACACTCTTATATAAATATATTATCTTCATGATACTACCCTGAACTACTCTCTGCTTGGACACTCTAATCCATGGTAGGGCTATAACAGCACACCTCAAAGTAAGCCTTTCCCATCTAGATAACCCCACACTGTCACCCTGAGCTCTAGATGGTTCCAACAAACACCACAATTTCATAGAAACATCCAAATCCAAATATAACTCATAACAAGTATTTGCAATCTCTAGCCTAAGTGCCATCATGGTGTGCACGCTGTCACTTTCACAAATATGGGGAGAGCAGAGATCTATTAAAGCACTTGAGTAGCAAGGTAGATCTACTTGATTACAAAGCTCATGATCACAATATGATCATGCATAGAGAGAGATGAACACATAGCTACCGGTAGAACCCTTAGCCTCGAGGAAGAACTACTCCCTCATCATCATGGGAATCAGCAACGGTGATGGAGATGGTGGTGGAGATCGATGGAGATGGCTCCGGGGGCACTTTCCGGTCCCGACAGTGTGCCGGAATAGAGACTTTCTATCCCCTGAATCTCCCCTTCGGTGGTGGCGGTGCTGCAGAACTTTTCGTGGCTGGAGGCTTGATGACTTAGGGTTTCTGCATCAGGAGGCATCTTATAGGTGAAGAGGCAAGGTCGGTGAGCGGCCAGGGGGCCCACACCACCTGGTGGCGCGACCAAGGCTAGCCCGCGCCACCATATGGTGTGGCCAGGCCCTGGCCCTCCTCCGTCTCGTCTTCTGGCTCTGTGTCCCATTGACTTTGGCTTTTTCTGACTTGCGCGTCCAATTCCCTCCTGGTGAAATATTGACTTTGGCTTTTGTCCCGTTCATTTTATGGCTTTTGTCCCGTCCAATTCCGAGTTGCGCGCGGTGGTTTCGCTGGCAGGGAGATCATGCCAAGGGGAAACCTTTCCCTGTCAAGGCCACGACAGCGACGTCCACAGATGTCATCCCCTTCCTGAAGGCGTCGTGGTGGCTTTCTCCTGTCAGTCTTTCGTGCTCCAGGTGAAAACCTTAGGTTCTAGGATCAGGCGGTGGCAGCGTTCTAGCGTTGTACTCTTCTTGAAGACGCCGCCTTGGTGCTCACGGTGCGCGGCTCTCTAGAGGTGGTATGGTGGAGTTGCGGAGCTTCGGCGATGGATCTTCGCGTTGCGTGCTTCGGACCGGCTTTCTCATTGTTCCACACCCTCGAATTTTTCTCTGCAGGGCTCTTTCCTTAGTTCTTGCCGGCGGCAGTGTGTGGGCGATGGTGCTCAGCTCCTGGTGGCGATGCCCACATCAGTGCATTAGTCTCGATGGTGTGCATAGTTGGCTGGCCTTCCCAAGCTCTTGGGTGAGCTTCGGTCCAACGTCTTTGCCCGTCTAGCAAATGCTCACCCTCCCCGGCTTAGTCTCCGTAGGTGTTGTGTCCTTGGTTCCCCGCTTCCGGTGGCAGCCTCTTTGGTAGGTCGATCTTGTGTGAGTGTGTATAATGTTGTGTGTAAGCTGTGTGCAACATCTTGTATCCTTTCACCGTTGTTGGCGTTATTAATTTAATGTCGGGTCGTAGGCCTATTATCTAAAAAAGTACAAACCCAACACCTGAGTTCAAATCCTCAAGGATATGAAATTAGATTCCTATTATACATAGGACTAGACTATCCTGATACTCATGCAATGTGCTTAACCAAGTTTAAAAATTATGTTACTCATACTTAATGGCTATGTGTATCCCTAGTTGGTGCAGAAAGCCGCGGAAAAGTGAAATTCTCCCCCAAATATTAAAGAATTGTCATCTCTGTGGCGACTCCGACTCTAGAGCCCCCCCCCCCGCCATAGAAAAAAGAGGTTTATTATGTTAGTGGCCCTAATTCACACAGAAATTAGAACGGTGTCACTATGAATCGGGCAGTTGGAGTTATGCCATCAGCCGATGAGGTACCTAAAAGTGCATGTGTGCTCCCATGTGTGGTTTTGGTAATTAATGACAATCTTTATGGACTTATGTTTGCATTGAGTTTTACTTGTATGATTTGTCCATAGGCAATGCTTGAACCATATGTTGGCTTCAAGGTTGGGAGAAGAAGAAAGTGAAGAAGATCAAGTGTTGATAAAGGTTTTAATGAGTGATCCGGAGATTGTCTGGAGATGGACCGGAATCTACGGTATGCAAGGACCGGAGTCTCCGGTGTCCCAACCAGAGTTCCGGCACGAGTCTCCGGTGTGTTCCTCGAAACCAAGTCCAAGCCAGTCTATATAGGGGTCCAGAGATGGACCGGAATCTCTGGTGTGAGATAATTTCCGACCGGAATCTCTGGACTCTAGGCTGGAGTATCTGGTGTGATATTTCCCCAATGGGCAGAAAACGGTATGTAAAGAGTTGAGCCTATAACAAGTGTGTCTTGAAGAATAAAGTTGGACTGATATCTTGTATGTACCTTCAAGACACCAACATAACGAAGAATGAAAAAATGATGTGCAAATTTAAGATGAGCCATCTCGAAGAGATCATTTGCTTGAAGCTTGCCATCCTATGGTGATCATGGATATGAGAAGATGATATGCCCAAGAGAGAACCTCTACCATAGTGGAGTATGGGGGAGCAATTTGCAAGTCTTCACCAAGCTAGCGCAATCAAGAAAGGTGTTCCACCTTGAGGTGGAGAAGATCGTCATCATGAAGCTCAAGTGAAATATGTGCAGGGCAAAGGTATGTTCTCGATAGGGTTTTCTTCTTATCGGTCTTGTGTTGTTAGTTGGAGAGACCGGTTTATAGGACATATAGCCATACTATCAAGAGGGGCTCTTGATCATATCCTTCGGAGAGAGCTCAAACCTTTGCATACTTGGCATCATCTTTCTTGGTTGTTATTTGGATATTATCCGTGTGAGGTTCTAGATATTTTGGTAATATTCATAACAAGCTCTAGTTCATCTAAAACGGATTTCATATGCATTCTCTATTGTATTTTTTTATGTTGGAGGTTTTACCGATTCGTCTTTTAGAGAGAGGTCAAACCTTTCATCATTTGGTTCTATCCTCCCTTGTTGTACTATGATGTTTAAATAGAAAAACTTCTTGGAAATTTGAATAAAGAGAATACCATAGAGTACAATTGCTTAAAAACATTTCTAGCTTCGGAAAAAATAGAAAAACTGCTTGGAAATTTTAATCTTGACCATCGCATGATTACTGAAATTGTTAGATCTTATGCTGACTACCTGTAGATTCTGAAAGATTGGGAATTCTATACACCATCTATGGAAGAAAAACCTTCCAAAACTTGCCACAATGATAAATATTTGAAAATGCAAAACAAAATGTCAGCCGAGGAAGAAACTAGTCTAACTAAAGTAATGGATAGCAGGGGTGAAGGGAATAAAACAATAGGAAGGTTAACTAAGGATCTAGGAGCCATTAAAGAGAATATTGGGATAGTAAAAGAACTTATGGAACCTTAATTATTCAAGGATGAAGTGATAATGGTAAGTAAAGAATCCTCTGAAATGATAGGGGGCAAGTTTGATGGTAAGTATAGTAGTCAACAGAAAATTCCTTTTTGTTTTGGAGGGATTACTTATGTAGGGTGTTGTGACTTAAGTTCTTCCATAAATATCATGTCTTGTACAATCTACGAAGAAATGCGTGATCATCTTGATGAATCTTACATTGAGCCATCAGAAGCTACTTTTATATTTTCTAATCGAACTTTGCATCCTACTCGTGGGATACTCCACAATGTTTGTGTTTCTATGGGGGATTTTGTGTACCCAATTGATTTTCATATTATTGAAATACCTTTGAACTCCTCCTACCTGGTCATTTTTGGTAATCGTTTTTACAAATCTATGAACATTGATATTGATAACAAAAATTAGGCTTTATCTTTGAAGTTTGGTGAAGAAACTATAGAAATAAACTATAGCCAATAGGTTAACTTATGAAAAGAAAGTTGAGATTAAAGAGGAGAAGACTATTAAGGAATTGGCAGTAATCTATTTTTGCAGTCCGCAATCTGAGTTGGAGAGGAGTTTGACAAGTGACGAAACTGCAAAAGAAGATTTGGATGAGATTGTCAACACTGCAACAAAGTTCGAGCCAAGCCTCAGGAGTGAATTTGAAGAACTTGAAAGAAAAGGGGATGAGGATCCGCCACCCCTTGTTTTAAAATCTCTCCCTCTAGGTCTGAGGTATGAATTCTTAGATAAGGAAGGTAAATGCCTAGTGATTTAAGATAATAAGCTCTCTCCGGAGGAAAATACAAAATTGTTAGAGGTACTTTTCAAACAACGTGAAAATTTTAGATACACTCTTAATGACATAAAAGGTATAGATCCTTCCATTGTAACTCACAAGATATCTATGATTGAAGATGCTAAACCATTTGTGGATATCAAAAAAGGTTGAATCCTAAAATGAAAGAGGTAGTAAAAAAGGAAGTTATACTTATGTTGGACAATGGTATTATCTATCCAATTTCAGATAGTAAGTGGGTGAGTCCAACGAATTGCATACCTAGGGAAGGATGTATAACAATAATTAATAATGATAAGGATGAATTAATCCCTGCTAGAACGATAACAAGATATAGAATGTGTATTGACTTCAAGAAGTTGAACAAAGAAACCATAAAAATTCATAAGCAACTACCCCTCATTAATGATATTATGGAAAGGATGTCTGTTAATTCTTACTTTTGTTTCCTTGACGGATACTCTAGATACTCTCAAATAGCTATCCAGCCCGAAGATCAAGAAAAAACTACTTTTACATGTCCCTATGGAACCTATGCTTATCGATTAATGTCTTTTGGTTTGTGTAACGCAGCTTCTACTTTTCAAGAGTGTGTTCTAAAAATATTCGACACTTTTGTCAAAAGTTCCATGGAGGTCCTTATGGACAATTTTGTTGTTTATGGAACTACTTTTGAGCAATGTCTCTATAATCTTAATAGATTTTTGCAGCGATGTAAACAAACCAAGATGGTTCTAAATTGGGAGCGTTGTCGCTTCATGATAAGGGAAGGTATTGTTTTCAGGCATAAGGTTTCTGAAAAGAATATTGAGATTGATAATTCAAATTTGGATACTTTAGAACCACTGCCAATTCGACAAGATATAAAAGGAGTAAAGAACTTCCTTGGACATGCCGTTTTTTATAGAAGCTTTATTAAAGATTTTGCTAAAATAGCTGCCCCTTTAACTCGTCTCTTAGATAAAGATACCCTCTTTACTTTGGATAGAGATCGCTATGATTCCTTCGAACAGTTAAAAAGGGACTAATTTCTGCACCAGTCATTCAACCACCCAATTGGGATGAACCATTTGAAATATATGTGATGCTAGTGACTATGCTATTGGGGCTGTTTTAGCACAAAGATATGGACCTAATCTCAACGTCATTCAATACGCTAGTCGAGTTTTTAATTATGATCAAAGGAACTATGTGTCAGCGAGAAAAAATTCTAGCTATTTTTTCCTTGTGATAAATTTAGACACTATATTATCAACTCAAAAATAATAGTTCATACTGACCATAAAGCTTTGAGACACCTTCTAGCTAAGAAAGATGCTAAGCCCCGTCTAATTACATGGGTCTTGTTACTACAAGAATATGACCTACATATAGTAGATAGGAAAGGAAAGAATAGCCCGTGCCCGACCATTTGTCACGGATGGAAGGAATCATAGAGGATCCTATTCCTATTAACGAATCTTTGCTAGGAGAATACCTTGTAGTTATAGAACCTCGTGATCCTTGGTTTGCAGATTATGATAATTTCCTTGTAGGGAAATTTTTACCAAAAGGAATGGATTGCAATCAAAGAAAGAAATTCTTTAATGATTTAAAACATTACTTTTGGGACGACTCTTACTTATACAGGCACGGCATAGACGGGATAATCCGAAAATGTGTACCTGAGCACAAGGCAAAGGCCATCCTTAGGGCTTGTCACGATAGTCCTTAAGGCGGGTATCACACTGGTAATCGTAATGCAGCTAAGGTCTTGCAGTCAGTTTCTACTGGCCTACACTAGTTAAAGACTGTCATGAATATGTTAGAAATTGTGATGCTTGTCAACGTATGAGTAATATTGGTAGAAGACAAGAAATGAATATGAAATATAACTTAGTAATAGAGCCATTTGATGTATGGGGAATGGACTTTATGGGACCATTTGTTGCCTCTAACGGTTATACTCATATTCTTGTTGCTGTTGATTATGTTACTAAATGGGTTGAAACTATATCCACTTCTCATGCGGATGCAGCCACTTCCATTAAGATGATCAAGGACATCATCTTTCCAGGTTTGGAGTACCCCGATTTTTGATTACAGATGGTAGAACCCGTTTTATGAAGGGAACTTTTGACAAGATACTTCAAAAGTATGGAGTACACCACCAGGTAGCCTCACCTTACCACCCACAAACCACTGGACAAGTGGAATTACCTAATAGAGAAATCAAGGTCATACTTCAGAAAATGGTGAACATGTCAAGAAAGGACAGGGCTTTGAAGCTTAATGATGCATTGTGGGCATATCATACAACTTTCAAGAATCCTATGGGAATGACACCTTACAAAATGTTTTACGGTAAAACTTGTCACCTTCTCTTAGGACTTGAGCATAAGGCTCGGTGGGCTATTAAAACTATGAACTTTGACTTTAAAACTGCAGGGGAAAAACAACTCTTAGATATTCATGGCTTAGATGAACTCAGAAATGAGGCCTATGAAAATTCTAGAATATTTAAAGAAGAGGTGAAGAAATGGCACAATAAAAATTAGAGGGCAAGGGATTTAAAACTAGAGATAAAGTTTTTCTCTACAACTCTAGGCTTAAGATTTATGTAGGAAAATTGAAATCCAGGTGGGAAGGACCATATGAAGTTGAAAAATCATATCCTTGGGAGTAGTAAGACTGAAAAATACTACGCCCTCTTCTTCATCCTAGATTGTTAATGGGCAGTGATTAAAGCATTATAGAGTTGGCGAGGTAAACACTGTGGAGTTGATCTCTTTAGTCTCGGCCGAAGAATACAACAAGCCGAAGTGAAGTAACAAAGTTTTAGTTACTTAGTTCTTTTACTTTGGAAACTTTTTAGTCGATTTTATCTTTTTCACTAAACTCAGTTAGTTTTTCTGGCTATTCCGAGCTATTTTTCGACCTGGTATGAGCAAATCGTATGGTTGGACGCGCCCGTACCAGTGGTCGTTAAACAGTAAGAGTACTAATGCTGTTTTTCATCGATACAGTACGGTCAAACCATACGGGCATCCGCGTATGTACTGATGCTCATTACTGGCTCTGCCTCTCCGCGCTTATTCGAGAAATTTTGCTTCTATAAAAAAAAGAGAAAGGCGGTAAGAAACCCGTACATGGACATGGTACGTGCGGAGCCCGCCCGTGCCACTTGCCCATGACCGACTTTATCCCGCTATTGATTTCATCCATTAATTTGCACTTTTCCTTTTTATTGTTCTCTTCTGTCTTACTTCAGATCTAAAGATTTCTTTTTCCTCTTTACAATGAAATCTCAGATCTCACTTGATCACTCAAGGTCCATGTAGCCTTTTCATATTAAGCAGATCTGGACCAGGAAGGAGCTCGTATCTAAAGAACAAGCCAAGAAGAAGGGATCCAAAGGAGATACTTCATATTCCTCGAACCACGAGTCCACACAAGTGGTTCCACTCCCCAACTGGAAAGACATGTTCCCGCAAAAGTTGGAGATGCTCAGGCACGAGTAACAAGGAAGGAACAAAGGAGAATCTCCACTCAATCCCTATAGGTATAACCTTCGAGGATCTTCTCTTAAATCCCCTCCAGGATCCTCTTCCAGAAAAGGGGAAAACTGAGATGAGATTTGAGAAAATATCAATAACCTTGAAAAGATTTTGAAAGCTTATGTTGAAACCATTGGAGAAGGACTTGACTCTTACTGGATGATGGGCAAAGACCTCAAAAACAAGGTCGATGACATCGACAGTAGAGTGCAACTCCTAACCAAGATTATCATGGAGATGGCCGATGATGGGAAGACCTTAATCAAGGTAATTAAAGAATTTCATGTTGGCATCATAGAGATGTCCACTTGATTCATGTGTATTGCTCAAGCTGGCAGTCTCAAGGCGGATGAAGAAGAGGAAGATGATGACTTCTTTACTCCCAAAAGGGAGTAAGTAATCGCAAGGAATTATTTGATCCACCCGGCTTGATTCCAAGCTTGGGGGGATCTATGAGAACCTTGTAATCTATCTTACAGTTTTAGCATGTTTACTATTCTACACGCATGATTAGACTTTAATTCCTGAATTTGCATTAGTTGCATCAACTTCGAGCTCCCTTTGTTCAAGAGAAGATTTATATCCGTTTAGTTGTGAGACTTTATGATAATTGAAGTTGTGTTTGATTCATGATTATTATATTAGATGATTGAACTAGGTTTAGTGTTACAATATGTGTACAGCTGTCATGATTTTAGGGACTTCCACACCAATGAAAGTATTGATTAAGTTATGAGAAGAAGAATTCTGGTAGCATATTATAATTAAGAGTTTTGGAAAGCCATTGAAGTAGTGAGCATGATCAAATAGCTGTGCTGAAAGAAAAAGAGAAAAGAGAGCAAGTAAAAATATAGACATACAGTTATCAAAAGAAAATGAAGAGAGCAACTATCAAAAGAATGAAACATAGAAGAAAAAAGAATGATCACGAATCTTCATTACCAAACTTAGTGCCCTATGTCTCTAAACTCTGTGATTATATGATATGTTAAATCACTAGCAGCTTCTTATGATTTCATTAATACTAGAAAAGGTGTGGAAGCCTCTAAGTTATGTAATGTGTAAGGGTATGGTAATACCCCCGAAGTATCTCTACATCTGATGTTGTATTCCTGTTTCAATTTCAGCCTCATTTATTGTAACGACTCATGTCTCATGAACATGATGATCTTATCCATAAGCCACCATCTTGCTCGGGGATGATCAAGAGCCTAGCTTGGGGGAGTTGATGAGTCCAAAATTGAAGCATTTTTACCTTTTGTTTTTGCATAAATAGAGTAGGGATCTTTGTATTTCACCGCGTTTATAAGCGCCATTTTGTTCTTGTTTCAATAGGATCCCAAATCATTGAATCCTACATGAACATATCAATTGGAACTGACATATTGTGTAATTATATGATATTTCTAAGTGATAAAAGTCATTTTATGGATTTACCTTCGCACCTGGGAGAATACCAAGAGAGGAGGAGCAATCAGTACCGATAACGACCAGTGGTACGGGCGGAGCCCGCCCGTACCGCCCGCTCCTACCAAGCGCCATCGTGTCCACCTCGTAAAATAATTTATCCTGGCAAAGACGAGAGAGAGATCCGACATTCACAGCCACCAGATTCCATGAAAAACCACATTTGAAAGGGATCTAAAGGAGGAACTTGGGTGGGGCGAAATCCCAGCTGCTTCATGGATCATTGGAGGACAACGCATCATCCCCTTCATCATCAACCACTGCATCTCCATTACCACCATTACCCCCATCTTTCATTTATTAGATCTTATTTTAATTCCAGATTTAATTGTGGGTTGCATTAGATCTACCTCCATACTTTTATCCATTCATTTGATTATGATGATGTTGTTGATTGCTTCCATGAGTGAGTAGTTCCCTTGTTCTTGGGGAAATGGAGAAACCCTAGCACCATTATGAATTCGTAATAAAGATGATATATTCTTATGTCCATATGACTTGCCCGTCTATGATATAATTATGATTTGTGTTTGATCTCTCTCTCTTTTGATGGTATGTGTAGTCGGCCGCATATCATTTGCCCTTGGGACTAAAGGGATGGAGAAATCCTTTGGACGTGTCTTGGAAGCGTACCTGGAATAGCCCTGTGACAGATTGGCGTCGTCTCGTAACCTACACAGTCAAAGGAGGATTAAAGAGGTACTCCCTAAGCTAATTACGATATCCATGGGGAAACCCTTAATTGTGGTGGTTTGTATGGGTGACTGCTCTCAGACATCGCAGTGGTTATTTAGAGGTGACCTCACTCTTGGCTCAACAAAGTGGCTTCCTAGGAGCCTTGTAGTGAACATCCTATTATGGGGCTCTCTCTGCACATATCATGACACAAGGAGTATGTTATCTTGGTTACATATAACAATAATACTATGCTAGTGGTGTATCCTACATCCTCGAGAACATTTTAGCCCTATTGAGTTCGAGCACGCTTTCATACAAACTAGCTACTTGTTTTCTTTTACTTGTTTTTAGTTACTTTTTAGCAAACAACCATAAACCTTTCAAACACCCTTTACTTGATATCAAAGGAATCTTATAAGTATACTTTGGTAGAGAGTAACGAGGGGCACAAAGACCTTTACCAATAGCTCTCTATGGGTTCGATATCTTTACTTCAAAACTAGCTACAATTGATCTGTGCACTTGTAGTCATCAGGGCCCTTCTTCCCCAATGGTTCCCTAGATCTCTTGCAAGTTTTCCCTCACCATTGTTGACCTCTTGAAACTTACTATCCCTCAATCCCTCCTATGATTCTTGCATATTCTTGAGGGATTTGAAAGAGGAGATCTAGATCTACAACCCCACCAATCAATCTCTCCTCTAAGTGAGTGGAACATCTTGGGATCTTGATCTCGGAGTCTTTTGTGGATTTCCTCCATTTTTCTTCCTCTCTTTTTCCCCATAAGATTTTATAGCTTTGGTGGAATTTGGGAGTGAAGGACTTGAGCACTTCATGTGTTCTTGCCATTGCATTTGGTGCATCGGTGTGAGTTCTCGGTGAGGATTCGATTGGGTGAAAGGTGAGAAGCTTTTTACTCTTGGGTTCTTGGAACCCTAGATGGTTTATTTGTATTGTAGGTTTGTGGATTTCTTGGGGCCTCCAATTAAGTTGTGCAGATTTCCCCAAGCTTGTTTGTTGGGAGCCTCCAATTGAGTTGTGGAGAAGTGCCCCAATCTTGTGAGAGGTTCTAGATTTCCACGGACAAGTGCACCATTAGTGGAAGTGTGGATCGATCCCGTTGGGGTTAGATTCACCGGAGAACAAGGGAGGCCTTTTGTGGCATTGGTGGTTTGAAACCACCCCCTCTCCAAACGAGACATACTCCATTGTTGGGAGGAACTCGGTAAAACATCGTCGTCTCCGCGTGCCTCGGTTATCTCTAGACCCAAGCTCTTACTTATGCATCTTACTTTGTGATAGCCTTCGTGCTTAAAGTATATATCTTGCTATCACATAGTTGCTTGTATTGCTTAGCATAAGTTGTTGGTGCACATAGGTGAACCCTAGTTGTTCTAGGTTTTTTGCTTGACAAAGTAAATGCTAGTTTAATTCTGCCTTTGTTGAGCCCCTATCGTAAAAGTTTTAAACCGCCTATTCACCCCCTCTATGCGACATCCTTGTACTTTCAATACCTATCAAGGGGTAACCTCGGCAATGTCCATGATTATGGACTTGGATTTGATGGAAAAGAGAGCGCTAGTGATTTTGTCGACCTATCAAACAAACAAGGGAGTTGAAGTCCTGCCTGATTATGAAAACATAGGGTTACAGTGTTGCCGATTCACTAGATGTGATTTAACTCATGGCAAGTTGTGTTTCCATTGGCTCCTCCCAGCTTATATATGAGGGGTTGGGTCTAAGAGTTCGATATAGATCAATTACAAGTTTGGTTACAGCTATACGACTATGTTGGTTGGCACTTCTATCTTAATCAACACGTTTAGTTCCTAAGCTTCAGATACTTCCAGGACTCCTATTACCTTGTGGGTCTTGTCGACCGTAGTTTGAGTACATACCAGATATAACAATTATGGGAACTCGGTAAGTCATATCCATGTCAGTAGTCCCCGAGACTCTTTCCGAATAATAGATTCTGGTTGAGTCTCAAAGACATTTTTAGCATTCGGACCTAAAGATTTCTTTGAGTAAACTTTTATTTATAAATATTTTATTCATGGGAATTTTTGTATAACGAGTCTGGTGCATCCGATGGATCCGAAACCAATTAATTTCACTTGAGAAAAACATCGTGAACCTATTTCAAGCTCAAGTCCCCGGGCTCGAACTCGGTATATACTAGTACAGTTCAGTTCGAGTTGTGGAGGTCTTACCGATTACTTAATTCTAGTTTTATGTTTTGGGTATCCTTCGGGATTTTTCATCGTATTGTGGATACGGAAAATTATTAGCAGAGCGCATTCGGGTGTGATTACTAGGCCTCACAGGATGGATCCCGGGGTCTTACCTTCATGTTGATGGGCACATCATTCAAACATGTTATCATGTTGGACGCGGTCTAAGAAATTTTAATTTTTTATCGACTGCCTTGTTTGGCTGTTGGAATTGCTGAAGTTGTCACCTTGTTTGTCATTTTTATCGGGTGTGTTGTTTAACGCTCCCGATGGGAGTAACCATTTGAGGATACACTTGGGTAATGCTCATAGGTATTTTTATCTTTATCGTCTCTGTCAGAGTATTTTTGCTTTTGTTCTATCGGGTGCATGGCTAGCGCTCCCAGTGGGAGTAGCCTCCAAGGCTATAGTTGAATATTTGTATTTGAGTGTAGGATCAAAATTCATTTTCAAGAGCTTCATTGTCTACTCCATAGGAGGATTTATTATTTTGAGCGAGTGCATGGTCAGTGCTCCCGATGGGAGTAGCCCCCGAGGCTATGTTCGAAGGCATGAGTCCAAGCATAGGCTCAAGTCTTCATCATTTGAGAAAATCCTTGACTCGGGTCTTCTTTTCCGGAATCACCAAAATTTTATCGGGTGGCAGTTGGTGCTCCCGATGGGAGTAGCCCCGAGGCTATGTTTGAACGCTTGTGTCCAAGCATAGGCGCAAGTCTTTGTCATCCGAGAAATTTCTCGATTGAGGCCTTGGATTTATACTATTTCTTCTAAGTTCCCCGTTAGTACATCCAAAGTTTTTTCATTACTTCCCATGACGTCATTGCTGACGATGATGGCATTCCTTAGTCATGTTCTAGCGCTGCCGATGGGACGTTTCGGTGGTGGGCCCATGACACAGGCTGGCGATGCGTGGGGCCATGTTAGTGGTGATTTTGACTGCATGACCCCACGTCGCATGGGAATCGAGGCACTACATGATTTTGTCCGAAGTTACCATGGTAATTAGTTCTTATTACGGCTTATCCCTCCTTTATCTGTGAACATGTGTTGCCCTTAAGTTTCATTGTGACGATATGTCTTCTAGATCCAATAGTCTTGGGCTTCCATGAGTACTTTGTAAGTGTCGAGAGGGAATTTTTTACTGCTCATCCCCTCCTCCGCCGCTAGCCTCCTTCCTCCTTGCATCGCATTTGTTCCAGTGCTACTACTGACACCATTCTTGCTCTCTCTCTCTCCATTGCACGCTTACTCCTCCGACGCTATTGCCATGGGAAGAAACAAGGGCGCTGGTTCCGCCGCCGAAACCACGGCTGCCAAGCCGTGGCTGCTTGGCTGGAACTCGTCCAAGTGCATGCAACAAGATGTTCGTGAGGCCTGAAAGTATTCTCTTCTGAAAGAGGGATGCTTCACACTTCCCGACGATGAGGACACGCTCGTGCCTAAAAAGGATGGCAGGTAATGTTCATCGCCTTTATCTATCGCGGTCTTTCTCTCCCTGCCCATGAATTCATTCGTGGTCTTCTTTTTTATAGCGTGCTGCTCTACTAGCTCATGCCAAATTCCATCCTTTATATTGTTGTCTTTATCACACCAAGTTTCCCGGGGATCCATACCCATTGGGGCCTTTGGAAACTCCTTTTTTGATTAAGAGGAATGCGACGAAAGCATTTTTCTATGATGTTGGCGGCCCTATCATCCATGTTCGCCCGGATGTTGACTGTTTTTACTTCAAGTTTGCATATTCTACACAAGACTAGAGGAATAAATGGTTCTACATTAAGGATGAGTCATCCGAGGGCCAGCAGTATGGATTAGCTCCTTTCGACCCGATGAAAAGCATGAGGAAGCTTAAGTCTTGGGGAAAAGTCTCAACTCCAGTGGAGATTAAGGAGACGCAGCCCATGATGGACCTCATCCATGATCTCTGTTATGCAACCGAGGAGGAAGTTTTGGGTGTCCAGCTGATAGCGCATTTTCTTTGCATCCGCGTTCAACCTCTGCAAGACCGGATATCTGGTATGTGGGCATATACTAGCAAGAAGGACCCGATGTGGGTGTCCTATGACAATATGCTATGTGCTGAGTTTGAGAAAAAATCTAGATCCCTCACCAAGCTTACCAAACATGACTCAATTCCATCCATTCGGGTTAAGCCCTTTAGCAAGAAGAATCATATGCCCGATGTAAGTCCCTTTTGAAGGAAATATGCCCAGAGAGGCAATAATAAAGTTGTTATTATGTATTCATTGCATATGATAGATGTTTATTTTGCATGCTATAATTGTATTGATAGGAAACGTCAATACATGTGTGTTTAATAAACAAAAAGGTTCCTAGTTATGCCTCTCTTATAGACTAGCTCGTTGATTAACAAGATGATCAAAGTTTCCTGATCATGGACATTGGATGTTGTTAATAACGAGGTCACATCATTTGTGAAATGATGTGATGAACATTCATACGAAGTATAGCATTACGATCAAAGTCATTATGTTTATATTGCTATAACATCATACAAAGTAATCTTAGTCCTTAGACCATGAGATCATGTTAATTGCTAACACCGGAAGAGTATCTTGATAACATCAAACGTCACACCGTAACAGGGTGACTATAAAGGTGGGTTCAGTGCTACGAAGGTGTTATGTTGAGGCTCATGGATCAAGAGTAGAATTTTTCAATCCCTATGACGGATATATATACTCTGGGCCCTCTCGATGATATCACATTAAGATAGCTTGCAAGCAAGTGATATGATCACTAGAAATGTTATGTCACGGGAACGAGAAAAGAGTGCATGTCAGTAACGAGATCAAACTAGGTATTTGGATACCGATGATTGAATCTCGGACATGTATTATATCGTGAGACAAAGGGATTAAGTTACTAGCGTTGAAGGTTCTCACGATCACAGAAGTCATCGTTGAATATGCAGGAGTCAGTATGGATCTTCAGGTCCCGCTTCTGATTATTGATTTGAGAGGGGTCTCAATCATGTCTGCGTTATTCGCGAACCATAGGGTGACACACTTAAGGGTTGCCGAACACCATTTTGAATCACATATGTTTCAGACGAAAGAATTGCAAAGCGCTGGAATTATTTTGATAGAAACCGGAATTGTTTTGGGTGAAATTGCAGAAACTGGTTTTGCACGTGATGTTGAAATCTTACAATGGGTTTTATGTGAATGTTTGTTAATTAAAGTAATTAACAAAATTCCAAATAAAATAAATAAAAGAGTTTTATTAAATGAGAGTTGCATTAAATTTGGTTGAAATTTAATGCATGTGAGTGCAACTTTGGGTGGAGGCTAAATTGATGTGAGTGGAGCTTCCACCACATGAATGAGGAAGAGGTGGGGGCACCCCCATTGACCACCGGCCATGGGTGGGGAGGAGCCCCCCTCTCCTATAAAAGGACCCCCTCTCCTCCCTCACAAAGTAAACCTCCTCGTGAAGGATCTCTCCCCGTCTCTAGATATATTCCCCCATGCTCTCGAATTAGCGAGATACATGTTCCCGGTGGCCTTGCGTCTGGAAGGAGTTGTTGCTTCTGCTGATTCAATGGAGCAAGGAGGTGGAGGTTGTTCGGTGGCTTGAATGTGTGTGCGAGGACGGATGCGCTACTGATTTGCGGCACTAGGACTTCCACACGATCTTGAGATCGGCAAGCGTACGACTACATCATCCACGAGTTCCAACTTGTTAACAAAACTCTGTTGTCTTCGAGGGTAAGTTCTCTATGGATGTATATCCACCCGTTGCTTTGTATCTAGTAGATAGATCTTGGCGTATAGTTCTCATCATAGGAAATTGTTTGTTTTCTATGCTGCAGACCTAACAGTGGTATCAGAGCCTGATCTATGCATAGGTGCTTTACACGGGTAGTACACATATGTTTATATGTGGGCGATGATGATCATGTTATTGCTTCTTTCATGTATTTTGGATATTGGTGGAATAGTGGGATCAAGCGGCCCGGACCAACCTTACATGTCATCGCACATGAGACCGGTTCCACGACTGACATGCAACTAGTTTTGCATAAGTGGCTGGCGGGTGTCTGTCTCTCCTACTATAGTCAATATCTGATTTACAACGAGTTGCTAATAACTTGGTTATCCTCGTGTGGTTCCATGTTCGTAGGTAAGACCAGTTCTATCTCCGAAAGCCCTAAGCCACGTAAAACATGCAATGGATAAATTAGAGGCGTCTAGTTTAGATCATTGCTGGGCTAGTGTCTTGATATGGTAATGTTGTAAGTAGATGTATGATAGATACTCTTATAACATACTTAACGTGTAAGTTCCATAGACCTTGGCCTTACACACAAAGGAATGATAGAGATCATACCACGATGCATATGATAGAGATCAAATGCATGGACCATATCATCTCACTTTACACATTAGATGTTTGCATCTTATATTGCTAGTTTGGCGCTTTTAGTAGCATTGTAAGATGATCCCTCATTTAAATATCAAGATAAAATGTGTTCTTCCTTAAGTATGCACCGTTATGTGGATCGTGTTTCGAGACATCACGTGATGATCGGGTCTACTCGACTCTACGCTTTCATACAACGGGTGTAAGACAGTTTTACACATGTGAATACTAAGGTTCTTACTTGGCGAGCCTAGCATGTACAGACATGGCCTCAGAACACGGACCGAAAGGTTAAGCATGAGTCATATAGTTGATATGATGCCCATATAGATGCTCGCGTTTGAAGCTACACTGACTCACGTGATGATCGGACTTGGTGTAGTGGATTTGGTTCATGTAATCACCAAAAGGACACAAGGGATGTCGTTTTTGAGTGGGAGTTCATTAGTAATTTGGATTAGCTGAACTCAATCTATCATAAACTTAGTCTAAATAAACTTTACAAATTCTGTTGTAGATGGCACCACCTGCTTTTAATTTCAATCTGTTCATGGAGAAAGAGAAACTTGCTGCGAATGGTAGCAACTTCACCAACTGGGCTATGAATTTGAGGATTCTCCTCACTGCAGCACAAAAGCAATATGTGCTAGAGGTGCCACTAGGCCCCCCACCAGCTCCTAATGCCCCGGACGAGGAAAAGAATGTCTATATAACTCGCCAGGAGGACCACAACTTAGTTCATTGCGGCATATTGTATGGGCTAGACCTAGAACTTCGAAAGTGTTTTGAAAGTGGCAATGCTTTTGATACCATGGGAGAATTGAAAATGATTTTCGATACCCATGCTACCGTAGAGAGTTATAATGCTTCTGAAAAGTTCTTTAGCTGCATGATGGAGGAGATCAGCTCCGTTAGTGAGCACGTACTCAAAATGTCTGGGTACGCTGATAAGCTTGTGTCCTTGGGAATATCGATTTCCATTGACCTAGGCATACATCGTGTTCTCCAATCTCTGCCACCTAGCTACAAGAGCTTCGTGATGAACTATAACATGCAGGGCATGAAGAAGTCTGTTCCCGAGCTTCTGTCAATGCTTAAGACTACAGAAGTGGAGATTAGGAAAGAACATCAAGTGTTGATGATCAATAAGACCACCGGTTTCAAGAAGGATAAGAAAGGCAAGCAGAAGGGAAAGAAGGGCAGCAAATCTGTTGCTGCACCTAAATAGAAATCCCAAGTTGGCCCTAAGTATGATACTGAGTGCTACTATTGCCAGGGGACTAGCCATTGGAAGCGCAACTGCCCCAAGTATTTGGCGGACAAGAAGGCCGGCAAGGCAAACAAAGGTATATGTGATATACATGTTATTGATGTGTACTTGACTATTACTCGTCGTAGCACCTAGGTATTTGATACGGGATCAGTTGCTAATATTTGTAACTCGATTTAGGGGCTGTGGAACAAGCGACAGCTTGCAAGGGATGAGGTCACGATGCGGGTTGGCAATGGATCAAGAGTTGATGTGATCGCCGTCGGAACGCTGCCTCTCCATATGCCGTCGGGATTAGTTATAAACCTAAATAATTGTTATTTGGTTCCTGCACTGAGCATGAACATTGTATCCGGATCATGTTTGATGCAAAGTGGTTATTCGTTTAAGTCTGAAAACAATGGTTGTTCGATTTATATGAATAATATCTTTTATGGTCATGCACCTGTGTTGAATGGTTTATTTCTGTTGGATCTCGATAGTAATATTACGCATATTCATTATGTTGATGCTAAAAGGATTAAACTTGATAATGATATATCTGCATATATGTGGCACTGCCGTCTAGGTCATATTGGCGTTAAATGCATGAAGAAACTCCATTCTGATGGACTTTTGGAATCACTTGATTTTGAATCATTTGATACATGTGAGCCATGCCTTATGGGCAAGACGACTAGAACGCCGTTTTCCGGTTCAATGGAACGGACGACAGATTTATTGAAAATCATACATACTGATGTGTGTGGACCAATGAGTGTGTCGGCGCGAGGTGGATATCGTTATTTTGTTACTTTCACGGATGATTTGAGTAGATACGGGTATATCTATTTGATGAAAGATAAGTCTGAAACCTTTGAAAAGTTCAAAGAATTTCAGAATGAAGTGGAAAATCATCGTAACAGAAAGATCAAATTTCTGCGGTCCGACCGTGGAGGAGAGTATCTTAGTTACGAGTTTAGCACACATATGAAAGACTGTGGAATAGTTTCACAACTCACGCCTGCCGGAACACCACAACATAATGGTGTGTCAGAACGTCGTAATCGTACTTTATTGGATATGGTTCGATTTATGATGTCTCTGACTGACTTGCTACTGTCATTTTGGGGTTATGCACTAGAAACCGCTGCAACTTTAAATCGGGCACCATCTAAATCCGTTGTAATGACACCGTATGAATTATGGTTTGGAAACAAAGCTAAGCTGTCATTTCTTAAAGTTAGGGGATGCGATGTTTATGTGAAGAAACTTCAGCCAGATAAACTCGAACCCAAAGCGGAAAAATGCGTCTTCATAGTATACCCTAAGGAAACGATTGGGTATACCTTCTATCACAGATCCGAGGGCAAGGTCTTTGTTGCCAAGAATGGATCCTTTCTTGAGAAGGAGTTTCTCGCGAAAGGTGTGAGTAGTCGAAATGTAGAACTCGAAGAGGTTACTGAACCTTCTCTTCATGAAATGGCGAGTAGCGCAACACCGGAAGTTGTTTCGGAGTTGACTTCACCTAATGAAGAGAGAGATAATGATAATGGTCATGCAACTCCGAAAGCGGACACTATCGAAACTCGTGGGTCAAGCAAGACACGTGCAGCTCCTAAACTGTACGGCAATCCTGTTATGAATTTTATGATTGTTGAAATAGATGACCCTGCGATGTATGAAGAAGCGATGATGAGCTCGGATTCCAACAATTGGCTAGAAGGCATGAAATCCGTGATGGAATCCATGTACGAAAACCAGGTTTGGACCTTGGTGGACTTACCTCACGATCGAAAGGCCGTTGAGAATAAATGGATTTTCAAAAGAAAAACTGATGCTGATGGTAATGTGATCATCTATAAAGCTTGACTTGTCGCAAAAGGGTTTGGACAAATTCAAGGAGTTGACTACGATGAGACATTCTCTCCCGTAGCGATGCTAAAGTCGGTTAGGATTATGTTAGCAATTGCTGCATATTTCGATTATGAAATATGGTAGATGGATGTCAAAACCGCGTTCCTCAATGGTAATATTGAAGAAGAGTTGTATATGATAAAACCTAAGGGTTTTGTCGATCCTAAGGATGCTGATAAGGTATGCAAGCTTTAGTGATCCATCTATGGACTAAAGCAAGCATCCCGGAGTTGGAATCTCCACTTTGATGAGGTGATCAAAGAGTTTGGATTTGTCCAAACTTATGGAGAGGCTTGTATTTACAAGAAAGTGAGTGGGAGCAATGTGCATTTCTGATATTATATGTGGATGACATATTATTGATTGGAAATGATATAGATCTTTTAAATAGTGTTAAAAGTTATCTAAATAGCAATTTTTTGATGAAGGACCTTGGTGAAGCTTCATATATATTAGGCATTAAAATCAATAGGGATAGATCAAGGCGCCTAATTGGGCTATCGCAAAGGACATAACTTGATAAGATATTAAAGAAGTTTAATATGGACGGAAGTAAGAAGGGTTTCTTACCTATGTTGCAAGGCAAGACATTGAGTAAGACTCAAAGTCCGGCTACGACAGAAGAAAGAGAGATAGGATAAGATCCCCTATGGCTTAGCCATAGGCTCTATAATGTACGCCATGCTATGAACAAGACTGGATGTGGCACATGTTATTAGTTTGACTAGTAGGTACCAATCTGATCCAGGTTCGGAACACTAGATAGCGGTCAAGAATATCCTTACGTACTTAAGAAGAACTAAGGATATGTTTCTTGTATATGGAGGTGAAGAAGAGCTAGTCGCTAAGTGTTATGTTGATGCTAGCTTTTACACTGATCCGGATGACTCTAAGTCTCAATTTGGATATGTATTTCTCTTGAACGGAGCAGCAGTTAGTTAGAGGAGTTCCAAACAACCTGTGGTGGCTGGATCAAAGACGGAGGTGGAATATGTTGCTGCTTCAGAAGCGGCGCAGGAAGCGGTTTGGATGAACGAGTTCATACCGGAACTAGGTGTGGTTCCTAGTGCATTGGACCCAATGGTGATCTATTGTGACAACAATGGATCCATAGCCAACACCAAGGAACCAAGGTCTCACAAGAATTCCAAGCATATTAAGCACCGGTTTCACTCCATCGGCGAGCATGCCAAGGATGGAGATATAAAGATTTGTAAAGTACACACGGACCTAAATGCAGAAGATCCGTTGACTAAAGTTATCCCTAGGGCAAAAGATGATCAACACCAGAACTCCATGGGTGTTAGATTTATCACTATGTGAACTAGATTATTGTCTCTAGTGCAAGTGGGAGACTGAAGGAAATATGCCCTGAGAGGCAAAATAAAGTTGTTATTATGTATTACTTGTATATGATAGATGTTTATTTTGCATGCTATAATTGTATTGATAGGAAACATTTATACATGTGTGTTTAATAAACAAAAAGGTTCCTATTTATGCCTCTCTTATAGACTAGCTCGTTGATTAACAAGATGATCAAAGTTTCCTGATCATGGACATTGGATGTTGTTAATAACGAGGTCACATCATTTGTGAAATGATGTGATGAACATTCATCCGAAGTATAGCATTACGATCAAAGTCATTATGTTTATGTTTCTATAACATCATACAAAGTAATCTTAGTCCTTAGACCATGAGATCATGTTAATTGCTAACACCGGAAGAGTATCTTGATAACATCAAACATCACACCATAACAAGGTGACTATAAAGGTGGGTTCAGTGCTACGAAGGTGTTATGTTGAGGCTCATGGATCAAGAGTGGAATGTTTCAATCCCTATGACGGATATATATATTCTGGGCCCTCTCGATGATATCACATTAAGATAGCTTGCAAGCAAGTGATATGATCACTAGAAATGTTATGTCACGGGAACGAGAAAATAGTGCATGTTGGTAACGAGATCAAACTAGGTATTTGGATACCGATGATCGAATCTCGGACATGTATTATATCGTGAGACAAAGGGATTAAGTTACTAGCGTTGAAGGTTCTCACGATCACAGAAGTCATCGTTGAATGTGTAGGAGTCAGTATGGATCTCCAGGTCCCGCTTCTGATTATTGATTTGAGAGGGGTCTCAATCATGTATGCATTATTCGCGAACTGTAGGGTGACACACTTAATGGTTGCCAAACACCATTTTGGAGCACATATGTTTCAAACGAAAGAATTGCAAAGCGCTGGAATTATTTCCGGGTGAAATTACAGAAACTGGTTCTACATGTGATATTGAAATGTTACAAGGGGTTTTATGTGAATGTTTGTTAATTAAAGTAATTAAAAAATTCTGAATAAAATAAATAAAATAGTTTTATTAAATGAGGGTTGCATTAAATTTGGTGGAAATTTAATGCATGTGAGTGGAACTTTGGGTGGAGGCTTAATTGATGTGAGTGGAGCTTCCACCACATGAATGAGGAAGAGGTGGAGGCACCCCCCTTGGCCGCCGGCCATGGGAGGGGAGGAGCCCCCTCTCCTCCCTCACAAAGTACACCTCCTCGTGAATGATCACTCTCCCCATCTAGATATATTCCCCCATGGTCTCGGATTAGCGAGATACATGTTCCTAGTGGCCTTGCGTCTGGAAGGAGTTGCTGCTTCCGCTGATTCGCTGGAGAGGGAGGTGGAGGTTTTTCGGTGGCTTGAACGTGTGTGCCAGGACGGATGCATTGCTGGTTTGTGGCGCTAGGACTTCCACACGATCTTGAGATCGACAAGCGTACGACTACATCATCCACGAGTTCCAACTCGTTAACAAAACTTCGTTGTCTTTGAGGGTAAGTTCTCTATGGATGTATATCCACCCGTTGCTTTGTATCTAGTAGATAGATCTTGGCGTATAGTTCTCATCGTAGGAAATTTTTTGTTTTCTATGCTGACCCAACACCTTTTCCTTGTCTTCTTTTAATCGAGTTCTTGTGCTTTAATATGTGTTTTCCTTATGCTGAATTTTGTTTCCTATTTGTGCAGAACCATGATCATTTGGATTCACTTCCTCTGTTGCCTGAAAATGGTGAAGTCTAGAACCTGCTGCTAAATCCGAGGAAAATATAGAGGCTGAGTTATGGGAGACACCGAGGAACATGATGAAAACTCTGTTTCTCATTCCTCACGTACTCCAATTGAAGCCATCCCTTCCGCGAATACCGATTCCTCCATGGTTGTAGCCATCCAAGGAAAAAGGATGCGCGACAAGGTGTACGTCGAAAATATTGATGATTCCGATGATTCGAGTGCTGCAAAGCCATGGATAGCTCAGCCACTGAGGACGGCTCTTCCTAGGAAAAGGGCACTCCTTCAATTTGCTCAAAATGTTAGCTTGTAAGTATACGTCCCCCCTTTTGTTTTCAAAGATTCCCTTATTTATGTGTTTAACTGAAATTATTTATGCTTTGGATTAGTGGCAATGAGGAGGAAAAAACTTCTCCAAAATCGCCTATTGCGGATACAGTCGATGGGACGGATGCTGCCGCCAGGTCACCCACAAAAATGATAGAACTAGCAAGCTTGCGGGAAGAAACGGTGGGTGAGCTGACCCCAAAAGATCCTGTGGTGACCCCTGAAGCTCCTCCCCGGAAGAAAACAAAAAATGCTGATAAAGGTGTAGTCCTGTCAGAGAATCCGGCTGAACCTGACATGAATAACATAAGTTTTCTTCCTTTTTTTCATCTTGCCTTGCTTTACTGTGTAACCCCCAAATATTTGAGTCCATTTTAATTTCCTAAGCCTATAATGCGCGAGATGGTCAAAATGGCCGCTCGTTTTATCGGGATTCAACATGACTCTCCCTCCGCCAAAGGTGTTTGTTCTATACCTTGTATCCTTTTTTTGCATATTCTGTTCTAGCAATTTTTCTCTGAATAACTTCTTCTTATTCTACAGCTACTGCTGATGAGTCCGAGATTACTCATGAAGCTTCCATGAAGCGCGCGGATGATCTTGAAGTTAATTTGAAGGTCGTTGAACAGTAGCTTGAAAAAGCCCGGGCAGCTGCCAAGGCTGAGGCGGAGAAGCATGAAACGAAGCTTCTACTGTGGCAGGACGAGACTAAAATCTTTAGAAGAGGCTTGAAGAGATGAATTCCTCCTTGATAAGTAAGTTACCTATTCTACAATGTAACTCGGTGTTTTTTAGCTAGTCCTTGGATCGTGATGTACTTGTGCTTTCTTCCTTTCTATAGAGATCACCAATTTCTCACTGTCACTGGCTTAGGATCAACGTGTTAATCCTTTGTCGGACGCCATGAGTGTCTTGGAGGGGAGCAGTGTTCACGGACGGAACCTTGTTACCCACTATTGTTGTGCTTTCAAGAGTCTTCACGCGGAAATATTCCTGACAAAGATGTTCTGTTGGACCTCAATGCTCTCACCAAGATTTTCAACACTGATCTGAGTCCCCTCATCGAATACAGATTGATCCAGGCGAAGAGTGGCGTAGAGAGTGCAATGGCCCTAGCCTTGATGCATGGTGAGAAGGTTGGCTGGAATAAGGTTAGCTCCTCAATCCCAGTCACAAACAAAGGCAAAGAGATCAACCTCGATCCTTTCTTTAAGAAAATTAAGAAGTTCTCTCAGCAACTCCTTGATATTCCCGAGGAAGAAGATGTTCCTTCTACCAAAGCTTTGACTAATGCCCCATCCACAAAAACTTATGTTGCTGCCCATTCTGCTAGTGCCACTGCTGCTGCTAGTGGCGCTACCTAGTCCTTAGTCATAGTCATTTTATGTTGGGCGCTTTATGTAATGGATTTTGTCATATGTATAGTTTTATAGTATGGGAATTGGAGGACCCTGATATTTTGTATCCTATTTGAATGTAAAGTGTGCCCAACAAATCCTTCTTTCCAATTCTTGCCTTTTTATTATCTTTCTTTAGAATGTACCTGAGTCGACCGGTCCATCAGCTTACCCTGATCCTTTAGCTGCTCTTGTTCCTTCGGCTTCTCCTGTTCCGTCGGGTCAGGTGTTGTTAGAGACAGAGACAAATGTGCTTGTAAATGTTACCACTATGACTCAATATATTGATCCTCACCTATACACTGATAAGCTTCACCGTATCAAACAATTGGAGGGTGAACTTCGGGTTGTACAGGCCCAGGTGCACGTGGAAGTCTCCAAGTCAAAAAAGTACATGGAGCGCGATACATATATTATTGACGAGATTTCAAGGGCGAGCAAGAGTATGCTAGTAAGTTTATTGGAAAGCCCCAAGTACCTTGTTTCCAATGTTGTGACTGTCGACTAATCCTTTTGTTTTTTTAGGTATCCGCTTAAGAGTGGTGGAGGAGTCTCGACGTCTAAATTCTCGAATGAGTGCTTTGATGAATGCTTCGTCGAGTGCTAGTACGGACTTCTGTACTGATCATAAACATGGATATACTTTGGCACTTCTTCAAGATAGAGTGTCAAAGGTGGAAGAATTCACCGAGTGCTACCGCTCTGCCTTGGCTATGATATATAACACAATGTTCCCAGAGACCCGCAACCATAGGGACTATCCGCGCTAATGCAGAAATTTTAGTGAGGTGAAGCAATCCATCATTTTATCAAGCTGCATCTTATTGCGGGTGCCAAAGTTGTCCTTGCTTTTGCAGACATGCACCATCCGATGCTAGATTCAGATGTTGTGTCTCAAGGTCTTCCTGCTCCACCAGGTGATGGTATGGTGGCTATGGCTCCCCATTATGAGGCTGCCCGCAAGCCAGCCATCCGAATAATGTCAGTGCCTTGATGCGGATCAGGACTTTTTCCTGAATTTTTCCATATTGTTAGGAAATTGATCCTGTCAAAAATGACATGTAAACTATTTAAAACTTGTAAATATCAGCCATATATATTTATTTTTAGTATAATGTTATATATTTGTGCTGATGTCTGTTGCGGTTGCATCCTGCGCGAGACCTTTTCGTTAGCCTGATACCTGTTTGGATGAATCAGCTACTCGGTTCAGAGCATATGTTGGATGTTTTTTTATGGAGAAGCCAAATATTTTTTGAGTTTGCGCTGATTAGCAAAGTCCCAAGTATCGAGGTGTGATTATATAGTAAGGTGATGAACTGAGCCCCTCAGTATCAGGGTTGCAAAAAGGTTAAGGATTGAAATTGAGACTCGATTGAGAAAACTTAGCTTTATTAATATTGAAGTACGAAGGTACATGTTTTGACGTAGTCGCCTAGCCGATAGCCTTATTGCAATTAAACGTAGTTTTTACGGCTAAGTAGCCTAGCCGTTGATCTTATTGAAAGTAAATTGTAGGAAGTTAACGTCCTAAGCGTAGAAGCATCGCAGTTGCGCAACGTTCGACGAGTTGGAGTACTTGACTCCGGTCTTCTTGGTTTGTAGGGGATATGCTCTACCAGGATCATTTATGTGATGATGTAAGGTCCTTCCCATGGTGACTCGAGCTTGAGAAGGCCATCTTGCTTGAGGCGAAGGACTGGGTCCCCTATGACGAAGGACCTGGGATGAAGTTGACAGTTGTGGTAGTTGCGTAGGTTCTGCTAATACGTTGTTGCTCTTGCAAGTGTGTTGTCTCGAGCTTCATTGAGTGCGTTGACATCATCTTCGAGTGCCTCTGTAGAGGTTTCTTCGTCGTATGCGGTGACTCGTGGAGCCTTGTGATCTATCTCTACTACCAGCATGACGTCGACTCCATGGACTAGGAAGAAAGGAGTTTCTTATATAGCGGTATTTGGGATAGTGTGTAAGCTACATAAAACAAAGGGTAACTCGTCTACCCCAAGTGCCCTTCGCTCGTTCTAGTGGTGTCAGGAGCCTTTTTTATGTTGTTAGTCACAAGTCCATTAGATTTTCCACCTGGGCGTTAGTTTGCGGGTGGGCAACCGATGCGTAGCTCACTTTATGCCCATCTCTTTGCAGTATTCCTTGAATTCTCCAAAAGTGAATTTTGATCCATTATCGGTGATGATACCCCGAAGACGATAACTATTGACTTGATGAAGTTCACAGCTGAAGTAGAGTCTTGGCTAGTGACAGGAATTGCCTCAATCCACTTAGTGAATTTGTCGACTGCGATGAGCAAAAAAACATGTCCTCCAGGGGTAGGTGGTCTTTGACCAGGCCGGGCCCATATCTCAAAAGATATATCTAAAAATAAATATTTACAAATATGCCCCTGAAACAAAATCAGCTCTAGAAAATAAATAAAAATCCTAAAAATATAAATCATATATATCTTTGAGCTCAAAAAAATATCCTTTATCCAATAAAAATAATAGATAGTAAATTCCAGCAATTAAATATAGATCTATTATTAAAATTGTATATATTCCTTTTGGGATTTCATAAAAATATGCAAAACACTTAGAATTGAATAAAACTCATTTTTAAGAACCTAAAAGGAAGTACTATTAAATAAAAATACTAGTTTGTATTTTTGAAAAGTAAATCATGTATAATAGAAATAAAGTCTTATTTCCTTAAAGGAATTTTAGTTAAATATTTAAAAGAGTTAAAAAAATTAAATAAACTCATTTTTAAACTCTTAGAATAATACTGGTTATTATAAAATTTCTAAATGTCAAAATGATAGGAATTTAATGATTCTTGAGTAATGCTTTTCTTTTATTAAATTAAAAGAAACTGAAAACCTTTATAAGGTGGGTAAAACACGCAAAGAAGAAGAAAACAAATCATAGCATGACATTACTATGCATTGCATATTGCTCCTTTGAATATTGTCCTTACCGGGTAATAATGGTTTTCTGTAGAAACCAGAGATCAAGGTAAGGTGGAAGTATCCGACTTCACTACCTTGCAGTCACCAGGCAAGTTCATCACTTGCTCATGTCCTTTGAAGAGTCTTTATAAAAGTATTTGAAAATTGTGTGTTATCACCTATGTTCTGAAGGACAAAGAAAATAAGTATTTTCCCTAACAAATGAAATGCTATTATCATCCTAAATGATGATAAATACTAAGAATTGCAGGGGAATCTAAGATTCCAATTGAAAAACAATTAGGACTTAATAACCCATGACATCCATGATTTTAGCGCCGTATATTACGCGTTAACCATAAGATTTGGAATGGGACAGAGAAGTCAGCTGTATCTTCTTCCTCTCGCATGCATCTGGATGGCCAGGTCGTGGCTGTTATCCTCGTAGCATGCATTAATTGGTAATTCGTAGAGGATATGCAGCATATGGGTGGGAACCCTCAACGTCCCACCATAGTTCTGGCATCTGACGGTCTGTACTAACCATTGCCGTAATTCAAGATGTGGGTATGGCGTACACCAAGGGGACATGTGGGGTCGCGAAGGGGGTAGAGATTGGCTAGGATCATCTAATGGGCCCCACAACATGGAATTGTAGATGGGAAAGTACGCCCGGTTGTGCAACAAGAAGTTGGTCTCTTATGGGTAAAGCAACGCACCTCTATAGAGTGTAATAATTGTGACATGTTACTCCTGTTCTGGGAAGGAGCTACGAACGCGGCAGGAAAGGAACTCCATGAAGTTCTGGTCAACCTGTGAAGGCTGATGGGCATAGTTTTTGATAATAAAATCAATCTTTGAAGAAATGTTTACCAAAACTGCATAGTACCAAGGACTTATAGTCCGAGGTGGTAGTTAGATCATCCAACTTCCCACCTTGCATATAGTGAACTTGCTAGGTAACGCTGTTACTCACCCTTTCCTTTGAACCCCTTGCTAGACTTTGAGAGCCAGAAGGATGACCAGGTGTATGCTATGGAGGTCCAGAACGACGTCTATTATGAAGAGCCGGACCTATCAGGTGGAATCGAAGGAGTGGACTACGGGATACACTATGGAGCTGAAGTCAATGAGTCAGAGTAGTTGTCAGGCCATACTTTAGTTACCTAGGTTGAGCTGAGCAGCACGAACTCTATAAAATAAGCTGTTGAGCTCACGTCTTTATTACCGTTGTGTTTTTCGTTCTTCCGCTAAACTTATGAGATAAGTTATTTGGTTTGTAAGCTTGAATCTCTTGAAGTCTCGAATTCTGGTATTGTAATAATAATGAAGTGTGTGTGTGTTTGTAATTTGGACCCGCAATTTTTCTGGTATGCCACTCTGAGGGATGTGATATTTACAGAACGGTGTTCTGTGGATGTCATGTCAACGACTATAGTGTACTACACATGTAGTGGTATGCTGGGTCACCGCAACTGGTAACGTGATGTCATCTCTTACATCAGACATGGTCTCATTATCTGGGGCGACAGGATCTCCCCTAGTGTCGGCAGCTTGATTTCGCAGGAATATCTCGGCCACTGCACCCGGAGGAATGTTCTCCCTCGCCAGACTTGGAACTTGAGTGTCGGAATGAGGAGGAGACGGAGGCTTCTCTAGTTCCAAAGCGATGCAAGTTTCACTCTAATTAACCTCCCGTACAGCCCTGTGGTAAAGCATATTATTAAAAGCATTTTCGATAAGAGAAGAAATAGAGAAACAAGATATACAAAAGTGAGAATATATGTCAGCAAATGAATGTTACCCGGTTGTGGTTGGCCTAGCCTTAGGCTTGCTGATGCCAACCTTGTGTATTTTTCCCATGGGCTTCACGGCCATGGAAGGGGCTTGTCTTTTGGTTCCACCTCGGACACCCATTGCTGGAGGTGCCTTGATGACCAACAAGTATAGGGGGTGTATCGCAGTATTTTCGAGGGAAGTGAAACCCAATTTATTGATTCGACACAAGAGGAGCCAAAAAATACTTATCAGTCTTAACTACTGAGTTGTCAATTCAGCTGCACCTGGAAACAATCTTGCTCACAGCAGTTTATCAGTAGCAACAGTTTTGTAGTAGGAAGAGTAAAGTAACAGTAGTAGCACAACAAAGACGGTAGTAACAAAAGCACTAAACAGTGGGATTCGAGTGCGGTAGGCATAAGGATGGATGGACGGGCGTTGCATGGACAATACAATTCACATAGCAATCAGAACATAGGGCAATTGCAGATAAATAAGATAAAGCACCCAAGTACTAGACAATCCTAGGCATGTGTTCCATATATAGTCATACATGCTCGCAATGAGAACTTGCACAACATCTTTTGTCCTGCGAGCCCGTTTGCAGTGGGGCCTCTAGGGAACTACTGGCAATTAAGGTGCTCCTTTTAATAGAGCACCGGAGCAAAGCATTAACACTCCGTGAACACATGTGATCCTCACATCAAAGCCTTTCCCTTCCGGTTATCCCGATTTCTGTCACTTCGGGGCCATAGGTTCCGGACAACAACGTGTGTACACAACTTGTAGATAAGACCAGCAACAATACTATCATAATGAATCAATAATAAGTTCAGATCTGAAATCATTGCACTCGGGCCCTAGTGACAAGCATTAAGCACAACAAGTTGCAACAAAGTCATAAAGCACTAATAAAAGATACTAGGCACCATGCCCTAACAATCTGATGCCATTACATGAACGATCTCATCCAATCCCTACCATCCCCATAGCCTACAGCGGGGGATTACTCACTCATAGATGGGGGAAACATGGATGGTCGATGGAGATGATGGTGAAGATCGATGGAGATGGCTCCGGGGGCACTTCCTCGTCCCGGCAGGGTGCCAGAACAGAGACTTTCTGTCCCCCGAATCTCCCCTTCGGTGGCGGCGGCGCAGCGGAACTTTTTGTGGAAAAACGTCGAACCCCCCGGAGTTTTTAGGTCAGAAGGCTTATTATAGGCGAAGAGGGAGACCGAGGGGGTGCCTGGGGGGCCCACACTACCCCCTAGCGCGGCCTAGCCTGGCCCACGCCACTAGGTGGTGTGGCCACCCCTGGCTCTTCTCCGTCTCGTATTCTGGCTCCTGGAGTCTTCTGGAAAAATAGGCACTTTGGCTTTTGTCCCGTCCAATTCCGAGAATATTCATTTTCTGACTTTCCTGGAACCAAAAACAGCAGAAAACAGGCAGCTGGCACTATGGCTCTTGTTAATAGGTTAGTCCAAGAAATCATATGAAAAGTACTCCAAAGTGTGGACAAAACACAAGAAAGTGGATAAAACCAAGCATGGAGCATCAAAAATTATAGATACATTTGCAATGTATCAACATCCCCAAGCTTAACTCCTGCTCATCCTCGAGTAGGTAAGTGATAAAAAGAAAGAATAATTTTTGAGGTGACATGCACCATCAAAGACTTGACCAAAGTATTTGTAAACATTCAAAGCTGGGATCATAGTACTTCAATCATAACATGAAAGACAAAGTTCTAGCAAGAAGACAAAGAAACTATGATGCAACATGAAAAGGCACAAACAAAAGATTCATGAATAACAATGCTTTGCAAGACGTTTGTTTGTTTCACATAAAGAAAACATAGCAAAGTGGCATTCAGCTTGTCCCTCATAGAGTAGCAAACATAAATGCATAGGACACCTTCAAAGTTTACGAGAGTGACTAGATACAAATAGTTTAAAACAAGCAATATCAAGGTATGCATCAATCAACAAGTCTTGGGACAATGCACATAGAACTAAAAATGGCCACTATGCTCTCAAGAAAGTGCTCATAGAATGTGTGGAGACTCAACAAGGAAATGAAAAAGGTTTTGAAAAGTTTGAAAGGCTTCCAAATACTGAAAGTATGGTACTCATTAGCTTTGAGCTCTCATTGCCCCTATCATAAGCATCTTTAATGTGGTTAAGGTGAAAGTGACACAACTAAGAGGATATGCTTGACAAGTTATAAATCAAAGTCTCATGCCCCTTACTTACGAAGACCGATCCTCATGCTACTCAACTTTAGTCACGAGCAAGCTCTTGTTATTGTAAATACATGCATATCATTGAGAACCGCCAACGGGGTACCCCTTGCACATGACACAGGAGCTATCCCATAATCAAAATGACAAGGCAAGCAGACAGTGAGCATCTCAGCGATCTTTTTATTTGCTATTTGCATAGGTTTTTTATTGAGGATGCTTCATAGAATTCTCACTATAGTTATGCTGCAAGTTTCCACCATGATTAGGCATGGCTTAGGCTAGCGGCCTAGGCGTTTCTCTAACACACATATAAACTCCATGATCTTACAAGTTCCACTTTTATTTCACACCGCCGGGATCCATAAGCAAAAGAACATGATATCAACGAGGTACAAGGTACCAGTGCAATGTTGAAAGCATTCCCCATGATACATGGTTCTGCTAACTTCAAATTATAAAGCGCAAGCATATACGCAACAAAGAAGGACGCAATGGTTCAGGTTTATTAAGTGCAAGAAAATTTAGTGTGCCATCAAGTTCGTGAGAGCTTTACTAACTAACTTTCTCATAACAAGCAAACATTTTATTCGGAAGAAAACAAGGCATAATGAATATGCACGGAAGTAGCAAATGATGCTAATAGGTAGGTATGGTGGACTCTTTGGGAATATTTGGTTTTAGGGAGTTGGAAACATGAGTAAAAACATACTCAGTGTAAGTGAAGGCTAGCAGTAGTAAGGGAGCGACAAACGAGAGAGCAATAATGGCCATAATCATGCAGAGCGACAAAACATCATTGATCAAAGCATAAAGTGATACTACAAGTTGAAAACTAAAGGATCATAAAGGCTTATGGTGACTTGAGATAGTCATAACATGGTGTGAGCATGTGCCAAGTCGACCCAAATAAAGCATCAAAGGAGAATACCACTATACTATGCTTTAATATGCTAAAACAACACATGATTCATCCAAGGCACATTAAGCAATCTCAATTGTTTATGACAAGTCATGCTACAGAAGAGAATACTAAGCATAAAGCCAAAACAATATCAAGAATGTCATGACAAAGCATAGGCCACAGTCAAAAACAAACTCTCTTCACCACAAAAGCATGAACTTTCCTACTCTTTTCCAAACCAAACCAAACTATTTCCAAACGAAAGTATGAAAGAGGGGGTCCAACCAACTTATTCAGAAAACTAAGCAAACCAAGCAAACTAAAAAACAAAACAAAAACAGAAAAGAAGACGCTCCAAGAACAACACAACTGTGCATGAAACAATAAAAATGAAGTGTTTGGAAGAAACCTGGGATTTTTATTGATGAAGAAGGGGATGCCTTGGGCATCCCCAAGCTTTGACGCTTGTACTTCTTGGATATTTCTTGGGGTGACACGCGTGGCATCCCCAAGCTTGAGGTTTAGTCCATCCTTCATCTCATTACTCATTCCTTCCATACACCTGAAAATTTTCCTTCATACAAAACTTCACACAATCTTTATTAGCAATATTAGTACACTCAAGATAAATAAGTCTAAGGTCCTGTTCTAACACCAAATAAACTTCCATTAGAACAGTAGCTACTATAGCACTTCCCTCAACAAGCTCAATTCCCCAAAGGAACACAAGAAGGAACCAACAAGAAGCAAATGCAGAAAATGGCAGAAATCTGTCAAAACAGACCAGCAGGTAAAGATGAATTTTTTCGAAGACCTTCTGTTGCTCAAATCAAAAAGTGTTGAGCTAACGAAAGTTAGATAACAACCTGGGTCAGAAGCACAAAACTTCACGCCTCAAAAGGACGTACAGAGATTCTAGACGAGTTTTTACGGTGAAGCACAGAAATCTGTTTCGGGACATCAACTTTCCCAATCATTACTTCTCTCTCATTAGAGGTTACTCTTGGCACAAAAAGCAAATAAAAAGGATAAGGAGAGGTTATTACAGAGGCAATAACTTCCAAGACTCATCTAAAACTTTTGGGTTATCTCCCAATAAGTACTTTTCTTTAATGTCTTTAAGTTAGGCATAAGCAAAAACTAGAATGGATAGAATAGAAGTAAACAGAAATAATCATAGTGAAAACATTGTTTTGTTTAATGAAATCCTTTTGTTAACAAGGTTGATCAGGTCTTGTTACCAAAACAATTCCATATGAGACAAAACTTTGTATCCCACTAATGATTATGTTACCTCAACCTTGATAGCAATGGTCCCAATCATAATAGTTTCAAATTTTTCTCTTTGTATGGGATAATATATTTCTCCAACTTGAATGCCCTCAACATGTTCAATTGAATTAAAACCATAAGTCCTTTCAATCTTCTTGAGGAAATAGACAATGTGTTCATTGAAGGTCACCTTCCCTTGATTACAATTAATAACAGCTCCTGCAGTATTTAAGAAAAGGTCTCCCAAGAATAATAGGCATATTATCATCTTCAGGCATAAAAGTTTGAGAGGATGCTCTCATAAGAAATATGAGTTGAAGTAAAAGAGAGCATCAAGGAGCAAATCCAAAACACATTTAAGTCTAACCCACTTCCTATGCATAGGAATCATGTAAGAAAATAACAAAGTGACAGGCATAGGAAGATAAAACAAGAGTAACTTCAAAACTTTCAACACATAGAGAGGTGTTTCAATACCATGAAAACGTCTACCACCATATTTTCCTATCTCATAATAATTTTCAGTAGCCTCATGAATAAACTCAACAATATAACTATCACATAAAGCATGCTTTTCATGATCTACAAGCACTAGAGCTTCATCATAAACATTATCAAGAGAAACCTCAAGAACATAACATTCATTCTCCTTTAGTAAGCAAGGGGGCAATCAAATAATGTAAGGGATAAAGAGTTACTCTCATTAGAAGGAAGGCATGGGTAGCTAATCCATTCTTCCTCCTTTAGTTCATCACTCTCCTCCTCTTTTTCATCTAATGGGATTTCAGGTTCATCAATTTCTTCTTCCATAGGATCCTGCAAGGCATTAGTCTCTTCCATTTATGGAAAGCATCTATTAAAATATTCAAGAATATAGCAATTTTCATCCTTGTAATTATCAAAGCAAAATTTAAGTATACCATACACCTCATATTTGTAAGGTGAATCATCAATATTTTCAAGCAAACTAGCAAGTTCAAAAGCACCCTTCCAAGCAATAAATTCTTCAATTTGTTACGCATCATAAAAGTCATAAATTCCTTTAGCATAGGAAGATATGGTATCATTATCACTATACTCACATTGAAAAGGGAGGTGTTTATACCTCTTTCTGCAACGAGACTCATCACAGCAATAAGTAACATTATAAGTAGAGCACACATTTCTAGCAATGGTATACAATCTATCAATTTGTTCCCATAAGTGTTTCCCTTTTTGTGACAAGCGGTGTTCCTTATAATAATATTTTTGATCTTCCGTGAACCCACCTTGCCAATAAGCTTCAGTTTCAAAGAAATCAACCATTGACATCAAGCATGATAAAGCAAGACAATAACAGACCAACGAAAATAACAACTAGAGTAGGAACTAATTTTTTTGTATTTTTGATAGAAACAAGCAAACAAGGAGAAAGATAAACTTAGCTTGAACAATAGTGAATCCAAGTGAACTTGATAAATAAAGCTATGCTCCCTGGCAACGGCGCCAGAAAATAGTCTTGATGACCCACAAGTATAGGGGGTGTATCGCAGTATTTTCGAGGGAAGTGAAACCCAATTTATTGATTCGACACAAGGGGAGCCAAAGAATACTTATCAGTCTTAACAACTGAGTTGTCAATTCAGCTGCACCTGGAAACAATCTTGCTCACAGCAGTTTATCAATAGCAACCGTTTTGTAGTAGGAATAGTAAAGTAACAGTAGTAGCAAAACAAAGACAGTAGTAACAAAAGCAGTAAATAGTGGGATTCGAGTGCGGTAGGCATAGGGATGGATGGACGGGCGTTGCATGGACAAGACAATTCACATAGCAATCAGAACATAGGGCAATTGCAGATAAATAAGATAAAGCACCCAAGTACTAGACAATCCTAGGCATGTTTTCCATATATAGTCATACATGCTCGCAATGAGAACTTGCACAACATATTTTGTCCTGCCAGCCCGTTTGCAGCGAGGCATCTAGGGAACTACTAGCAATTAAGGTGCTCCTTTTAATAGAGCACCGGAGTAAAGCATTAACACTCCGTGAACACATGTGATCCTCACATCAAAGCCTTTCCCTTCCGGTTATCTCGATTTCTGTCACTTCGGGGCCATAGGTTCCGGACAACAACGTGTGTACACAACTTGTAGATAAGACCAGAAACAATACTATCATAATGAATCAATAATAAGTTCAGATCTAAAATCATGGCACTCGGGCCCTAGTGACAAGCATTAAGCACAACAAGTTGCAACAAAGTCATAAAGCACTAATAAAAGATACTAGGCACCATGCCCTAACAATCTGATGCCATTACATGAACGATCTCATCCAATCCCTACCATCCCCATAGCCTACAGCGGGGGATTACTCACTCATAGATGGGAGAAACATGGATGGTCGATGGAGATGATGGTGAAGATCGATGGAGATGGCTCCGAGGGCACTTCCCCGTCCCGGCAGGGTGCCAGAACAGAGACTTTCTGTCCCCCGAATCTCCCATTCGGTGGCGGCGGCGCAGCGGAACTTTTCGTGGAAAAACGTTGAACCCCCCGGAGTTTTTAGGTCAGAAGGCTTCTTATAGGCGAAGAGGGAGACCGAGGGGGTGCCTGGGGGGCCCACACCACCCCCTAGCGTGGCCTGGCCTGGCCCACGCCACTAGGTGGTGTGGCCACCGCCTGGCTCTTCTTCGTCTCGTATTCTGGCTCCTGGAGTCTTCTATAAAAATAGGCACTTTGGCTTTTGTCCCGTCCAATTCCGAGAATATTCATTTTCTGACTTTCCTGGAACCAAAAACAGCAGAAAACAGGCAGCTGGCACTATGGCTCTTGTTAATAGGTTAGTCCAAGAAATCATATGAAAAGTACTCCAAAGTGTGGACAAAACACAAGAACGTGGATAAAACCAAGCATGGAGCATCAAAAATTATAGATACATTTGCAATGTATCATGCCTCCACCACTTGTTCCCCCGCATGAGCTGGGGTTAGGTTCAACGGATATGTGAATGCAATGGGCATAGGGTCAAGTACCTCTAGAATTTTACAATCATCATCATCCAGCCACGTTCTTAATATATCTTGAGCAAAGGTCTTACCCAGAACTAGGCTAGTGTCGATAGCTAGGATCAACATAAAATCCTCAGAATTTGTGTGTTTAGTATCTAAATCTTCGCGCTCTTGGGCCCAAGCCTTGCCGGTGACCAATTTGTCTTCTACTGCCTGTCGAGTAAACTTCTACATAATAAACAAGTATAGGCCAAAATCAAATGATGAAGGTATATAATTATCCAGCATAAAGGTTATGACAACATAAAGGTTATGTCGGCATAAAATAAAAGTTGGCCATGAAATTATCCCGGTAGTTACCACAGTGCAGGGTGATCTCGGTCATAGGGAGCTTTGCCCCATTCCCACGCCTCGACCAATTTCGTCTTGGAAATGGCCTTAACCCTTGTTCAGATTTCGAGCTTGATCAGCTCAATCGTAGATGTCCGGGTAGAATCGTGTCGGCCACTCATATGGAAAATCTTGTGCGATCTTTGTTGAAGTGGGGAAACTCGGCGACTGATAAATATCGCCAAGAGATTATCAGCCGACATTCTGCTTTGCACAAGCTCCAAAATGGCCAAGTGTATTTGATTAACCTCGACGTTGAAATTTTTTGGGGTCCATCTTCCAGTTGCGCTTTGTCTCGGGGATGCCAATGGCAAACTTTGGCAGTATAATCATATCTACCCCGGTTGTATTCTTCACGTAATATAAAGATTTGCCACTTCTTGCATGAGTCTAGCCCATGAATCCGGGGAAAGGCAGAGCTTCGCTGAGGTACCATTGTGGTGAGAATATCATTTTCCAGCCCGAAAGTTGGGGTGTCCAGGCAACGCGGTACCCAAGTTGCTTACAATCAGCTGCGTTGCCCAAAGTTGGCGTGCCAAATACTCAGAGGGTCTTTTTTGGCACGAATTCAACTTTACGTTTCAATACAAAATATCAGGCTAACGGCCGTCAAGTTGGGCCCCCTATCAGTTCTCACCGTTATGTCACTTCTGTCGCTTAGGCGGGGTGGCTGTCACGTAGGCTTGCAGTGCTGGCACAATGGATAGGACAACACCACCAGCCTAGTGTATTGACGTGACAAAACAGGGCACATGTATCAGCATTATAATTATTTTTTGTTTACTCAGAAGCTGGAACGGCCAATGCCATGCGTCTCAACTTGAACTTCCGTCCCCATCGTTAATCACTACCAAAAGCGCATTGACGGTTCCAGCATTCCCCTGCCTCGCAGAAACCACTCTTCTTCTTCCTGTCATCTATCTTCTTCCCGTCTTCTCCTTACCGCCATGGAAGGTCGTCGCACTCTAGAGACAAGCTTCACTACCCATGACAATAAGAAGATAGACATTGTCTACACCAATGAGGAGGAGACAGTGGTGCGAGTCCGGAGGATGTACGAGGGTTAGCTTGAGAAAGACGAGGACAAGTTTGTGGGATTGGACCTCGAGTACACCCCGGAGGACCCATATGAAGGGAGTGAAGTCGCTGTCGTTCAACTGGCCATGAGGAAACACATCCTCGTCTACCACTTCTCCCGGTTTGTAGATCTGATCTCTGTAGCTAACCGCTTTTAGGGTTTTCTCCTCTTGTTCTTTATCCATTTGCTCATCTTGCAACTACTAGATTTTATTTAGGACCAAATAAATTATGACAAGACAATGTTGAGAGTCTTGATCTTGCATTTACTGAACTTTTTAAAATTATATTTAGATGATGATCTTGATTGACAAAATATTTTTATTTACAAATTTTGGTGATGACAAACTACATACTTTCAGGACTGACATGAATTGTCTAGCACTACGCCAGTTCCTTGTAGAAAGGGGAATTGTTTTCTGCACTGTCGACAATACAACTGATTTTTAGAAATTTTATCGAGAGGGAATTACAATTCCTGCGCACAACTGGATTGATATTCAGAGTCTTGTCAAGATCCTAGGGGGCTCGAGGAAGGATGGAATGGCATCACTCGCAACTAGAATCCTCGATGAGTCATACGACAGAATGAAGGCAGATTTCCCTATGGATAGGCACGATTTTTGGGACGAGTGGCTGTTGTCTGATATAAACCTAAAGTATGCAGCCATAGATGCTTACGTGACCTACCAGCTATACAACAAGATCCATTTTTTTCTACGTTACCTCGTGTTTTGCCCTATTTGCAAGAGGGGAGACGAGCATAGGGGCGCCCTTTGTAGAAAATGCAGATTAGCTGAGTTTGAAGGTGCATATGCAAAGGAAATGGCTGCATCTAAAGCAGCTAAAAGAGAGCTTGCAGCTGAAGCAGAAGCAACTGACAGAGAGGCTGCAGCTGAAGCAGCAAACAGAGAGGCAACATCTTCTAGTGGCAACAATCAGGTCTGTGATGCACCGCTAATTATGTCACAGGACGCTGAAGATAGGGAAGGGAAGTCAGATCTCAGGTGGGACGAAGCATTTCGTGAGTCGTGGAGTGCCAATAATGTAAGATCCACCTGGAATGATCGCAGTTGGTCGCCTAGGAACGATGGCAAGCGCCTCAAGTGGGCTGATGAGAAGTGAATTAAATTTTACTTCTCAGTGTTATGTTTCTATTTTGTGGAACTCATTTATCTTATCAAGATGTCTAGCGCCTCAAGTGAGAGTAGTAAAATAAATTTAACCCTCTTTGTGTTATGTTTATATATGTGTCTTGTAGCTCGTCAAGATGGTAGCTCGTTAACTGACAGTTTGAAAGAGTACCCTTTTCCTCTCTCAGTAAACAAATATGTTTCATTTTGCCCAAATTGGTAGCAAATCTAGAGAAGATCTTCTCTTCAATAATTCGTTCCCTTTTGGACCTCTTTTTGCCTCCGATCAGGTAGCAAATCTAGAGCAGCAAATCACACCAGGCAGAATACATTCATTCAGAAAAAAACAAATGTAGATACAACTAAATAGGATACAGCGATAGAAAGTAGGTTGCTTAACGAGGTTCGATGCATTCAGCTAGAAATAGGATGCAAGCAAAATATAGAAAATCAAAAGACACATTCAAGCCCTCCTTCATGCGCCCGGGCCTCTGCCTCCTCCCTTCGGCGCTTCCTCCACTTTTTGCTACCGAGTCCCTTGATCTTGGGGGCCTTGGGCCTGATTGGAGGCATGCGACCCTCTTTGATGGCCACCCACTTGAGGTTTCGAAGGTGAATGCCGAGTGCCTGGTGTTCAACGATGTAGGCATTGACGTTCACGGTCTCGCGCTCGCCGCCTTTGTGGATGCTGGAGCCCAGGGCCTCTGCATGCTTCAGTAAGGAGTTAAAGTCGGTGCCAGCGAGAGTAACCTAGCAGAAGGTGATCCCCTTGCAGAAGGGGCAGCGCCAGGAGCGTACTGGCCGAACCACAGCCTCCTCAGCACCTGACGAGTCTTGGTGTGCCTGGACTCTTCATCGCTATAGACGTCGCTGCCGGAAACCTATTGGAAGAAAAGGAAAATGGGGAGTGTTGGGTCCGCAACATAGAAAACAAAAAATTTCCTACGGTGTGAACTACACGCCAAGATCTATCTACTAGGTACAAAGCAACGGGTGGACATACATCCAACGAGAACTTACCCTCGAAGACAATGAGTTTTGTTAACGAGTAGGAACTCGTGGTTGATGTAGTCGTACACTTGCCGATCTCAAGATCGTGAGGAAGTCTGAGCGCCGCAACTCAGCAGCGCATCCGCACTCGCACACATGTTCAAGCCACCGGACAACCTCCACCTCCTCGCTCCAGCGATCCAGCGGAAGCAGCAACTCCTTCCAGACGAAATGCCACCGGGAACATGTATCTCGCTAATCCGAGACCATGGGGGAATAATTCTAGAGGGGGAGAGAGATCCTTCACAAGGAGGTGTAAGGATGAAGGAGGGAATGGGTGGCCTTTTATAAGAGGAGGGGGGTGCCCCCTTTCTCCATGGCCGGCGCATGGGGGTGACCCCTCACCTCCCCCATTCATGTGGTGGTAACCCCTCCACATTAAAATGCCTCTTCACATTCCCTTTTAAAGTCTCCACTTTAAATGCATTAAATTTCTCCAAATTTAATGCTCTCTCATTTAATAAAACTCTTTTTATTAAATTTATTCAGAATTTTGTTAATTACTTTAATTAACAAACATTCACATATGGCCCCCTTGCAATATTTCAATATCACATGCAGAACCACTTTCTTCAATTTCACCCGAAACAATTTCCGGTTTCTATTGAAATAATTCATGCGCTTTGCAATTCTTTCGTCTGAAACATATGTGCTCCAAAATGGTGTCTGGTAACTCTTAAGTGTGCCACCCTACGGTTCGTGAATAATGCAGACATGATCGAGACCCTTCTCTGATCAATAATCAGCAGGGGGACCTGGAGATCCGTACCGACTCCTACACATTCAACGATGACTTCTGTGATCGTGAGAGCCTTTAACGCTTGTAACTAAATCCCTTTGTTTCTCGATATATTACATGTCCGGGATTCGATCATCGGTATCTCCATACCTAGTTTGATCTTGTTACCGACATGCACTCTTTTCTCGTTCCCGTGATATAACATTCTAGTGATCACATCACTTGCTTGCAAGCTATCTTAATGTGATATCACCGAGAGGGCCCAAAGTATATCTATCCGTCATCTGGATTGACAAATTCCACTCTTATCCATGAGCCTCAACATAACACCTTCATAGTACTGAAGCCATCTTTATACTCACCCTGTTACGGTGCGACGTTTGATGTTATCAAGATACTCTTCCGGTGTTAGCAATTAACATGATCTCATGGTCTAAGGATAAAGATTACTTCGTATGATGTTATAGCAATATAAAATTAATGACTTGATCGTAATGCTATACTTCGGATGAATGTTCATCACATCATTCTACCAATGGTGTGACCTTGCTATTAACAACATCCAATGTCCATGATCAGGAAACCTTGATCATCTTGTTAATGAACAAGCTAGTCTATAAGAGAGGCATAACTAGGAACCCTTTTTGTTTATTAAACACACATGTATTGATGTTTCCAATCAATACAATTCTAGCATGTAAAATAAACATCTATCATATATAAGGAATATATAATAACAACTTTATTATTGCCTCTTAGGGCATATTTCCTTCAGTCTCCCACTTGCACTAGAGACAATAATCTAGTTCACATAGTGATAAATCTAACACCCATGGAGTTCTGGTGTTGATCAAGTTTTGCCCTAGGGAGAACTTTAGTCAACGGATCTACTACATTTAGGTCCGTGTGTACTTTACAAATCTTTATATCTCCATCCTTGACATGCTTGCGGATGGAGTGAAACCGGCGCTTAATATGCTTGGATTTCTTGTGAGACCTCGGTTCCTTTGCGTTGGCTATGGCTCCATTATTGTCACAATAGATCACCATTGGGTCCAACACACTGGGAACCACACCTAGTTCCGTAATGAACTCTTTCATCCAAACCACCTCCTGCGCCGCTTCTGAAGCAGCAACATATTCCGCCTCCGTCGTTGATCCAGCCACCATAGGTTGTTTGCAACTCCTCCAACTAACTGCTGCTCCGTTCAAGAGAAATACGTATCCGGATTGAGACTTAGAGTCATCCAGATCGGTGTCAAAGCTAGCATCGACATAATACTTAGCGACTAGCTCTTCTTCACCTCCGTATATAAGAAACGTATCCTTAGTTCTTCTTAAGTACTTGAGGATGTTCTTACCGCTATCCAGTGTTCCGAACCTGGATCAGATTGGTACCTACTAGTCAAACTAATAGCATGTGCCACATCCGCTCTTGTACATAGCATGGCATACATAATAGAGCCTATGGCCGAGGCATAGGGGATCTTATCCATCATCTCTCTTTCTCCCGCCGTAGCCGGACTTTGAGTCTTACTCAATGTCTTGCCTTGCAACATAGGTAAGAATCCCTTCTTACTTTCGTCCATATTAAACTTCTTTAATATCTTATCAAGGTATGTACTCCGCGATAGCCCAATTAGGCGCCTTGATCTATCTCTATAGATTTTAATGCCTAATATATATGATGCTTCACCAAGGTCTTTCATCGAAAATTTGCTGTTTAGATAACTTTTAACACTTTTTAAAAGATCTATATCATTTCCAATAAATAATATGTCATCCACATATAATATCAGAAATGCCACATTGCTCCCACTCACTTTCTTGTAAATACAAGCCTCTCCATAAGTTTGGACAAATCCAAACTCTTTGATCACCTCATCAAAGCAGAGATTCCAACTCTGAGATGCTTGCTTCAGTCCATAGATGGATCGCTGAGTTTGCATACCTTATTAGCATCCTTAGGATCGACAAAACCCTTAGGTTGTATCATATACAACTCTTCTTCAATATTACCATTGAGGAACACAGTTTTGACATCCATCTGCCGTATTTCATAATCGAAATATGCAGCAATTGCTAACATAATCCTAACCGACTTAAGCATCGCTACGGGAGAGAATGTCTCATCATAGTCAACTCCTTGAATTTGTCGAAACCCCTTTGCGACAAGTCGAGCCTTATAGATGGTCACATTACCATCAGCATCAGTTTTTCTTTTGAAAATCCATTTATTCTCAACGGCCTTTCGGTCGTGAGGTAAGTCCACCAAGTTCCAAACTTGGTTCTCGTACATGGATTCCATCTCGGATTTCATGGCTTCTAGCCATTTGTTGGAATTCGGGCTCATCGTCGCTTCTTCATATGTCGCAGGGTCATCCATTTCATCAACCATGAAATTCACAATAGGATTGTCGTACAGTTCAGGAGCTGCACGTGTCCTGCTTGACCTGCGAGGTTCGGTAGTGTCCTCTTTCGGAGTTTCATGATCATTATCATTAGCTCTCTCTTCATCAGGTGAAGTCAACTCCGAAACAACTTCCGGTGTTGTGCCACTCGTGATTCCATGAAGAGAAGGTTCAATAACCTCTTCGAGTTCTACCTTCCGACTACTCACACCTTTCGCGAGAAACTCCTTCTCAAGAAAGGATCCATTCTTGGCAACAAAAACCTTGCCCTCGGATCTGTGATAGAAGGTATACCCAATTGTTTCTTCAGGGTATCCTATGAAGACGCATTTTTCCGCTTTGGGTTCGAGTTTATCCGGTTGAAGTTTCTTCACATCAACATCGCATCCCCAAACTTTAAGAAATGACAGCTTAGGTTTGTTTCCAAACCATAATTCATACGGTGTCGTTTCAACGGATTTAGATGGTGCCCGATTTAAAGTGAATGCAGCTGTTTCTAGTGCATAACCCCAAAATGACAGTGGCAAGTCAGTCAGAGACATCATAGATCGAACCATATCCAATAAGGTACGATTACGACGTTCCGACACACCATTACGTTGTGGTGTTCCGGCAGGCGTGAGTTGTAAAACTATTCCACACTCTTTCATGTGTGTGCTAAACTCATAACTTAGATACTCTCCTCCATGGTTAGACTGTAGAAATTTGATCTTTCTATTACGATGATTTTCAACTTCATTCTGAAATTCCTTGAACTTTTCAAAAGTTTTAGACTTGTGTTTCATCAAATGGATATACCCATATCTACTCAAATCATCCATGAAAGTAAAAAAATAACGATATCCACCTCGCGTCGACACACTCATTGGTCCACACACATCAGTATGTATGATTTCCAATAGATCTGTCGCCCGTTCCATTGAACCGGAAAATGGTGTTCTAGTCATCTTGCCCATAAGGCATGGCTCACATGTATCATATGATTCAAAATCAAGTGATTCCAAAAGTCCATCAGAATGGAGTTTCTTCATGCGTTTAACGCCAATATGACCTAGACGGCAGTGCCACATATATATAGACATATCATCATCAAGTTTAATCTTTTTAGCATTAACATTATGAATGTGTGTAATATTACTATCGAGATCCAACAGAAATAAACCATTCAACATAGGTGCATGACCATAAAAGATATCATTCTTATAAATCGAACAACCATTGTTTTCAGATTTAAACGAATGACCACTTTGCATCAAACACGATCCAGATACAATGTTCATGCTCAGTGCAGGCACTAAATAACAATTACTTAGGTTTATAACTAATCCTGATGGCAAATGGAGAGGTAGCGTCCCAACGGCGATCACATCAACTTTTGATCCATTGCCGACCCGCATTCTGACCTCATCCCTTGCTAGTTGTCGCTTGTTCCGTAGCCCCTGAACCGAGTTACATATATTAGCAACCGATCCCGTATCAAATACCCAGGTGCTACTGCGAGTACTAGTCAAGTACACATCAATAACATGTATATCACATATACCTTTGTTTGCCTTGCCGGACTTCTTGTCCGCCAAATACTTGGGGCAGTTGCGCTTCCAATGGCTAGTCCCCTTACAATAGTAGCACTCGGTGTCAGACTTAGGGCCAGCTCGGGGTTTCTTTTCAGGCGTGGCAACAGACTTGCCACCCTTCTTTCCCTTGTGCCTGCCTTTCTTGTCTTTCTTGAAACCGGTGGTCCTATTAATCATCAACACTTGATGTTCTTTCCTAATCTCCACTTCTGCAGTCTTAAGCATTGACAGAAGCTCGGGAAGAGACTTCTTCATGCCCTGCATATTATAGTTCATCACGAAGATCTTTTAGCTAGGTGGCAGAGATTGGAGAACACGATGTATGCCTAAGTCAATGGGAATCGTTATTCCCAAGGACACAAGCTTATCGGTGTACCCAGACATTTTGAGTACGTGCTCACTAACGGAGCTGTTTTCCTCCATCATGCAGCTAAAGAACTTCTCTGTAGCATTATAACTCCCTACTGCAGCATAGGTATCGAAAATCATTTTCAATTCTCCCATGGTATCAAAGGCATTGCCATTTTCGAAACGCTTTCGAAGTTCTGGATCTAGCCCATACAGTATGTCGCAATGAACTAAGTTGTGGTCCTCCTGACGAGTCACATATTCATTCTTTTCCTCGTCAGGGGCATGAGGAGCTGGTGGGGGGCCTAGCGGTGCATCTAGCACATATTGCTTTTGTGCAGCAGTGAGGAGAATCATCAAATTCATAACCCAGTTGGTGAAGTTGCTACCATTCGTAGCAAGTTTCTCTTTCTCCATGAACACATTGAAATTAAAAGCAGGTGGTGCCATTTACAACAGAATTTGTAAAGTTTATTTAGACTAAGTTTATGATAGATTGAGTTCATCTAATCCAAATTACTAATGAAATCCCACTCAAAAACGACATCCCTCGTGTCTTTTTGGTGATTACATGAACCAAATCCACTACACCAAGTCCGATCATCACGTGAGTTGATGTAGCTTCAAAGGCGAGCATCTATATGGGCATCATATCAACTATATGACTCATGCTTAACCTTTCGGTCCGTGTTCTGAGGCCATGTCTGTACATGCTAGGCTCGCCAAGTAAGAACCTTAGTATTCGCGTGTGTAAAACTGTCTTACACCCGTTCCTATGAAAGCGTAGATTCGAGTACACCCGATCATCACGTGATGTCTCGAAACACGATCCCCAGAACGGTGCATACTTAAGGAAGAACACATTTTTTATCTTGATATCTAAATGAGGGATCATCTTACAATGCTACCAAATGCGCCAAACTAGCAGTATAAGATGCTAACATCTAATGTGTAAAGTGAGATGATATGGTCCATGCATTCGATCTCTATCACTTGCATCATGGTATGATCTCTACCATTCCTTTGTGTGTAAGGCCAAGGTCTATGGAACTTACACGTTGAGTGTGTTGTAAGATTATCTATCATACATCTACTGACAACAATACCATATCAAGACACTAGCCCAGCAACGATCTAAACTAGACGCCTCTAATTTATCAATTGCAAGTTTTATGTGGCTTAGGGCTTTCGGAGATAGAACCGTTCTTACCTACGAACATGAACCACAACGAGGATAACCAAGTTATTAGCAACTCGTTGTAAATCAGATATTGACTATAGTAGGAGAGATAGACACCCGCCAGCCACTTATGCAAAACAAGTTGCATGTCAGTCGTGGAACCGGTCTCATGTACGATGACATGTAAGGTTGGTCCGGGCCGCTTCATCCCACTATGCCACCAATATCCAAAATACATAGAAGATGCAATAACATGATCATCATCGCCCACATATAAACATATGTGTACTACCCGTGCAAAGCACCTACGCATAGATCAGGCTCTGATACCATTGTTGGGTCCGCAGCATAGAAAACAAAAAAATTCCTACGGTGTGAACTACACGCCAAGATCTATCTACTAGGTACAAAGCAACGGGTGGACATACATCCAACGAGAACTTACCCTCGAAGACAACGAGTTTTGTTAACGAGTAGGAACTCGTGGTTGATGTAGTCGTACACTTGCCGATCTCAAGATCGTGAGGAAGTCCGAGCGCCGCAACTCAGTAGCGCATCCGCACTCGCACACACGTTCAAGCCACCGGACAACCTCCACCTCCTTTCTCCAGCGATCCAGTGGAAGCAGCAACTCCTTCCAGACGAAATGCCATCGGGAACATGTATCTCGCTAATCCGAGACCATGGGGGAATAATTCTAGAGGGGGAGAGAGATCCTTCACAAGGAGGTGTAAGGATGAAGGAGGGAATGGGTGGCCTTTTATAGGAGGAGGGGGTGCCCCCTCTCTCCATGGCCGGAGCATGGGGGGTGACCCCTCACCTCCCCCATTCATGTGGTGGTAACCCCTCCACATTAAAATGCCTCTTCACATTCTCTTTTAAAGTCTCCACTTTAAATGCATTAAGTTTCTCCAAATTTAATGCTCTCTCATTTAATAAAAATCTTTTTATTAAATTTATTCAGAATTTTGTTAATTACTTTAATTAAAAAACATTCACATATAGCCCCTTGCAATATTTCAATATCACATGCAGAACCACTTTCTGCAATTTCACCCGAAACAATTTCCGGTTTCTATTGAAACAATTCCTACGCTTTGCAATTCTTTCGTCTGAAACATATGTGCTACAAAATGGTGTCCGGTAACTCTTAAGTGTGCCACCCTACGGTTCGCGAATAATGCAGACACGATCGAGACCCTTCTCCGATCAATAATCAGCAGCGGGACCTGGAGATCCGTACTGACTCCTACACATTCAACGATGACTTCTATGATCGTGAGAACCTTTAACGCTTGTAACTAAATCCCTTTGTCTCTCGATATATTACATGTCCGAGATTCGATCATCGGTATCTCCATACCTAGTTTGATCTCGTTACCGACATGCATTCTTTTCTCGTTCTCGTGATATAACATTCTAGTGATCACATCACTTGCTTGCAAGCTATCTTAATGTGATATCACCAAGAGGGCCCAGAGTATATCTATCCGTCATCTGGGTTGACAAATTCCGCTCTTGATCCATGAGCCTCAACATAACACCTTCGTAGTACTGAACCCATCTTTATAGTCACCCTGTTACGGTGTGACGTTTGATGTTATCAAGATACTCTTCCGGTGTTACCAATTAACATGATCTCATGGTCTAAGGATAAAGATTACTTCGTATGATGTTATAGCAATATAAACATAATGACTTGATCGTAATGCTATACTTTGGATGAATGTTCATCACATCATTCCACCAATGGTGTGACCTTGTTATTAACAACATCCAATGTCCATGATCAGGAAACCTTGATCATCTTGTTAATGAACAAGCTACTATATAAGAGAGGCATAACTAGGAACCCTTTTTGTTTATTAAACACACATGTATTGATGTTTCCGATCAATACAATTCTAGCATGTAAAATAAACATCTATCATATATAAGGAATATATAATAACAACTTTATTATTGCCTCTCAGGGCATATTTCCTTCAAGGAGTAGATGATGTACGAAGATCGAGCAATCGAAATGCGAACAAGTGAATCCTAATAAACCAAGATCTAGCATCCAACGATGGGAACGATAGAAGAATCAAGGGATGGGAGCAAACCCTAGTTACCTCCGACCATGGGTCGTCGATGCCGGTGTCGTAGGGGTTTAGCGAAGCAATGTACTTATCTGGATCGTAGGTGCCCATGAAGTGCTGGATCTGCTTATGACCGGCAGCGGCCTTGTAACACCCTCAAATCGGCCCTATGCAAGTTTTAGCGATTCCCGCCAAACCCGCATAGAAACGATTCAAAGATGCCCACCAAGCACTTGCGTGCGGGTGGAAAAACGAAGTAATATCATTACACAATAGTCCATGATGGAACCCACAGAACATATATATACAACAATGACTCCATGAGTCAAGAATACAGATATATAATACAAAGATCCAAATCACCTTGAAAACGATACAACATCTGAGTACGTACAAGATGCAAATTGGGCTAAGAGCCCTGAAGAATAACCAATGGCATCCATAACCCTGCCCAGGCCAAGGCGGAAGGGTAACCCTGCTAAGGACGTCGAACTTATACCTGTTAAAAACAAAAGGGGTGCCGACAAAGGGCAAAGGAAAAAGGGAGTGGTCAGTACTAAGGCCAGTACACGGCAAGGCTAGATTTCGGCGGCTCTCGCCTACATAGGTATGGTGGACTGAAGCGGCAGCGAAGCATGCACTAAACAACCTATAGAGACTCGATAAACTATCGGCTATTAGAGAGAGATAAGAAAGACCTATTCGGAACCAACCTTATACTAACACCAATCATACCCATCCTAGTATTCCCCCTCGAGACCAAACGAGGAAGTCAAACCAAGGAACTCACACAATTGGCAGTTTTATTCATTCCATTATAGTTGCAGCATTTACTAGTCAGATATAGATAGCATGAGTCATCCTGCTAGCATGAGTAGTGGGCAGTTTTAGTTAACCATTCAGTTGTAGTTGTAGTACTTACTAGTCAGTTACAATTAGCATGTGACATCCCAAACCCAGCAGTTGTTGGCACTTTTATTTCATTCCGTTGGAGTTGCGATACTTACTAGGCAGGTATAACATGACACGATACACCCCAGTTCCACCAGTTGTTGGCACTTTTATTATCCATTCCATTGTAGTGAAGCTGATTACTAGTTACATATTAAGTCAAATTTATAGCACTACTTTAGTTATGCTTGTCTATGATCGAGATAATGTGCTCCAAGTCATCCATAACTGCGGACACGGCTTTCAGAAAGATTTACCCTGCAGGGGTGTACAAATAGCAACACATGCATGATCAACCTCGGAAAAAACAAATAAAAACCCAAGGAGGCTTTCACGACAAAGCAATCACAGGATTCATAAAATATTTCAGGGGGCCACCCCACTAAGCTACCCGCAACGATGTTGGCCGGCTCCGAGGCGGACCGAGGGTTTGTGTAGATGGTGGTAAACGACTGGGAACCCGAAAGTGTGACTGGGCTTGTCGATACAGCGAAAACGTGTCACAATCCAAAACAGTACAGGTGCTCCACGCACAATCTTAAATAAAGTAGTAAAGGGGATTCATGGTCCCAAGAAATAAAGCCCCAAAGTAGTTTGTGGCCCCAAGAAATAAGAAATGAATCAAGCTCTGGCTAAGGGGATTCATGGTCCCACATGCGGATAGCGCGATAGTCAAGGAACAAGTGTCAAGTACTCAGGGCCCTCGGGACACAAGTGAGCGGTTAAAAACCAAATATCTGCTATTGCCCACCGATGCCTCTGCATTAGTTATAACTATTCCCAGCATTTTAATCAAGTTGTATTTAAAGTCATGATCATCTCCACCATTAAACATGTGCCAACCTTCCAACAACGGTGGAGCGACAAAAACGTGAAGCATCACCTCAGCAAGCAACTGCGACTCGCAAGGCCGACTATCTATCAAACAACAGGAAATAGGATGTGTCCAAGGCAATATAGAGGTTGCAAGGTATATAAATGGTACGGAAACTAAAGCATCGCAACACAGATAGCAGTAGATCAATAGGAAGGAAGTAAAGACTATAAATGCAAAATAGGTAGAAAGGGAGAGATTGCTCGCCTGGGAAACACTGTCGAAGATAGATATCCGAAGGACTTGTCGATACTTGCATCAACTCAATGGCCTAATCCGCGAAGAAGGAAATCACTAAAAGAAACACCGGATGCACTATTTAATACTACGGAAGAAGATCGGGCATGGTGCATGTATGGTGCATGCCATGGCAAAGATGCGGTGCAATTAGGAAATATTAAGCGGAACCGGGGTCACGACACTTAATTAATATGTTCATGTTGTTTAGATACCCCACAATTTAAATGTTGTCTTAACAAGGCAAAACATGGCATCGGTTCGCTACACAAATTTAAATGGAGGCGGTATAATACAAGAATAGGCCACATATGTGCTCCATATTTAATTATGAGGTGAATTGACTAAATGCCCGAAACCCACATGATATAATGCAATCATGTATAATTTTCTATGCAACAAGTGACAATGTCATATATTATAAAATATAGGAATCTCAGATAGGGGTCACACATCGGGGTTTGGCGAACTTGGTGTTCACCGGGGGTCAATGGGGTTCGGTCTCGGCGGGATCGGTCTTCGGGGTCGGACTCCGAGATCGGGCTTTGGATCCGTGAGGCAGACCTCGGCGTCTCGGCGTGGGTTGTACGCGTGAGGAGGTGGGGCCAGGGGAGCGGCAGGGTGAGAGAGGGCGACATGCGCTGCACGGGATTGCGGGGGCCCGCGTGATGGAGTGGTGGACGTGCTGATGGCTGCGTGCTGGCGTTGTGTTGCTTGTGCGGCGGCGGCAGGGGTGGGACTAGGTGTAGGTCTAGGGTTTGGGAAGGGTAGGATCAGGGTTTAGTTAGCTGGGTCGAGTGGTAGCTAGAGCTTGGTTAATCGGGGTAGTAGGCTGCTGTTGGCTGGGCCTTTGGGCCGGGCCGGTGGCGGCCTCCCCCGGTTTGTAAAATATGTTTTTATTTATGTTCAAAACAAAATATTTTAGTAAATATGTTATAGACAAAGCAAAATATCCGGACGGATCCGGTTTTACATTTGAAATAAAGAGGGAGGCAAATAGAAAACCAAGATAGGCTTTTAGAAAATAGTTTTAGGCGAATAGATGCATGATGATGATGCTCAAATGCAATGTGGCATGATGACATGAGCATGTGGCCATGATGACACACAAAAATAAAAAACAACACGCGATTTTTGTAGTAGTGATTTTACCGAGGTGCTATAGGCCTTCTCGCCGGCGGGGGGCTCCTCTTTGGCGGCTACATCGGTAGCGGGGATGGGGGCCTGGATGGGAATGGCGGATGGCATCGATGCCTCGACTGGGGCCTAGACAGGGACGGCGGCTGCTTTCAACGCGTCGAGGGGGGCCGGCAAGGAAACGGAGGCCTCATCGGCGGCTACGTCAGTAGCAGGGACGGGGCCTAGATGGGAACGGCGGCTGCCATCGATGGCTCGACTGGGGCCTGGATAGGGACGACGGCTGCTTTCAACGCGTTGAGGGGGATTGGCGAGGAGACGGGGTCCTCCTCGCCGGCCGCCTCGGAGGCGACGATGGCCACCGTATCCTCCTCCACCATTGTCGGCGCGGACGGGGTATTCTCGAGAGTTTGCAGATACTGGTGGGATAGTGGAGAGGGTTGCGTGGGGAGAGTGAGTGAGACTGAGAGTGGGTGTGCGGAGAGGGGCTCTATAGTTAAGGTGGATGGAAGCAAGGCACATTTCGTTGCACCACCATGCAACGCGCTGCGCAGTCTACTGCACCATGCACCGTGACACACACACGGTATGTCACGTTTTTTTCTCGGGCCATGCATGGCAGTTCTGTATTGAGACGCATGCAAAGGGCGCATACACAATTTCTATGTACGAAATTTGACACGGCCCTAAAATTGGCGATAGTTAAAAGTGGAAATGTAGAGGGGAAGGTAGGTGGCTGTACGGCGAGATTTGTGGGGTTGTGCAAGATCGGGTAGAGGTATGTGTTGATGACTGTGAGTGACTCGATGAAGGCGGAGACGTTAGGTCTCGTCGAGCTCAGCTCTTCGGCCTCCGGCTAGCGAGTGCAAGTTTCTTATGGTGGCGCCCAGTTGGAAGTGAGATTGAGAGCCGCTACGTAAAAAATGGGATATGTCTTATTAAAATCAAGTGGCAATAAATTGCAGATGTCCATCAACGACCGTGCACTCGATGACACATGTGTTGTGGCATAGTAGTAGCAGTAGTAGGCTTTTCAGACTTGATTAAACATGAGATGACCACTCGACGACTTTTTCCATGGACGGCATCATGTTCCTTCTTGTAGAAGTCTTGCTGAGGGAGACGCCCACGTTGTCTCATACTGTACTGTGAAGGGCACGATGTGTGCAACGATCATCGTTGGATCGCACAGAATCAACGGTTGGTGCGCACGATCTGCGTGACAACTGTGACAACCAATCAGGGAGTAGCAGATAGAGTGAGCACATGTTTGGGCTTCTACGAAAGATAGAGAGAGGGGGCAAAACTGAGTAGTATCAAAAAACCAAGGGCAAAACTGAGTAGTATAAAAATGGAAAATGAGTGTTTTTTACAATGAAATACATCGTGACATACATCAGATTATGCCAAGATAGATCCACTAGGGTTCATGGGATGTGTGTTCTTCTCATAAACCACATGAATCCACTAGAGTTCATTGCATGTGTGTTATTGTCATAAACCACATGGATCCACCGGTGTCATTGCATGTGTGTTCTTTTCATAAACCACATGTTGATCCACCAATGTCATTCCATGAGGTCATTGCATGTGTGTTCTTCTAAACAAACCACACATGGATCCACCAATATCATTACATGTATGTTCTTCTCATGAACCACACCCAGTGTCATCGCTTGTATGTTCTTCTCACAAACCACATAAGGATACACCAGTGTCATTGCATGTATGTTCTTCTCATGAACCACATCTAGAGTCATTGCATGTATGTTCTTCTCACAAACCACATAAGGATCCACCAGTGTCATTGGATGTGTGTTATTTTCATGAACCACACACAGTCTCATTAGATGTCTGTTCTTCTCACAAACGACATAAGGATCCACTAGTGTCATTGGATGTGTGTTCTTTTCATGAACCACACCGAGTGTCATTGCATGTCTGTTCTTTTCATGAACCACACACAGTGTCATTGCATGTGTGTTCTTCTCACAAACCACACATGGATCCACCAATATCATTGCATGTCTGTTCTTTTCATGAACCACACCTAGTGTCATTGCATGTGTGTTCTTCTCACAAACCACACATGGATCCACCAGTGTCATTGGATGTGTGTTCTTTTCACAAACCACAGCTAGAGTCATTGCATGTGTGTTCCTCTAAACAAACCACACATGGATCCACCACTGTCATTGCATGTCTATTCTTTTCATGAACTACACCCAGTGTTATTGCATGTGTGTTCTTCTAAATAAACCACACATGGATCCACCAGTATCATTGCATGTGTGTTCTTCTCATGAACCACACCCAGTCTCATCGCATGTCTGTTCTTCTCACAAACCACACAAGGATCCACCAGTGTCATTGCATGTCTGTTCTTCTCATGAACCACATCTAGAGTCATTGCATGTCTGTTCTTCTCACAAACCACTTAAGGATCCATCGGTGTCATGGGATGTGTGTTCTTTTCATGAACCACACACAGTATCATTGGATGTGTATTCTTTTCATAAACCACATAAGGATCCATTGTGTCATCGGATGTGTGTTCTTTTCATGAACCACACCTAGTGTCATTGCATGTGTGTTCTTCTCACAAACCACACATGGATCCACCAGTGTCATTGGATGTGTGTTCTTTTCACAAACCACAGCTAGAGTCATTGCATGTGTGTTCCTCTAAACAAACCACACATGGATCCACCACTGTCATTGCATGTCTATTCTTTTCATGAACTACACCCAGTGTTATTGCATGTGTGTTCTTCTAAATAAACCACACATGGATCCACCAGTATCATTGCATGTGTGTTCTTCTCATGAACCACACCCAGTCTCATCGCATGTCTGTTCTTCTCACAAACCACACAAGGATCCACCAGTGTCATTGCATGTCTGTTCTTCTCATGAACCACATCTAGAGTCATTGCATGTCTGTTCTTCTCACAAACCACTTAAGGATCCATCGGTGTCATGGGATGTGTGTTCTTTTCATGAACCACACACAGTATCATTGGATGTGTATTCTTTTCATAAACCACATAAGGATCCATTGTGTCATCGGATGTGTGTTCTTTTCATGAACCACACCTAGTGTCATTGCATGTGTGTTCTTCTCACAAACCAGACATGGATCCACAAGTGTCATTGGATGTGTGTTCTTTTCATGAACCATAGCTAGAGTCATTGCATGTCTGTTCTTTTCCTAAACCACACCCAGTGTCATTGCATGTCTGTTCTTCTCACAAACCACATAACGATACACCAGTGTAATTGCATGTATGTTCTTCTCATGAACCACATCTAGAGTCATTGCATGCCTGTTCTTCTCACAAACCACATAAGGATCCACAGGTGTCATGGGATGTGTGTTCTTTTCATGAACCACACACAATATCATTGGATGTCTATTCTTTTCATAAACCACATAAGGATCCATTGTGTCATCGGATGTGTGTTCTTTTCATGAACCACACCTAGTGTCATTGCATGTGTGTTCTTCTCACAAACCAGACATGGATCCACCAGTGTCATTGGATGTGTGTTCTTTTCATGAACCATAGCTAGAGTCATTGCATGTCTATTCTTTTCCTAAACCACACCCAGTGTCATTGCATGTTTGTTCTTCTCACAAACCACATAAGGATACACCATTGTAATTGCATGTTTGTTCTTCTCATGAACCACATCTAGAGTCATTGCATGCCTGTTCTTCTCACAAACCACATAAGGATCCACCAGTGTCATTGCATGTCTGTTCTTTTCATGAACCACAGCCAGTGTCATTGCATGTGTGTTCTTCTCACAAACCACACATGGATCCACCAATATCATTGCATGTCTGTTCTTTTCATGAACCACACCCAGTGTCATTGCATGTGTGTTCTTCTCACAAACCACACATGGATCCACCAGTGTTGTTGAATGTGTGTTCTTTTCATGAACCATAGCTAGAGTCATTGCATGTGTGTTCTTCTCACAAACCACATAAGGATACACTAGTGTCATTACATGTGTGTTCTTTTCATGAACCACACCCAGTGTCATTGCATGTTTGTTCTTCTCACAAACCACATAAGGATACACCAGTGTAATTGCATGTCTGTTCTTCTCATGAACCACATCTGGAGTCATCGCATGTATGTTCTTCTCACAACCCACATAAGGATACACCAGTGCCATTGCATGTCTGTTCTTCTCATGAACCACATCTAGAGTCATTGCATGTCCGTTCTTCTAAACAAACCACATAAGGATCCACTAGTGTCATTGGATGTGTGTTCTTTTCATGAACCACACATAGTGGCATTGGATGTCTGTTCTTCTCACAAACCACATAAGGATCCACTAGTGTCATTAGATGTGTGTTCTTCTCATGAACCACACCTAGTGTCATTGGATGTGTGTTCTTCTCACAAACCACACATGGATCCACCAGTGTCATTGCATGTGTGTTCTTTTCATGAACCACATCTAGAGTCATCGCATGTATGTTCTTCTCACAAACCACATATGGATCCACCAGTGTCATTTCATGTGTGTTCTTCTCATGAACCATAGCTAGAGTCATTGGATGTTTGTTCTTCTCACAAACCACATAAGGATCCACCGGTGTCATTGGATGTGTGTTCTTTTTATGAACCACACCCAGTGTCATCGGATGTGTGTTCTTTTTATGAACCACACCCAGTGTCATCGGATGTGTGTTCTTCTCACAAAGCACACATGGATCCACTAGTGTCATTGCATGTATGTTCTTTTCATGAACCACACATGGATTCACCCAGTGTGATTGCATGTCAGTTCTTCTCACAAACCACATAAGGATCCACTAGTGTCATTGCATGTCTGTTCTTTTCATAAACCACACCTAGTGTCATTGCATGTCTGTTCCTCTAAACAAACCACACGTGGATCCACCAATGTCATTGCATGTGTTCATCGCATGTGTGTTCTACTAAAAAAACCACACATGGATCCACCAGTGTCATTGCATGTCTGTTCTTCTCACAAACCACATAGAGATACACCAGTGTCATTGCATGTCTGTTCTTCTCATGAACCACATCCAGAGTCATCGCATGTCTGTTCGTCTCACAAACCACATAAGGATACACCAGTGTCATTGCATGTACGTTCTTATCATGAACCACATCTAGAGTCATTGCATGTCTGTTCTTCTCACAAACCACATAAGGATCCACCAGTTTCATTGGATGTTTGTTCTTTTCACGAACCACACACAGTGTCACTGGATGTCTGTTCTTTTCATAAACCACATAAGGATCCACCAGTGTCATTGGATGTGTGTTCTGTTCATGAATCACACCTAGTTTCATTGGATGTGTGTTCTTCTCACAAACCACACATGGATCCACCAGTGTCATTACATATGTGTTCTTTTCATGAACCACAGCTAGAGTCATTGCATGTGTGTTATTTGATCCACCAGTGTCATTGCATGTGTGTTCTTTTCATGAACCACAACTAGAGTCATTGCATGTCTGTTCTTATCACAAACCACATAAGGATACACCAGTGTCATTGCATGTCTGTTCTTCTCATGAACCACATCTAGAGTCATCGCATGTCTGTTCTTCTCGCAAACCACATAAAGATCCGCTAGTGTCATTGGATGTGTGTTCTTTTCATGAACCACACCCAGTGTCATTGGATGTGTGTTCTTCTCACAAACCACACATGGATCTACCAGTGGCATTGCATGTCTGTTCTTTTCATGAACCACACATGGATCCACCCAGTGTTATTGCATGTGGGTTCTTTTCACAAACCACATATGGATCCACCAGTGTCATTGCATGTTTGTTCTTTTCATGAACCACACCCAGTGTCATTGCATGTCTGTTCCTCTCATAAACCACACATGGATCCACCAGTGTCATTGCATGTGTGTTCTTCTCATGAACCACATCTAGAGTCATTGCATGTATGTTCTTCTCACAAACCACATAAGGATCCACCAGTGTCATTGCATGTTTGTTCTTTTCATGAACCACAACCAGTGTCATTGCATGTGTGTTCTTCTCACAAACCACACATGGATCTACCAGTGTCATTGGATGTGTGTTCTTTTCATGAACCACACCTAGTGTCATTGCATGTTTGTTCTTTTCATGAACCACACCTAGTGTCATTGCATGTGTGTTCTTCTCACAAACCACACATGGATCCACCAGTGTCATTGCATGTCTACTCTTTTCATTAACCACAGTTAGAGTCATTGCATGTGTGTTCTTTTCACAAACCACACATGGATCCACCAGTGTCATTGCATGTGTGTTCTTCTCATAAACCACATATGGATCCTAACCTTAGGAGAGACCTAACCTTAGCCCCCCAATGGGTGGCCGTTAGACCGAGTCTTCTAGAAGGCACACCCTAACATAGTTGTTCTGCTTGACAATTTTTACATACCATTCGATCAGGGCGCTTGGACGATTGGGATGGTCTTCGTGAGAGCAATTCGTGAGTAGGCTGTTATGTGACATGATTGGCCACGCTTGCTATGGACAAACTGGCAACACCGGGCGCTCCCCTGTTGCGAGTGTCACGACTCATGAGTTCAGTGGGCCATATCCTAGTGTCACATCCCCGTTACTTCTCTTCCTCCCCGTACTTCTCGTCCTTCCCCTCAAAGCCAGTTTCCCCACTTCACCCCCATCCTGCCATAGCTGCAAGCCGACAGCGCCTCCATCCCAATCCCCTCTCCGGCAGCCACCCCCCTCCCCTCTCGCCATGGGTTCAAGGGGAGACGGCGAGGAAACGCGTCGTGACAACAAGGACGGTGATTTCGATGTGAGTCGTCTCATCTCTATCTCTATCATCTGTGGCCAGTTATCTATTTTTTGAGCTAGATCTACTCTGTTTACTCATGCGCGTATGATGTGTTAGGCCAACCAGACGATGTATGACTCCGACTATCACGATTTAGCGGATGATGACAGTCCTCTGCTATGTAAACATGGATATGTGCCCGCCAAATTTGTAGCGTTCAAAGGACGAAACGCAGGCAGGAGGTTTCTATGGTCTCAAGGACATCATGCAATGATGCAAGGCGGAAGTTGCGGTGTTGTCAAATGGGTAGATCCAGAGTGGCCCAAATCGATGCAGAAAATGCTGGACAAACTATGGGATATGACTGTTGAGTTGAAAGAATCCGTAGTCAGCTCACTTCTTGATAGTGTTGAGATGAAGCTATGGGACCCAGTTGACACGACCAAGCTTAACCGAGATCTCAGGAGGGTGCAATACAAGGTTAGCAAAGTCGAGAAGGAGAGCGACGTGGCGTTGGCCCTGAAGGCTAAAGCAGAGCAAGAACTGACTCAAGCAAGGAATGATCTTCACCAGGCCAAAGTCCTGCAGTTCACAACTACGAGTATTGACAAGTGCATGAGGAAAAATACAGATAAACAATTGAAGCTGTGCAAGGAAGATGCTAAAAGGAATGAGCAGACGAATCGATCCTTGCTCTCGCAGGAAGTTGCACATCGGGCTAAGATTAGGAAGATCAAGGAGATGTGTGATAACTAGTTCTATTTAGCTTGAGCTCCGTGCCTTTTTAAGTTGTAATAGTAGTACATGTTGACCTAGCGGTCTGAACTAGTAGTCCCGGAGTCCCGAGAGGAAAAAAATTGGTCTCTCGTTAGTCTGTCTTAACCCTGCATCACTTCCTTTTGTCTGATCATGGTGGTATTCTAACATTGGTGGTTTGTTTAAACGTAATCTACGTGGATTGTGCCGCATGCAAATGGCACAACCACAATTTATAAAGTGGAAGCACGTACACCCGGTTAATGGAGATCCGGGAGCTTTGCCAGACATAGGGGATGCAGGAGCAGGGAGGCGGTGAGATAAACGGGCTCAAGCATCTGGGCATTATCAGTTGTCATTGCTGTTTATCTTGCCACGTCGTTTTGCAGCATCTAAAATAAGTTGCTGCTTCGTGGAGTGTGGCAGCTTAAATAATTTATTTCTGTGCCACCTACATTCCATCGAATTTGGAGACCTCCTGCCCCTCAGCAATCGTGGAACCGGTGCTGCGTGTTTTCAGATAGCAGTGGCACAATCACAATTTCGGATTCAACTAATGACTCGAGCGTTTCCAAACCCTAAGTCGCGGTACATTTTACTCAGAGAACATGGGTAGATTGTTTTGCCTATCAAAGTACCACACACAGAGCTCCAGAATTTAACCGAATCACATATATAGGTTCAAGTTCAACACATTACTATGCATCTTCATTGCCAGCAACCTTCTTCCGCAGCCTGGGTGCCAAGCCTTCACGTCCACTGGCTTATTCATTTCCTGCCTTCTTCCTCTTCCTCGGTGCCAATTTTCTTAGCTTCACGTACTCTGCATCGCCGGGACAATGGGCACCAGAATCGTGTCCAACATCATCTTTCCACTTGTTTTTACCTTCTTCGGGCAGCAAAATGACTGACCCAGTAGTCATGTTTCTAACCTTGCGGCGCTTCCTGTCAAAGAAACAGGACTGTTGCATAACTGCCCAATATCTATAGAGTAAATGAAACAAAAATTACAATTCAGCATAAACATGCGAACCCCAAGAGACTTTTGATTACCAGGAGCTAATTGGGTTCAAGCGACCACCCTATCCAAGAATAGAAGAGCGACTACCAGTTGCAGCAGTTTTCACATCTAGTACATCACAATTCAGCTCAAACATGCAATCCGAAGCATACCTTTTCATCAACCCAATTAGCTGACTGTCACACGTTAGAGGAACCATGATGCCACGTTCATCTATGACGCTGAAATTTGCAGTCTGCTTCGGCCATAATTCATCATGATTACGCAGAGCAGCAACCATACCAGATATAGTGCAGATCTGCGCATGTGCTTCTGCCATCATGATACAATGGTGTCCATACCACTTTCCCTTAGAGTCGTACCTGAAGAGGACTACCGTAACCAGGTAAGGGTGGTTCGCGAAGATCCCACTTGACAGAAAACTATGGACAAAATATGTTTGTCAGCGTTGGCTAACAAACAATTTTAGGTTCAGTAGCCAGCTAGCAGTTATAATTAGTGTGAATAGCAAAGAGAAGGGTAGCTCACCCGCTTGTAGCCAGAACTTCTTCTTTCTTGGTAGTAGGATCTTCCATCCTTCGAGCTGCTCGGCTCATTGGCAGCGGAGGCGGGCTAGAGCCTCGCAACGGTGGATACAACATGCGACATTGGAGCTCGAGATCAGCGACTAGGCGTAGCAACTAGGCGCATCAACTTGGCACCAGAAGTCAAATGTCCGAAGGGATCGTCCTGCCTGGAGGGTTGATTCCGACGCTGCCAGTGCTAGGGGAAAGGTGGGAATGGATTTGTGAAATTGGTCAACGCATCCAATCCACTTAGTTCCTCGATTTTTCTAAGAGGTTGCCGCGTTGGCGCTCGCGTCACGGACAAATGACCGACATGAGGGTCCCGACCGTCTACTTCATGGGGCAGTTTCACGGAATGTTTGAATTTGGCAGGGGTGAGATGAGTTTGCATCTAAATGGCCCCTCTCGGTAGTTAGCGGCCCAACATTTCGAAACGCGGCAATTTCAGGCAACTTAGGTACCACGGTGCACTGGCCCAGGAACTTTGGTACCGCAGACGAACAAGCCCCATTGTGGTGGCCCGCACTAGGTCATCGGCTTCGCGCCAACAGGAAGTTCTAGATCCGGGATAACCTGGGGCTAAAAATGGAAATATTTGCCCACATATTGATTGATGGCCACAAGCCGAGATAACCCTCCAAGCAAGATACAAAGGAGGATAGGGCAGTAATGGCATTGGCCAGGACATGGTGTGGCTAAAGAATAAAGGTCTCTAGAAAATGTTTGGTGAAGTCGCTTACCGGGAGGCCAAACCTTCGCTCGAAGTGGGAGAGGAAAACTACGTACTCACCCAGTTTAATGACGGGCGTATCCTTGGCACCAGGCAGCCGACATTCAACCCCCGGCGGAATCTGCCACATATGGCAGAACCATTCAAGCTCGCCGGAGTTCACATCGGAGCCCTCCCACAAGGCTCGCTCTAGAAGGGCATCCACCTCCTCCTTGACATGCTCGACGATGATCATCTCTTGAGGCTCCATTTCTGCGGCGGTGTTGTCCGTGGTGGCACTATCCGCGATGGCGCTAGGCTTGGAGTGAGGGCATCCCATAGCGGGAACAGCGGTGCGCACGCGAGATGGATCAGAGGAAGGAGAGCTGGGTGCCGGCACGAGAGAAATAGCGTAGCACGGCGGCAAGAAGCAGAGGACGGCGGCACAATGAAGAAGAGGAGCAATGGGGAAAGTAAAATAGGTTGCCCCCGCCCTTCTATTTATAGGCAGGGCCGTGTCGTGGGTCGTGGGATCATCTGCGCCCACGATCACAGTAAGGCATGTGATTATTTCACAAACCACCCCACAGATCGTGTCGCACGATTAGTAATGGCTCCTAGCGCCATAATGGATCCTACGGTAAACACGGTAAGCTAGGCATCATTGGGAATAATTGAATGGTCACTCGCAAACTTGACTCCTGGTGGAACCCACGGGATGTTTCTACAGTGCCACATGTCACGTCTAGGTACAAAAAATAAGAAAATGCACGATGAGTGCGTTACACGTAAGAGGAAATAGTATAAAATAAAAAGAAGCACAAGGAAATATTTCAGACCACTATGAAGCCGACACAAGAAGTAGGGGATAGTATCTAAGCCAAGGTAGAGTTTCAATCTGGCCGAGAAAACTCAGAAATGGCTAAGAATCGCCAATCAAGATGTCGAGATTCATTTATAATCAGGTTCAACCGACAGAAGAATATGTCGGTCGAGGATATGTGTTCCATATTAGTTAAAGGAACTTGTCGTGGCCTTTCTGCTAACACTGTAAGACCACGATAGCTTCAGGGACAAATGTCGGGGGGATGAACCCCGATAAGGTCAATACACAGTATAAAGGAAGATGAGGAGGTTCGCCAAGACTAAGGTTGACCGACATAGGGATGCCAACATATCACAGTCATCATATAAAAGTTATGTCGGCATAACTCATTTGCTCCCTTATTGCAGGAACAAGCCAGGTCGAGTTATCTCGGCTGGCAGCTAGGAACCAGCATAGGGGCTAGCATATGGTCCATGGTTGTATGTCGGGCTCAAGGTCAAAGATTATGTATGTCCAGGAATCCTGGAGAGCTTATCAGCTATAAGATGGGCGTGCCCCCGTAATACGGAGGCGTGACCATGGATTACGATGTACAGCCACATCGAGGATATCCAGGAGGAGACCGTTGTTAGGGGTGGCAACGGTTAACAGGGATGGGAATGTCAAGTCCCATCGAGGGTATCCCGAAGTGACCCCATGACGGGATAAGCATCTAGGACCAAGGCAACGACTTTGTGCAGCATCTGTAGAGCATATTCGATGCCACATGTGCCTTAACTTGTAACCTGGGCACCCCTTTATAGGGTGCACCCGGACCTCCTAGAGGAGGGTCGATCAGTTCATTTCTCCATTATTCCCCTTAGTAGTGAGAGAGAGAGTTTTAAGTAGAGAGCTTATTCCTCCTTGGACTATACAGCTGACGGAGCAAGGTTGTAACACTTGATACATACTGAGATATAGAGAGATAGATGCAGAAGTGAGGCTGATATCTCAATAGGAGATCCCCAAACCTAGGTACATCGTGTGTGCTTCCTTGTGTTCTATGTGCGGTTTTAGCCGCACCGTCCCTCCCCGGATCCTCTGTCGGCCATCCCTCCCCGGAGCCTCGGATCATCCAGGAAAAATGCCTAGCTAAGAGCCATCTTTGGAATCACCAAGTGACTGCCCCACGGGCCAAGATGGGAGACTCACTAACAAAAACTAGTGCAACAAGTCCTTGCCAACCTCGGATGAGTGACTCACACGTCTAAGTAGCATGCTTAGGGACTCCCTAACAAAGCCCTGATGTGTTCACGAAAACGCCAAACGGGAGCCATCTCTGGAGTCACCACACGAATGGTCCCTCGGGCCAAGGCGACTCGATCAACTATCTACAACTAAGTACATAGATGACAAAACTAATTGTCAAATTTGAGATAACCCACATCACAAAATAATTATAACTTAACAAGTTCTAGGAAACATAGGCCTGCAATAATTACGAGACATGTAGGGTCAATTTTACATTCAGCAAACTATTCAGTCGCCTTCGAGGATCTTGCCTTGATGTTTCCCTTGCCTTGCCCTTGCAGCCAGTGCGTAGGGACCCACCAGTTGACGGCATAAGTCGTGAGTGACTTGGCCCGTGTCGCCTAGAATGGCTGCTCCACCGGGAGGTCTGGGTTCTCAGGGATGACATCTCCAGGTGCAACCTTGCTCACTTGGAAGGGCAAGAGAATGCCAACTGCTAGCACACGATCGTCAAAGGAAGTTGCCCGCTTGTTTAGATTCAGCACATCGATGATGGCCACCTCTAGAGTATCGGATGGGAAGACGCACGTCACATCGTCGAACTTATAATCTAGAAAGTGGGCTAGCCCTAGGCTAACACCATGATCGCTCAGTTGCATCTAGTCGACGACATCGGGGAGCTCGTAGAGGCACTCCTCCACGTCCTGGTAAGACACTGGGATCACCTCTGTGGGGCTGATGTACTACAATATTGCATGTACACCACATGACGAGTTCACGGCCACCTCCAGCACTGCCCTCTCGCAGTCGGCTGCTCCTAGCTTCATCACCGCCTCATCCTTTGGACCTAGCACATCTAGGACATGTCAGTAAAAATTAGGAACAAGAAAAGACTCGACTCGCTCAAGGACTCAATCAGCTCGGGGACTTGATGATCTAGGGGACGCGCTCAATTAGCGACTCACTATTTGGAGGCCCAACTATAAAATCACAAGGACAAGGAACTTACTAAGGATCTAGTGGCAACTTTCGAGGATTACCTTCTCTAGCACCTCGTATTTTCCCGTCTTCTCCTTGATCACGGAGTCCGATGCCTCGCGGACCTTGTCCGCTTGCACCTTCTCTGCATTGGCCTTCTGCTCCCAAGAGGTCGCCACAGACTTGGTAGTCTCTAGCGCGTGGGAGGGTACATAGCCCTCCCAAGTCTTGGAAAGCATGACGGCATGGTTCTCTACAAAAAAAATCATTATAATCTTGCTATATTGGAAAAAAGACTCAAGACAACACTGCAGGAAAACTCACTAGTAGTGGCCTTCATCTGCTTGATCGCCTGCGCGAGCACCTGTAGTTCATGATGAAGTCACCCACTTCCGCTTGCTATGCAGTCATGCCGCGCTGCATGAGCAAATAACAAGAGTCAGTACTGCAATCACTCAAAGAACTAAAGTATCCAAATGACTCTCTAATGAGCCATCTGGATCCTCGGGGACTGGAGGAATTAAATTCTAGAGACTCGAGTCACCACTAAATAATGACCCAGTCCTCGGGAACTGGAGGAATTAAAACTCTAGAGACTCGGGTGGCCACTACATGATGACCCGATCCTCGGGGATAGGAGGCATTAAAACTCTAGAGACTCAATTTTCCACTACTTGATGACCCGATCCTAAGGGAATAGATGAATTAAAAATCTAGAGACTCGAGTCACCACAACATGAACACCCGACCCTCAGGGACTATATACTACATATTATGTACCAAGAGTTCTTGGTCGAGCATTTGGTGCATATCCGTCGCCATCACTATCAACAGAGGATATGTGACCCTGTCGGAGTCGCTCACCATCAGCCCACAGTTGGGCCACGCAGAGATAAACAAAAGTTTTTCCCTACGCGGTGAACACAAGATCTATCTGAGGTAGTAGGCCACGAGGATTACCACTAGACGCGTAGTTGCGGAATCGATGAAGCACGTCGCTTGATGCAGTGCAGTCCTCACGATCCTTTCCGATCCATGATCGTCGAAGTGCTGAATGTATAGCACCTCCACTAGTATCCACACGTACGAGGAGGAGCGCCAGCGGTGGACTGCTAGGTCCGGTACGGCGGCGACAGGACTGGACTAGATCTAGGGTTTCCAACACATGGAGTGACCTAACCGCGTGCTCTAAGCACCTACGCCCCAGCTTATATAGGGAGTGAAAGTGGGCTCCACTCACTTGTGTCCCATTCACTAAAAGTCCTATATTAGTCACTACGTGTCCAACTCACTAACTCGGTCCGTTTCCTTTTTGGGTCTAACCCAAATATGCTCCCGCTCTTAAGTGTGTTACCTGACAGGCTCATGGTAACCCGGACACGATCCGAGTCTCACTCATGACCGATCAGTCGGTAGCGGCTCCTAGCAGAATATGCCGACTCCCAAGTACCAAAGAGTCATGATGACATACCTTCCAATGCGACTTTCATCTGAGTCCCTTTTGCCTCACGATATACCTTGTCGAACTATAGGCGAATAATTTTCATCCCTTAAATAGTTCGACTCTCTTTCTCGATCCGACATAAGTGATTCATCTGACTAACTCTTAGTCGATTGCTTCGGTTAACATTTAACCGAGTGACGCATGGCCATGCTTTCTGAATCATATCTTCCAAGAGGGCCCAGAGAATATCTCTCCAGTAGGAGGGGCAAAAATCCCATCTTGGTTATTCACATCACACAGCTTGATTCTCAGTCCACCCGAACTCTTCCTTTATAACTGCCCAGTGACGGAACAACGTTTGACAGAACCTAAGTCGGTGATCCTCAACTCGGATTGTGCAATAACCTCAGGTCTAAGGATTACATTGATTGAGACATACAAATTACGACTTGTACGTTGTACCTCAATATGGGTCAGTCCGACTCGCTAAACTCTTTAGCCGAATCTGTGTAAGTCGGAATAGCATCTCCATGCCCATGACAAGTGGAACCGAGTCATCTGCTGACTTTCACATTGGTCTAAGTTCTGTGTCCAACACAACCTCGATGACCAAGGACAATTAGTATGAACAACATGAATATATAGTTCCACAATTGAATCACATATTCAATGATACATATCAGTAGTTCATACAAGGATAATGACTTTATGAATACATTGGGAATAACATCATATATGATTGCCTCTAGGGCATATTCCCAATAGTCTCCCACTTGCACCAGAGTCAATCATCTGACCTCACCTGTCTAGGCATCTAATGCCCATAGCTCTTAGGTGCGCCGCATGCTTCGGCTGTGGAAGTGGCTTTGTCAATGGATCCGCAATGTTTGCATCCGTGTGTACCTTGCATAACTTGATATCACCTTGATCCACGAACTGGCGAATAAGGTGGTAGCTCATGAGTATATGTTTGTTCTTCTGGTGTTGTCTAGGTTCCTTGGCTTGTGCAATAGCAACATTGTTGTCACAATACACGTCTAACGGATTGGACGAGCCCTGAACCACACCAAGATCCATGAGGAAATTCCTCATCCAACCGGCTTCCTTTGCCGCCTCCAAGGCAGCAATATACTCAGCCTCTACCGTAGATGCAGACACTGTCTCTTGCTTGGAACTCTTCTAGATCACAGCCCCTCCGTTTATCACAAACACATATCTGGATTGCGGACGAGAATCATCCGAGTCAGTGAGATAACTCGCATCCATGTAACCCCTTACACTGAGTTCATCCTCACCTCCATAAACCAGGAACATATCCTTAGTCCTTCTCAAGTACTTGAGGATATTTTTAACTACTGCCTAGTGGATATCTCCAGGGTCAGCCTGGTACCTGCTCACAACACTTAGAGCATAGGAAACATCCGGCCTAGTACAAATCATAGCGTACATGATGGATTCGACCGCAGAAGCATACGAAATCACACTCATCCGACTTCGCTCATCAGTTGTCGAAGGACACTGAGTCTTGCTAAGTTTTACGCCATGGGACATAGGTAAGAACCCCTTCTTAGATGAGTCCATGTTGAACTTCTTCAACACTTTGTCCAAGTATATACTCTGACTCAATCCAATGAGCCGCCTTGATCTATCTCTATAGATCCGGATTCCTAGTATGTAAGTCGCCTCACCCAAGTCTTTCATCGAAAAACGCTTCTCCAATTATTCCTTGGTTTCTTGCAACATCTGGACATCATTTCCAATCAGTAATATATCATCCACATATAAGATTAGAAAGTTTACTTTGCTCCCACTAAACTTCTTGTATAAACAAGAATCATGATCACTCTTGATGAAGCCAAACGATTTGACTACCTCATCAAAGCGAATGTTCCAACTCTGAGATGCTTGCTTCAACCCATAAATGGATTTCCGAAGTTTGCATACCTTGTTAGCATTAGCCGGATCGACAAAACCCTCGGGCTGTATCATATACACGTCCTCGGTTAAATTTCCATTAAGGAAAGCCGTCTTGACATCCATTTGCCATATCTCATAGTCGAAACAGGCTGCTATAGCTAACATGATCCGAACTGACTTAAGCATGGCCACGGGAGAGAAAGTCTCATCGTAGTCAACTCCTTGAACTTGTCGGAACCCCTTCGCGACAAGCTGTGCCTTATAGATAGAAACATTTCCATCCATATCAGTTTTCTTCTTAAAGACCCATTTGCACTCGATGGGTCTTGCACCGTCTGGCAGATCAACCAAGTTCCAAACTTGATTTTCATCCATGGAATTTAACTCGGATCTCATGGCTCCAAGCCACGACTCAGAATTAGATCCCACCATCGCTTCCGAATAAGTTGCTGATCCAACAGCAACACATCACGAACACTTCGCAATCTGCCCGATCTTCGCAGTGTCGATGCATTTGCCGGCTCAGGTACCACGACCGGCTCAACCTCTAAGGCTTTTGCCGACTCACTGCTGGCCGGTATCTCTCGAATTTCTTCGAGCTGCACCGTGCTCCCACTGACTCCCTGACTGAGAAACTCTTTCTCAAGGAAGACACCATTCCGAGTGACAAACAATTTGCCCTCTTCTCGGTTGTAGAAGTAGTAACCCAAGGTTTCCCTCAGATACCCCATGAAAATAGACTTATCTGACTTAGCTATAAGCTTGTCCAACTGAAGTCGCTTGACAAAAGCTTCACAACCCCAAATCTTAAGAAAAGACAAACTCGGCTTCTTGCCAGTCCACATCTCATGTGGTGTCTTCTCTGCCGACTTTGATGGTACTCTGTTTAGTGTGAACGCTGCAGTTTCTAGACAATAACCCCAAAATGATAAAAAAGATCTGTTTGACTCATCATTGATCGTACCATGTCCGACAAGGTCCGATTCCTCCTTTCCGACACACCGTTCTTCTGCGGCGTTCCTGGAGGAGTGAGCTAAGGAACCATTCCACAACTCTTAAGATGGTCATCAAACTCATGGCTCATGTACTCGCCTCCTCGGTCCGACCGAAGAAACTTTATTTTCTTGCCAAGTTGATTCTGTACCTCATTCTAGAATTTCTAGAACTTTTCAAAGGCTTCCGACTTATGTTTCATCAAGTAGATATATCCATACCTACTCAAATCATCAGTGAATGTAATGAAGTAGTCATAACCACCTCTAGCTGTCGTGCTCATCGGACCACATACATCACTATGTACTAGTCCCAATAAGTCGGACACCCTTTCACAACTCTTTGCAAAAGGTGTCTTGGTCATCTTGCCAAGTAGGCAGGATTCACATGTCTCGAATGACTCCAAGTCGAACGAAGTTAGGAGTCCATCATCATGGAGCTTCTTCATGCGTTTCCAACTTATATGACCAAGCCGACAATGCCAAAAGTAAGTCATATTCATATCATTTAGTTTCAACCTTTTCACATCTATGTTATAGATAGATTCACCCTCTAGATTCAAAATAAATAACCCGTCCTGGACGGGTGCAAAGCCGTGAAACATATCATTCAAATATAAAGAACAACCATTATTCTTAATATTTGACTCATAGCCTTGTCTCATCAAACATGAGGCAGAAATAATGTTTCGACTAAGCACTAGAACATAATAACAATTATTCAGTTCCATTAAGAATCCGGAAGGTAAATGAAGTTGCATCATGCCGACTTCCAACGCAGCGACTCTCGCTTTGTTGCCGACTCGAATGTCAACCTCGCCTCTCGCCACGCTCCTAGTTCTTACCAGTCCCTGCAACGAGTTGCAGATGTGTATAACTGATCTGGTATCATATACCCAAGAACTACTAGGTGCATCAGCAAGATAAATGTCTATAACATTGCAAACAAGCGTACCTGAGCTGGAAGTCACACCTCCACTCTTGGCTTTGTCAGCCAGATACTTGCTGCAATTCCTCTTCCAGTGGCCATCCGCCTTGCAATATAAGCAAGTGGATCTGGCTGCAGGAGATGGCTTAGTCCCTGAGGAAGCGCTTTGGACCGGGTCCTCAGCCTTACCTCCTGACTTTGCCTTCTTCTTCTTAATCCAAGAACTCTTCTTGAACTTTGCCTTATTCTGCACCATCAACACTTGAATGTCGCCTTTCTTGAGATCCGCCTTAGCCTGCTTGAGCATCCCATGTAATTCAGTGAGCTTATTGTCCATACCATGCATGTGGTAGTTCGATATGAACTAACCATACACACTAGGAAGCGAGTTTAGAATTATGTCTGTAGCAAACTCTTCACTAATGGGGTAGCCAAGCCTTTCTAGAGACTGCACGTAACCAACCATCTTGATCACATGCGGACTCAGTGGATCGTCATCCTTAAGCTTGCAGCTCAACAAAGCCTGAGAGACATGATACCTCTCAGTCTTTGCCTAAGCCTGGAACATACTTTTGAGGCTTTCGATCATATCGTAGGCCTCAACATTCTCGAACTGCTGCTGCAAGTCCGGTTCCATGTGAGCAAGCATAAGACAGCTAATCTCCGTGGATTCATCACAAATCCGACGGTAGGCATTGGTGGCTGTGACAGTCGCATTCTCATTCGGCTCATATAGAAGTGGGTTGTCTAGGACATGGTCCCTATTTTCTTGTTTGAGAACAATTCTCAGATTACGATACCAGTTGGTGAAGTTAGTTCCATTTAGCTTATATTTCTCTAAGATGGTTCTCAAAGCAAAACTAGAAATCTGAGGGAGACTGCTAGGTGCCATTGATCTACAACAGAAAAATATGCAAAACACTTAAGACATGTATCCATAAAAGAGAAAGCATATTAAACACTTTAATATTTATGCTCCCACTAGAACCAACACCCCTCCGATGGTTACTAAGTGATTTAGGACCCTAAATAATCAAGTCGACTAGTGAGCTTTAGCATCACCGCTAGTCGTCAAGTGATCTAGGTAGACAACTTCTTGTCAATCGTATCTCATATGACTCATGTTGGATGGGTGGCATCACATGCCCCGGCTCCCATCCAACTTTTCCCCGAGTCCCACAACCGTTGTGATAGACCCGTCTAGATTACTGAGTGCTTCCACTGTAAGAGTCCGACTCGAACCCACCTAGTCGGAAAGAATTGATAGCACCTCAATTTTATGAGCCCACTACCAAAAATGTCCGACTTGTGGTGGTGCTGCACTGGCGGGGAAAACGACTAGACCTTCTTTGAGGGATTACTTTATACAAACTATCTAATAGAGGTAAAACAGAGACATAACAATAACATAGAATAAAGCAATTATAATGTGAAATGGTATGGATCTCTTCATGGCGATCTCCATCTCCACAAAGCTTGTAATTCGACTCGTGTCAACTCTTGTCATGTGCCGCCTTACACCATGTAGCCAACTTGTATATCGACTTGCATGCCATCCGGGTTCTCCAAACGGCTACACTAGCTAGTAATGTAAATTACATAGGGAATCAGACAGGCAGGTTGTTATACAATATAATGATAGCACCTAGGCTCCAGCCGGATGACAAAACCGTGATACGTAGATCACGTATGGATTACACATATCATATGCACATAAGCCATACCATCCACAACATCATCATTCAAGAACAAGTTATGCATAGATACGATATCTACCGGCGTTCTGAAACTCGCAACAACATCTAAGGCGCTACGACAGGGCTAAGCCGGCGCTCCCGATGGATTTTTCAAAACACAGATCTCATTTTGCATTCCGGACATGGATTTCATCATCGGATAAAACAATTTTACCCAAATCTGATCCAGACTCCGATTCGACCAAACTCTTTGATCTTCGATCACCGCATCCGGATTTACGTGTCGCAGTCTACCCCGATGGCGGAAGCCGACCGGTAGGGGTATGTAGTTCCATGTCCTTAGCAGTTATATCATGGAAACCAGATCATCCATTCCCCGAGTACAATTGATCCAATCTAACTTCGTAAAAAACTGATTTATCTCATAGATTGACCACCAAAACTACAATTAGATCCAATCTAACGCCAACCGCATATCACATATGCATGATCTCAAGCCTAAAACCAGAAGCTAATGCTCTGATACCACTGTTGGGCCACGCAGAGATAAAAAACTTTTTCCCTATGCGGTGAACCCAAGATCTAGCTGAGGTGGTAGGCCACGAGGATTACCACTAGACGCGTAGTTGCGGAATCGATGAAGCATGTCGATTGATGCAGTGCAGTCCTCACGATCCATTCTGATCCACGATCGTCGAAGTGCTGAACGTACAACACCTTCGCCAGTATCCACACGTACGAGGAGGAGCGTCGGCGGTGGACTGCTAGGTCCGATATGGCGGCAACAGGACAGGACTGGAGCTAGGGTTTCCAACACATGGAGTGACCTAACCGCGTGCTCTAAGCACCTACGCCCCAACTTATATAGGGAGTAAAAGTGGGATCCACTCACTTGTGGCCCATTCACTAAAAGGCCTATATTAGTCACTGCAAGTCCAACTCACTGACTCAGTCCATTTCCTTTTTGGGTCCAACCCAAATATGCTCCCGCTCTTAAGTGTGTGACCCGACAGGCTCATGGTAACCCGGACACGATCCGAGTCTAACTCGTGACTGATCAGTCGATAGCGGCTAGCAGAACATGCTGAATCCCAAGTACCAAAGAGTCATGACGACATACCTTACAATGTGACTTTCGTCTGAGTCCCTTTTGCCTCATGATATACCTTGTTGAACTATATGCGAATAATCGTCATCCCTTAAATAGTTCGACTCTCTTTCTCGATCCGAGATAAGTGATTCATCTGACTAACTCTTAGTCGATCGCCTTGGTTATCATTTAACCGAGTCGTGCATGACCATGCTTTCTGAATCATATCTTCCGAGAGGGCCTAGAGAATATCTCTCTAGTCGGAGGGGCAAAAATCCCATCTTGGTTATTCACATCATGCAGCTTGATTCTCAGTCGGCCCGAACTCTGCCTTTATAAATGCCCAGTGATGGAACAATGTTTGACAGAACCTAATTCGGTGATCCTCAACTCGGATTGTTCAATAACCTCAGGTCTAAGGATTACATTGATTGAGACATACAAATGACGACTTGTTCGTTGTACCTCAATATGGGTCAGTCCGACTCGCTAAACTCTTTAGCCGAATCCGTGTAAGTCGGAATAGCATCTCCATGCCCATGACAAGTGGAACCGAGTCATCTGCCGACTTTCACACTGGTCTAAGTTGTGTGTCCAGCACAACCTCGATGACCAAGGACAATTAGTATGAACAACATGAATATATAGTTCCACAATCGAATCACATATTCAATGATACATATCAGTAGTTCATACAAGGACAATGACTTTATGAATACATTGGGAATAACATCATATATGATTACCTCTAGGGCATATTCCCAACACCCACTATCGCCATCGACGACCTCTGCGACCGCCGGCGACTACGGCTGCACAATCGTGGATAACCCATTTGCGAAAATTTGTGCAGTGCCCGCCTCCTTGGTCCCTGTGATCACAGGAGCCTAAGCGGCAACTTTCTCTTGTGCAGATGCGTCTCCTGTGGCCTCCTCCATTGTCTCCTCACTCTCCTGGGCAGGCTCAGCTCTTTTCTTCTTGGCATCGGCGTCAGTCACCTCCATTGACTCACCCTTCCTCTTCTTGGAGGGCCCTTCTTTGGGGCATGTAGGGATTTGGCGGCTCTCCGAGACCATCGCCACGCCGACTCCCTTTGCTTTCTTCGTGCTACCCCTGAAAAAGCGAGAGGCAATGAGACAAAGAACAATTGAGGATGAAAAGTACAACAAAGAAACAAAAATGAAGAGGAAAATGGAGTCGCTACTTACTTGGCGACCAAGATCATCTTCAGCCCCGTGGTGATGTGTGGGGCCTTCTCTAGCTCGGGGCCTAAGCGACGGGTCAAGATCGACTCCAGGATCACCAACACTTGAGAGGAGCTTGGGACCTGCTTGGAGCTCTGCTCCCCGACAATATCCAACTCTATGTCATAGTCCTCATCCTGGATGCTTTGTCTAGCTTCCTCCTCCTTGCGCTTCTGCATGCGGATCTTTTGAGCCATGGAGGGTGCTGGGTTGATTTCTGAGTCGAATGCCTCTTCCTCCTTGTCATCCTCCGAGGCATCCCACCTCCACTAGGAGCTGATCCGGCCCTTTGCCGTCAATCGGTGGTAGTCAGTGCTCCATGATTTGGAACGCCTGCAAATTAAGCAATAAAACAGTCAATGACTCAATCGTCAAAGGGGGCGAAATGAGAATGCAATGTTTAGAAATTTACCAAAGGGGTCGAAATCTTGTTCGGCCTAAACAGTCACAATCCCTCCAAGAACCCATTGAACATGGCGTTCGTGATCTTATTCAGGGTGGTGATGTATTCTTCAACTTCCCAACTCATCGCGATCGACCGCGTGGGGTCATTCTGCCAAGTGTACAGGTACATCCAATGTGTGCGAGTGGAGAGTGGGATGAGTCATTGGCCGAGCCATCTGTTGTAAAGGTTGATCATCTTCAACCCCACCACTTCAGCTGAAGGAGATATGTCCTAGAGGCCCATAATAAAGATGTTTTATTGGCATATATCATTAGTTTGTAATAGTTTTGTATCATTCTAGAATTGTATTAAGTCGAAACAATAATATAGGTGTGATATATAAACAAACCAAGTCCCTAGTATCGTCTAGACTAGTTCGTTGGGCAGCTGATGATCTAGGTTTCCCAAACATGGACTATACCACATCAACTGACAACAAGGTCACTTACGAAGTGTTGGGCAACACCCAACCCCTAGTATTGCAATATGATCTAGTCACATAGTTCAACATTGCAATGTCTAGCAAAGCATAGTGATTCAGTCCTTCGACCATGAGATCATATTAATCACTATCTCCTGAGGCTGCTTTGATCACATCAACCATCATGTCTATAACTGGGTGACCATAAAGGTGCTCTCACGTATTCTAGAGGAACTTTTGAGGCCTATGTATCAAGACCAGAATTTCTCCATCTGAGTGACAGATAGATACCCTAGGCCCACTCGGTGAGATTACATCTACAAGTTTGCAAACATGTGACTAGGTCATGGGGATGTAATATCACGAGAACGAGTAATGTGTTTGTCGGTAACATGATTGAACTAGGTATATAGATACCGAATATCATGTCATGGACAAACTAGGTACCGTAGGTCAAAGGGAATGAGACTTGACGTTCAAGGTTCAAGCGATCAAATTAATCATGGAATACATGGCGGACATTATGTGTTTCCAAATACCGCTATTGGTCATTGATCGTAAAGTGTGTCAATCATGTCTATGTATTCCCGAGCCATAGGGTGTCACACTTATGGGTAGAGACGCTTAGGGATTGATCCAAGATCGTAGGATAAAAGAGAGAGAACTCTAAAATTGTTCCGGGGAGATACCGAAAGTTTTTCAGGGATGTCCGATGATGATTGGAGTGGTTCGAAAGTTGTTTCGGAATGATAGGTATTAAATAATATGTATTTAATATTAATTAAATGAATTAATATTAAAAATATTATTTAAATTGGATATTGGGGGCAGCCCACCTAATTGAGCCTCACCGGAGGAGGCCCAAGAGAGGGTCGCCGCCCTAGGGAAGGCCAAGGGAGGCCGCCGGACCTAATGGGCCCTCTCACCACCTCGAGCCCATGAGGGGAGGTTGTCCGGCCGCTTCTCCACCTCCTCTTCTCATGTTTAGTCCCACCACGAGACTTTGAGGGAGGTAGTACCCCCCTTCCACCTATATCAAGAGGGGCACCCCTCTCCCCAAATCCATCCAATCAATTGGCCTTTGCCTTTATCTCTCTCCCTCCCTCTCCCTCACATGTGGTTCCCAAGATTGGAACTGCATATGTGGATTGGGGTTTCTCCACCATACGCACACCGTCGTGCTGTTGGACTCGGTCCGGATCAATCTTCTTCCACTACTTTGCTGGACCAGAGCCCGGGAGAGGTCTCTACACCGTATGTGTGTAAGTTCATGAGGCACTGCCACTTGTGGTGCTTTGCTTGGAGCTTGGAAGTAGACACGCCCATGAGGTCGGCTACGTCGGACAAGGACAAGGGGTGACTTGTGAGGAGCTTTACGACCTTAAGATCGGCTATGAGTATGACTACATCATCCATGTTCCCCTCGAAACGTTAACCACTTTCGGTCTTCAAAGGTATGACCACCGAATCCCCTCTCGTTACTTTACATCTACATAGATAGATCTTGGCTAGGTGTGTTCGCACCGTAGATTTTTTTTCTACTGCAGAATGCCTTCAGTGGTATGAGAGCCAATCTATGCACATATGTTTGGTATGAGTAGAACACTTGTTGATTGTGTGGGCATAGATTTTCTAGTTGCTACCCTCCCACGTGTACTTGTTCATATCAGGACAACGTCGGATGAAGCAGCCTGGACCGACCTTACGCAAGATTGGTTCCATGGCTGACATATGGCTTGTACCATATAAGTGGCCAGCGTGTGTCTGTCTATCCGACATTAGTTGATATGTCATTTACAAAGGACATCCATGAGAAGGGACTTAAAGCGGCAACTAATCAATCTATGTTGTGGTTGTGATCATAGGTAAGAAACGGTTCTTGTGCGAAAGCCCAAAAAGCCACGTAAAACATGTGATACCTTCGATGTGGATTCATGGATGTAGTATAATAACTTTTTTCCTAGAAGACCTAGGTTAATCGAACCTCGGAAAGCACTGCTAAAAGGTAATAAAAAAGGACACGTCTACAAGACTTTGTTTGTTTGTATTACCTTAGTTGACCAGACCAATCTAGTTTACTTTATAACAAGTTTGAATCAATGGATGGAAATAGGCCAGGGTTGAAGATCCACCTGCAGCTGCACATCAAATGGGATAAAATATAATAATAAGTATAGTCATGTATAATGTTTGAATGGAGATAATATCTTGTGGGAAACACATCCTAATATTCTAGAGCCCCTGTGATGCAGTGGGCAAAGAAATAGACTTTTAATCCAACCGAGAGCACACCGAAGCCACATGTTAAAAATGATATTAAGTGTAAAACACAGATCAAATATTTAAGTGGTGATGTTGTTGTTGATCCTGAATGGGGTGCTCAGTGAAGACCATACTACCCTTTCTATCACTGAGGTTCCTATGAGATCGCCACTAGCCAAGTATCCCACCTCAAGCCTTTATTAATCTATGGGACCTTGGGTACCTACAAGTCCATAGATCGAGACAAGATATGAAGAAACAAAAGCTACAAATCACAATTCCAAAAAAAATACAATTCTCCCATGATCTAGATGCACATAATCGCGGCAAGGTTCCTCCCAACCTGCAGCCTGTGAGGACTACTCACTCATAACAAATAGATTGGAGAAAGAAAACATCATACAAATACTTAGATTGAAATCAAATATTCTTACAATGGTCACCAAATCACAAGGAGATCTAAAGTACAAAGAAATGGCTAACACTAGTGGATGGATGGGGGAAGTGATGAACAATGGTGTGGATCTCCTTTGGTGGTGTTGTGATGCAATCTTAGAATGGCGGCTCTCTGGCCGGTGGATGGAGCCTCAAAATATATAGGCATCTTCATGAAAGTTGTAGGGTTTGACGAGACAAAGTCGTCGACACCTGGTACGGGCAGGCGGTACGGGCGACTGCACCCGTTCCAGTGGTCGCTAAGCTTTCAGGCACCTCGGTACAACATCCCAATTACTTGGTCGTGTGTACTTCCTCAAAATCCTTCATTATGACTCCTTATTTCGCATTAAAAGCCGTGATTTCCTGCACAACATAAATCAAAGAGAGGATTTGCATATATTTGCAATTATTAGTCATTAGTGGCAAGATTGAGAGTTTCTTTAGCAATTTCTTGACCAAAAACAATGTTTAAACGCGGTGGAAGATGGCAAAAATCGGAGACACAACTTCCCCAAAGCTCAAACCTTGATCGTCCTCGAGCAAGAAGAACCAAAAGAACTATAACCATTTCAGCGTTTAAACTTGAAACAACGAGAATAAGAGTTCACTTACAGTTGGTAGTTGTATGTGCTCAACACTTCAATCATTTGTGAAGCTTATCAAAGTTAGAGAGATGACAAGAATACTATACAAGCTTCGATAAGTCAAGATAATCAAAGTAAAGTTTAATATAAGTATAAATAACTACAAGTGTAGCGATCAATCCAATTCCTCTAATTAACTCTCAGCTTACCAAGGAACACTAGGATATTTAAATAGCTTAATTGAGTAAGAGAGTTTCATGTCCCAAGTAGTATAACAATGAAGTTTCTTATTTACACCCACATCAATAAATCAAGTCTATCAAAAACTATTATAATCCAATCATTGTCTTTCAAGAAAAATTCGTAAAGTACTAATGAGACCATGCCAAAGACTTGTTATGTGGATCCTCATAGATATATTTTTTCTTTCTTTTATTTTTTCAAGGATCCCTGATTGTTTATTTTGCGAGTGTTTGCACAACCTTTGAGAGTACCAATAATTTTTCCCATGTATTGACACAGATGCCACTCATGTTATCAACTCATAGCCGAAATCTGGGGTTACACCATAGATCGTTCAAAAGCTAGCGGAGTTGTTGGCATCCCAAAGGTGTGCATTAGAGACATAGAACAAGGTTGTCTCACTTATTTTTCTCCCTTTTTAAAGCTAGTACGTCGGTTTGATCCACAAGGTTAGCTTTGGCATGCATCATAATTATGACTAGAGTTTATTTCAATCAAACAACTCCTTTCATGAATGTTGTCAAGACTATCAAAATATCTATGGGGTTAAGTATCATCAAGGGTATACTCTCAAGATAATCATTCATCAAACAAGTCATAAATTTCAAACTTTTTCTTATTGTACTTGTTTGGCAATATTATTTCCAAGGCAAGACTCAGTTAACTAAAAGAACTAGAGCAAGAGCTTCAACAACTAATCATCATACCAATAAAAAGCCTTACTCTAACCATATTAAATTACTTCCCACTAGCATGGCATCTTAGAAAATCAACCAACTAAGATAAAACAACTCAAACTTCATAAGTGGGAGACATAGGACATACCTCTCATACGTGACTTCATGATCCTCTTCCTTACAGGGATGTGTTCCTTCAAAACTCAAACACGGTTACTCTCATAATGATATTAAAGCAAAGAGGAAAAGTATGAATCCACGTTTACGAAAAAAGGAAAACAGAAAAATGTTTTGTATTTTTGAGGATATGGATTAAAGAATAGAAAAAAACTTACGACCAAGCAAGGGTTTAAGAAAAGAAAAACAAAGAAAAATAAAAATAAACTAAAACGAAAGCAAATTAAAAATCAAAGGAAAAAAGCAAAGTGTTGGAACAAGCCAACACGAGTGTTTGAAAGCTCCGAAGGAGTTGGAGTAGAACCTCGTTATTACACAAATAAATTTGTCGGGGGAACACATCCCCAATCTTAGGCTTTTGCAAGCCCTTTTGTTTCTCATTGTGGTGGCGATGGATAATCTGCCAAGTTCCATTGGCTGCTCCAATCATGGAACTCGGTGGCGAGGCTTGCAGCAGCATCTCGAAGGTTGATGGAGAGGTTGTTCATGATTCGAATATTTCCTTCGAGTGCATAGATGTCTTCATCGGTTGTGTAGTAGTTTGGTGGTTGCACATCTTGTTCGGGTCCTCCTTGTTCTATTTCTTCATCTTCTCCTCCTCCCACGGGTATTTCTTATTGGGGTAGATTAGCTTCAACCTTCGTGTCATAACGCAAACATCCATCCTCGATAGAGAATAAACCGTTAGGAAAACGAGCTGGGATCAATTGATCTGCTCCAGGTATATCGAAGAAATATCTACCATGATTTTTAGAAATCATGCCACATGCTCTTAGAGTAGAAAGACCGAGACAGTTACTTCCAGTCAATGGTTGGATCTTACCTAGGTTGATGCGAAGTGCACATGCAAGAACAGTGACAATTCCTCCTCCGCATATGGGTCCTCGAGATTGTAGAGCCTGATGCTTAAGGTAAAACACAAGAAGAGTGCCCAAATTTTGTGTTAAGTTACAATTAATAAGAGCATCTTTTGCGAGGATCAACATGTCCTCCTCATTAACTCTAGTAAACTCACCACGTGCCTGCAGTGTGTTAGCAATCACATAGAATAAATATCAAATAGTAGGATGATCAGTTTGGTTCCCCTTGGGTATGTTTCCACGAATTCTCATCAAATTAAAGTATTGTGAAGGGGAAGGATCTAAAAGAAATGTAGTTGTGCATACATCTATGGTGTTGTTGGCAAACCCAAAGCATCGAGCCCATTGGCTGAGTGTCAAAGTTTACTCACAGTTCATAAGGCGGAATTTAATTCGATCAACTCCGGGCCTTTGATCCTTGGAACAACAATAAGGACCAACCGTGTGCATCCGGGCTGAAGAACTCAAGCGTCAAGTGGCGATAAGTCACAACATCCTAAAAGAAAAAAATTGTATAAACCAAAATTGTTGCAAAATAAATCCAAATCAACACGAATGCCAAGTTGGTTGAGGATATAAGGACATGCCCACTTGGTGAACTTGATTTCTCAAATCTTGAGACGATCGAAATGGCTCAGTTGGAACTCCTCCGTGAACTCGATACCAAGTGACTCGGGGGTTAACGTATCAATGGGTGGTGCGGAGGATTCCACAGCCATCTCACATGTACGACTCCGCGTGTTCATCTAATAAATAAAAACAAGACAAAGTAAATAAAGATTGCTAATATTTTTTGGTCCAATAGAAACATAGCATAAGTGATTCTCTACACACACTACAAAATAAACTCCTCTAAAAACATTGTTAAGCATACTTAATATCAAGATTGAATCAAGAACAAGACATATGTCTAGATTGACAATGATGAATGATTAAGTGAAGCTTTTTCACAAATAAGTTGGGATCAGAGGAGAATCATATCTTAGATCGAATCAATGTGAAGAATCAAAGAAAGATTAAGTAAATTTGAAGATCCAATGGAGGTGGTTTGGAGTTTGGAGGAAGAAGAAAGAGAAAAATTGATTTGGGGATTTTTAGGTTACCTCCTCGTGGTGCTTATGGCGGCCGCGTACGTGGTACGGGCCGGCGGTACGGCCGAAGCCCGCCCGTACCGGGTGACTTACCTTGGGGGTGACGACTTCTTCTAGGCGGTGCACTTGGTACGGCGCACGGTACAGTCGTACGCGCCCGTACTGCTAGTTGTTATCGCTACAGTGACTTTGCTTGAAATCTGATATTTTCTCGAGCGTACGATACGGGCGCGCGATACGGGCGTGTCCGGCCGTACCAGTGGTCATTATCGATACTGGTGCCTTCGAAAAACATCAAAAAAAATATCTCCCTTTGGCTTGATGTGGTACAGGCGCATGGTACAGTACACTCCGGCTGTACCAGTGGTCGTTAAGAACATTGTGAACTACAAAACTCAAGGAATTTGATTAGTAGCTCCATGCGCCTTTGCACATGTTATGAAAGGACTAGATAATGGCAAAAATACTAATTAATGATCCAGCAATACTTTTTAGGCCATGTGTTAGGAAAATAAAATATAGAGGATTACCTTATTTATTCTCCTCTCTCCATAGGTCTTCTTGAGCACTCTTTATTAAAAAAACAAAACTAACACAATAGAAAATATATAAAGAAAGAAATTTATTTCACATGGGTTGCCTCCCATGAAGCGCTTCTAGTTATAGTCAAATAGCTTGACCTCGATGGCAATCACTTAGGTTTGCGAAGTGGAATACCCACTCCAAACTAGTTGGCTTTCAAAGTAATTACACCATCATCATCATTAGGCTTGGCCTTCTTCTTCCTAGGGAAGTGGACTACAAAAGGATCTCTAGATGGTAGCCCAATTCTCATATTCCCTTCATGTAAATTAATCAAAGTTTTAATAATTCTTAGGAAAGGCCTACCTAGAATTATAGGTGCTATGGGATCTTCGAGCATGTCCACAATAACAAGATCAATAAGAGCAGGACTACCTTTAATTTTAACAACTATATTTTATTTTATCCCAACAACTTGTTTATAAGTTGAATCAGCTAGATGGAGTCTCAATTTAGTTGTAATAAATGAACCCAAGTTTAATTTACTGAATAAGCTTTTGGAAATTGTTGAGACGCTCGCACCAAGATCACAAAGTGTGGGTATCTCATTAACTCCCAATTTAATTTTAATAGTGGGCTCAGATATATCATCTAGCTTAGCTGGAAGATGAACATCTAGTTTTTTATACTCCATATCTAAATTGCGAACCTTAGATGCTACTTGCTATATAAATTGTTGGTACATGGCAGCATTACCTTGTTCTATACCTAGATTCTTAACGGTGATCCACTTCAATAGATCCTCCACGGTATATTCCGGTGTTGGCGCGTTGCTATAATCTAGCTCTTCAGGTTTTTCTTCATTGGTTACCACCCTCATCATCTTGAGGTCTTGTACCGGATTTGGCTCGGGTTTTCCAGAAAACTTTGCTAGTATGAGAGCTTGGCTCTTGGCTACTTTACCTAGATGAGCTTCCACTGTCTTTGTTCTTTCATGTAGAGCCTGCACATCATTTCTAATTGCAACAGCCTGTTTAGATAATCTTCCTATACTACTTTCATGGTTCTCCGTGATCTTAATAAGCATATTATTTTCCTCAGTTTGAGCTTGTATAAATGTTCTAATGGTTTTCTCAAATGGGAGATTGCTATGATTTGCTCCATTAGTATTATCATAATTATTATAAGGAGCTCCTGCAGGATTAGCATGATATTTTTCAACATTGGAAGCACAATTATTTTTCCATGCAGGGTTAAAAGGAGTACGAGCTATAAAATTAACATCATTAACATCTGTAGTGATAGCATTAACTTGGGTATCTTCCTTACCCTTTACTAAGCTAAGCAACTCATCTACCTTAGATGTAAGCCCTTCATTATTTACCTCGGTAATTGAACTTACTCTCTTCAAGGTTCTTTCCACATGCCATTGGGTATGGTTATTTTGCATATCATCAAGTAACTGCTTTGCAACACTCACTTGCTTTCCCATGATAGTTCCTCCTGCTGCAGTATCTAGCATAGACTTAGACATTGGGTTAAGACAATTATAAAACAAATATAATCTAAGCCACTCTTCCATCCCATGACTATGACAATTCATTATGGCTTATTTCATCCTTTCCCACGCAAGCACTAGTGTCTCACGGTCTTATTGTCTAAAGCTTGTGATGTTGGATCTTAGCTGCATAGTCTTAGCTGGGGGGGGGAATTTTAGTCATAAACAAATTAGTACATTCCTCCCAAGATTTAATAGTGCCCTTTGGTAGAGCTAGCAACCAATCCTTGGCATTTCCTCTAAGAGAGAAAGGAAACAATCTTAGCTTAACAACATTTGGATCTACATCCTTAATACGCATAATGTCACAAATTTCAGTAAAAGTATTTAAGTGCAATCCCGAATCTTCAGCGGTTGAACCAAACGTAAAAGGTTAGGATTTATCTCATATGTTTCTGCATCAACTACGGGCTGAGTGATGGGTGCACGAATAAAATCATTAGTGGGAGTAGCATACTCCCCTAATCTCTTTTGAGCCATGGCTCTTATCTTTTTGGTAATTTTTTTAATAATGTAAACGAATAACAAGTAACTAATTTTTTGGGGTTTTCAAATAGATAACAAGAAAGTAAACTAATAACAAGAATTAAACTACAACTCGTAATAAAACTAAAAACAAGGTCTTTAATGACCTCATCGTGATAGAGAAATTGCTTCCCCGACAACGGCGCCAGAAAAAGGGTTGATACCTACGATCCGGATTTATGGATGTAGTATAATATATTTTTCCCTAGAAGACCTAGGTTTAATCGAACCTCAGAAAGCACTGCTAAAAGGTAATAAAAAAGTACACGTCTACAAGACTTTGTTTGTTTATTTTACCTTAGTTGAATGGACCAATCTAGTTTACTTTATAACGAGTTTGAATCAATGGATGGAAACAGGCCAGGGTTGAAGATCCACCTGCAGCTGCACATCAAATGTGATAAAAGATAAGCATAGTCATGTATAATGTTTGAATGGAGGTAATCTGTTGTGGGCAACACATCCTAATATTCTAGAGCCCACGTGATGCAGCGGGCATAGCAATAGACTTTTAGTCCAACCAAGAGCACACTAAGGACACGGGTTACAAACGATTATTAAGTGTAAAACACAAAGCAAAGCTTTAAGTGGTCATGTTGTTGTTGATCCCGAATGGGCGCTAAGTGAAGACCGTATTACCCTTTCTGTCACTGAGGTTCCTATGAGATCACCACTAGCCAAGTATCCCACCTCAAGCCTTTATCAATCTACGGGATCTTGGGTACCTACAAGTCCATAGATCGAGACAAGAGACGAAGAAACAAAAGATACAAAACACAATTCCAAACAAAATACAATTTTCCCATGATCTAGATGCACATAACCGCTATGAGGTTTCTCCCCAACCCACATCCCGTGAGGACTACTCACTCATAACAAATAGATCAGAGATAGAAAACATCATACAAATACTTAGATTGAAATCAAATATTCTTACAATGGTTGCCAAATCACAAGGAAATCTAAAGTACAAAGCAATGCCTATGGCTAGTGGATGGATGGATAGGGGAAGTGATGAAAAATGGATGAACAATGGTGTGGATCTCATTTGGTGGTGTTGTGATGCAATCTGAGAATGGTGGCTCTCTAGCCGGCAACTGGAGCCTCAAAATATATAGGCGTCTTCATGAAAGTTGTAGGGTTTGACGAGATGAAGTCGTCGCCACCTGGTACGGGCGGGCGGTACGGGCGTACCATGATCATACCAGTGGTTGTTAAGCATTTAGTCGCCTTGGTACAACATCCCAATTACTTGGACATGTGTACTTCCTCAAAATCCTTCATTATGACTCCTTATTTCGCATTAAAACCTATGATTGCCTGCACAACATAAATCAAAGAGTGGATTTGCATATCTTTGCAATTATTAGTCATTAGTGGCAAGATTGAGAGATTCTTTGGCAATTGCTTGACCAAAAACAATGTTTAAACACGGTGGAAGATGGAAAAAATGGGAGCCATGAACAAGCACACATAAAGTAGAGGGGTGTAACTTTATTTTGTAGTGGCTTGTGATATCTATGGTTAAGGTAAGTATTTATGAAATGTACTACCGACGGCATGGAGGCACCATGTACTTGGTGCAATGTTGATGCTCTCGATGGTCGAGATCAAGGCACGATGACAATATCATATCGCATAAACAGTTTACATTTAATGTTAATTGGTTGTGTATCTTATTATGATAGTATTAGACTATGGCGATAGCATTATAAGATGATCCCTCAATATAATTCCAATATGTGTGTTCTCCCTTTAGTGTGCACCACCAAGAAAGTCTATTGTTGTGGAGAAGTTCATGATGATCAGGTGCAAACACATCGATGTTTGCATATGGTGGGTGTAAGCCATGTATGCACTACAAATACACTAAAGGTTAATGTTGGTGAGCCTATCATGTACAGACATGGCCTCAGAACATAGATGACTGAAAGGTTAAGAATGAGTCATATGGTGATGTGATCGATATGTTGATATCTACCCAGGCAGTTGTATCAAAGGCCATGATGATCGGGGATGATATAGTGTAAATGGATCGTTTAATCACTGAACAAACGTTGGGGGATGTTTATTTAAGTGGGAGTTCTATTAATGAACTAAATAATCTAAGTGAATTTGCATCAGTTTGTTGTAATTTTCATTTGTTATAGACCACCTTGCACTTAGCTTTGATTGAGATAATATAACTATAGTATTCTCAATGCTGACTTTAGGGACTAGTATCGTATTGTTTGAGTTTCAAATGAAATATAAAAGGTCCTAGAGTTGAATAAGTGTATTAATCCTAGAGTAATTGATTCTGAAATTAGTGTCTAAATAATCATGCTTGCCTCCATGATACTTGATATTAGAAAGAAAGTTTTTGGTATGAAGATTATCTGAAAGCTGAAAGATTTGTTTCAGAAATCATCCTGTGTTAACAGATATTCTGATATCTGAAACATTGTTTAATTGCAACATGGTAAAGTATAATTTAGTCAAAACAAATTCTCATATTGGATGAGCATCTTCGAATTATGGTGACGCCAGGTGTACCCATCACCTAGTAGCTTGGGAACTAAAGTTATACAAACATTCATCTTGATGAAATATACGTTTAATTCGTGGAACTTGTCATGATAGGATGAACATGAGGTATAGGTAAAATGTTTACCATACTAAAAGGATCACTAAAATAAGAAACTCAAAGAACACGAATCATGTAATGATTATGATCCACTTCGAAGTGTGAGTTAATTTAAGGGTATTAGTGTTTAACTAACACACTTGAACCAAGTACCATGTGATTGGTGCCACTCTTGATGTTGGTTGATTCTTCTGGAAGAGAGGAAAATGTTGAAAGAGAATCCATAAATATAATTGGCAGAAGTTAAAGGTCTGTATTGTCCAGCTCAGGTATATACAAGATATACATGTTATGAATGTATGTTCTCTGCTTGTTAAACCTATGTAATTCTTTGGTATTAGATACTGAAATGGTTGGTATGAAATGTCATATAGCGACTCAATAGGAGAAATACGATGGTCTGAATAAATAGCAAAATAATATTGTAATGATGTTCATTGATAAACAAATAATATGTTATTGTGTTTGTCATCTTCATCGAGGACCAAGCCATTAAGATTTATTCTGATAATTATTATCTGGTTACAATATTATGAGAACAAGATGTTGCTAAAATAATTACTGCATTCCATAGATTATGGATGAACCATTATAAATCTTTTTAGTGAAATAACATTCATAAAACTAAATGCTAAAGCGTCGCAAGATGAAATGATTGAAATTTCACTTAAATGTGACACCACCATTTAAGTTATAATGGAAAGAAAGAAATGAAGAACTCCATCTTGATGGAATTTTGGAGTCAAGCTATTTTTCAAACGAATTGACGCTTGTAAGACTTTCCTATAGATAACTACAACTCTGTTCACGGGAAAAGTTGAACGGACGGCTAACTTAGTGGAAATAATGCATATTGATGAATGAGGTCCATTATGTAAAATAGTGTGTGGTGGATTATTCTACTTGATATACTTCCACCGAGGACTTGACTAGATACATGAGTATATCTATTTAATGAGGAAAAGTATAAGAAATTTGAAACATGTTCAAAGGTTTTAGCGTGAAGAAGAAATCATCCAGATTCATGGAAACAACACCATAATAGTTATGGCACGTTTGAGTTTCTAGAGACTTTGATAAAGTCGTTCTGAACAAAGAAATCATCGTAACAAGAAAATCAAGAGTTTATGAATGGATCATAAATGAAGATATTTGAGTTACAAAATTTAGCAAACATATGAAATTGTTTCATAAACTTGAGTTTCTCAAAATATCATAGGAATATGGAATGATTTGAGAATATAATCAAACCTAGTTTGACTTGTTGAGATCAAATATAAAATTACAATTAAGTTTTGAAAGATTGTGCTATAGCAACGTACCGCTTTTACACTAGAAATAACAACATCATGGTCTGATAAATTGGCAAGGGGTAAAACTCAGTTTGTATTTTTCTTAAATTTTGGTATGCAAGGTATATGTTAAATGTCTACAAAACCAAAGTATAATATGCACGTCTTTGTAGGTTATCCTAAAAGTAATCGTTGCGAATTCCTCCACCGTAAAACTAAAGACAAAAGTGTTTATCGCTAAAACGGTGAGTTCTTTGAGAAAGAAATTTTCGTGAAAAGTTAAGTGGGAGGACAATAGAAATTTGGATGTGGTTGTTTGAACCTAAGTGACATGATCAGAGTAGCGCAACAGTAGAAAGTGTTCTGGAGGCTTCTACTATGCTCATGCTACTATTTCTACAAATATTATATGTTCCAGAAATCTAAGTTCCTATTGAACCGTATGGATCAGTTAATAATCAAATAACAAGATTTGAGGCTAAATGTCATTGTTGGACAATGATATACTGAAGCGATGATGATCCCTGACTCCATTAAATGGCTAGTGCCATAAGAACTCGTGATAGTATCCATATACAAAAATCAAGTTATGAACTTGGTAGACCCTTAGGAAGGCGTGAAGCTTTTCAAAGCATAAATGGATCTATAAACAAACAAACATAGATGTTTACATCTATGAAATGTTCGACTTGTCGAAAAGTAGTTTACGACAAAGTTCAAAAGTTAACCGTGACAAGATTGGATCTTCCACAATGACATTTAGTCTGTACGGATTATTGTAGCAACCATTACATATTGAGATATCGTAGTTGAATAAACAAAACAACGTTCTTCTAATAGAATGGTTTCCTAAGATGTGTGCATGACACTATCCAAAGGGTTTTGTTAATTCGGAGGGTGCTAAAATATATGCAAGTTTCAATAGTTGAAATAAGCATAGTGGAGTTAGAATCTTCACCGTGATGAAACTTTAAAGAGTTTAAGTTCATTAGAACGATAAAGATGCTTGTGTTTACAAGAAACTAAGTGGGACCGTTAAGACATATTTCCAAGACATTATGTTGATTGGAAATGATGTATCTTAATTTTACACAAATTAAGAATTTCATTCAAATTGGATTTGATGAAAGACTTAGGCAAAACCAGAATATTAGACATCAAAGTCTATACAGATAGATTGAAATGCTAATATGGTTATGCTAAAGTACACATATGAAATATTGAATTAGTTCAATATGGTGGCATATTTGAGTGGGAGTTGTGTGTGAGTTTCCTAAGTCAATATTAGACAAGAAAAGTTCTTACCACATGGTAGAAAGATCAATTGTGTTGAAAATTGATAAGTGAAACCTTGTGAATGATTGATTAAATCATGAATTCCATGATATGTACGTATCTAGATGAGTACTATGCTCTAAGTGTTAGGAGCATATATTAGAATGATTCATAAGATGATCATTGTACAATAGTGATGATATTCTTGTGTACATTGGAAGAACGAAGAATATGCAATGTATGAACAAGTGACGAAATAGTTCAATGTAATGTGTTAGATTGATGCAAGTTTTTGTCACATATACAAATGAAGTTTGTCTCAATTAGGCTATATATTAAGAAATAAGGTGGCACAGTGAAATGGAAGTAAGTTCCATGATGAATTTGGACTAACTCCAAAGGTGTAACACTATGATGGGTACTACAATAAACGGCTGAGTATATGACTACTCTAGCAGCAGCATGAAGATGGATTTTGTGTCAAATAGTTTGTTATCAAACTAGGTGCAGTTCCAAGTAGTCTGTACTATGAAGATCTATTGTATGACAATAGTGTCAACATAGTTTTGGATAAGGAATTGAAGTCTCACCAGAAGACCAAATTTATACAAAGCCATCTCATTGGAGAATGAGTTGATGCATAATCAAGCATAGACATGCAAATACACACAACTGAAAGTGTCAGTTATGGAGATTGGATTTACCACATGCAACGTGTGTGGATAAAACTGGAATGCCATAGGTAGTAAACAACACGAAGCAATAACTATATTATTGACTCTAGTGCAAGTAGGAGACTAAAGGAGATATGCCCTAGAGGCCAATAATAAAGATGTTTTATTGACATATCTCATCAGCTCGTAATAGTTTTGTATCATGCTAGAACTGTATTAAGTAGAAATATTACTACAAGTGTGATATATAATAAAACCAAGTCCCTAGTATCCTCTAGACTAGTTCGTCGGGCAGCTGAAGATCGAGGTATCCTAATCATGGACTTTACCACGTCAACTGACAACGAGGTCACTTATGAAGTGATGGACAACACCCAAACCCTAGTATTGCAATATCATCCAGTCACATAGTTCAACATTGAAATATCTAGCAAAGCATAGTGATTCAGTCCTTCAACCGTGAGATCATATTAGTCACTATCTCCCAAGGCTACTTTGATCACATCAACCGTCATGTCCATAACTGGGTGACCATAAGTGTGCGACAGGTATTCCAGAGAAACTTTTGAGGCCTATGTATCAAGACCGCCCATCCGAGTGACAGATAGATACCCTAGGCCCACTCGGTGATATTACATCTACAAGTTTGCAAACATGTGCCTAGGTCATGGGGATGTAATATCACGAGAACGAGTAAATGTGTTTGTTTGTAACAAGATCGAACTAGGTATATATATACCGAAGATCAGATCTTGGACAAAATAGGTATCGTAGAGAAAATGGAATGAGATTCGACATTCAAGGTTCAAGCATCAAATTAATCGCGGAATACATGGGGACCATTATGTGTTTCTTGATACCTCTATTGGTCATTGATTGAAAGTGTGTAGATCATGTATATTTATTCCCGAGCCTTAGGGTGTCACACTTAAGGGTAGAGATGCTTAGGGATTGATCCAAGATCATAGGAGAAAAGAGAGAGAACTCCAGAATTGTTTCGAGGAGATACCGAAAGTGTTTCGGGGATATCCGATAATGATCGGAGGGGTCCAAAAGGTGTTTCGAAATGATAGGTATTAAATAATATGTATTTAATATTAATAAAATGAATTAATTTTTAAAATATTATTTAAATTAGATATTGGAGGCAGCCCACCTAATTGGGCCTCACCGGAGGAGGTCCAAGAGGGGGATGCCAACCTAGGGAAGGCTAGGGGAGGCCACCGACTCTAATGGGCCCTCCCACCACATGGGCCCATGAGGGGAGGCTGGTTGTCCGCTCCATCCACCTCCTCCCTCATGTTTAGTCCCACCCTAGGACTTTCAGGGAGGTAGTACGCCCCTTCCACCTATATAAAGAGGGGCACCCCTCTCCCCAAATCCATCCAATCAATTTGCCTCTGCCTTTCTCTCTCACTGTCTCCCTCACATGTGGCTCCCAAGATTGTAACTACATACAGATATCAGGGTTTCTCCACCATATGCATGTCGTTGTGTTGCTGGACTCGGTCCAGATCAATCTTCTTCTGCTGCTTTGCTGGGCTGGAGCTTGGGAGACGTCTCTACACCATATGTGTATAAGGCCACGAGGCATTGCCACTTGTGGTGCTTTGCTTGGTTCTTGGAGCTTGGAGGTCGAAATGACAATGAGGTCGGCTACGTCGAACAAGGACAAGGGGTGAATTTGCGAGGAGCTTCGTGACCTTGATGTCAGCTATGAGTATGACTAAATCATCCACATTCCCCTCGGAATGTTAACCAATTTCCGTATTCAAAGGTATGAACACCGAAACCCCTCCCGTTACTTTACATTTTCATAGATAAATCTTGGCTAGGTGTGTTTGCACCATAGGAATTTTTTGTTTTCTACTATGGAAACTCTTCACCAGCTACACGCTATGGGCGCACATCTCCATGATGTCCTACGCTTGGTCCTTGGGGAGCATCTTCACTAGCAGTCTTTGTGGGATGCTCTATTCCGCCTTGTACTCCAGCAGCACCACCTGGCCCTCTAGGGTGGTCTCCCTCACATAAAACAATGAATTCCTCCACTCACTAGCCGCCTTCTTCGGGAGCAGCAGCTTGTAGAAGTCTCTATTGCTCTGTAGCTGGAAGTTGAGGCGACTCACAGCCTTGATTAGCCCCTTGTTCCACTCACGTGTGGCTCAGCCGTGGAAGAGGACCAACCACAATGGAAAATAGGGCGAGCAGTCGAGGTATCTCACATACCACGATGAAGATGGCGAGTTGCTCGACACTGTGCAGCCCTAGGTCTCATGACTTGAGACGGTAGAAGGTGCGGAAGCGTTGGAATAAGAGAGATGAGGGGAATCCGAGCCCTCTATCTAGGTGGCTCACGAACGAGATGAATTCTTCCGCTTGTGGCTTTGGTTCGGTCTTGCCCACTAGTGGGATCCGATATTTGCCCTTCGTGATGAGCCCTGCACTCACAAATGGCAGCAAGGTCTTCTCTGTACAAAAGTATTTAACCCACACATCATTCATGGCCATTTTGATGTGGAGCTTGCATGGTGTGGAGATTTGGGTCGGCTCTACTATGGTTCAGAGGTGCGAGATGGATGAACGAGTGAGGGAATGTGGAGTGATATCCGTACATCACACCCTCGCTCTCCTTAATTGGTGCAGCCTCCAAACAACAGAGGATATAGCCGTTTACATCACGGTAATCCTCTAGTTACCTTTGGAATCTTCCTAACGGCTAGTTTGACTGCGTCTGCCGATCAATTTTCCTCCAAATCGGCGACTTGTTCTGGCATCGAGTTGCCAGGTGCACTGGCTTTCCTGCGACATCGAACCACCTACTGTGACTCGCCTACTCCGACATTTCTCATGTTATTTCTTCTATTTTAGGAGTCTGCCACTTATTCGATTGGGGTTTCCCGCTTGAACTCGCCTACTCCGACTGCCAAGTCTGAAGCCATCGCCGAATCCTTGATGAACACGGGAATAATGATGGGGATATGCCAATGGGGTATACCCAGAAAGTGGAGTCACCTCACATATCATGGGAGTCTCATAGGCAGCCCACTACGAGTGGGCTCACTAGTCCAGCAATTGAGTGGACCATAGCGGGTGGACCTGAAGGAACACATGACTGGAACTAGAAGGCCCAGAAGCGGAGCTAGGCCTAGTCAGATTACGCCAAACTCACTGAATCCCTAACTAATTCAGTGTTTATCCTTGTAAACCCTAGTGAGGTGACTCTATATAAACCTTAATAAGGGCAACCTCTCCTGAGATACGCTCTAATACACCCCTTAGAAACGACTCGATGCCTAGAGCTTGATCTCGCCTCCATTGTAATTTCTCCAAATCAATACCAAAAGCACGATGTAAGCTATTTACCCTACGGGGGTGAACCTGGGCAAACACATGTGTCCTTGCAATCTTGATCCGTGGATGTCCTACTATCCCTTGCCCCATTCATATCAATCATTACCCCCAGTACCGACTGTCGTGGCCATGCCTACGACAACTTTCGGGTCAGTATTTTCACCTTATGAAGCTATTGACTTTGATCATACAATATGAGACTTGTGACTTTAAATTCTCCACCCTAATTAGCGATTCGACTGGACACTTGCTGACTCGTATATTAACGAGCTCGTTGGGGAACCCCAAGAGGAAGGTATGATGGGCACAATAGTAAGTTTACCTCAGTTATGAAACCAATGTTATCAATCCAGTAGGAGCAAGGAAACACCCCAAAGGTGTAGCTAGCTGAACTCTGGCAGGGCGCACTATCGGTGCCAGTAAGCAACGTGGAGACCTACACAACACAACCACAAAACTCTGTCCCCAACTTGCGATGAGGTTGTCAATCTCACCGGTTTTGCTGAAAACAAAGGATTAAACATATCGAATGGAAGAAAATAATAGTTTGCAGAAAGTAAACACAAAGAAGTAAACAGTTGATTGTAGATTGATGTAAAAGAAAGGACCGGGGTTCATAGTTCACTAGAGGTGGCTCTCCTTAAGATAGATAACATGTTGGGTGAACAAATTACAGCGGGGCAATTGACAAACATAGAGAAAGCATACAAGCATATACTACTCATCTTGACTCCTTTGAGACTTGATTGGGCATTACAACATTATACATAGATCGTCATCCAACTGCATCTATGACTAATAATCCACCTTCAGGTTATCATCTGAACCCCCTCCAGTATTAAGTTGCAAGCAACAGATTATTGCATTATGAATTGCGTGTAAAGTAAACAATACGATTGTTCTATGAAAAAAAGATTGTTGTTTTCTCCCTAGTAGCAACATCACATCTAGTACCTTACAGATTTCTGTCACTTCCCCAGATTACCAGAGGCATGAACCCACTATCGAGCATAAATACTAACTCTTGGAGTTGCTAGCATCTGCTTGGCCAAGATAGCTACTAACAACGGAAAGCATGCAAGATCACAAATAATAAAGACATGATAGAATCAATAATCAATCTAAAATAGCATCTCAATATCCACAGGATCCCCGCAAACAGAACATAAAGAATTACAAATAGATGATCTTGATCATGAACGGAGCTCACGAGATCTAAACATGATAGCACAAAGGAGGAGAACCAGCCATCTAGCTACTACATGGACCCATAGTCCAGAGATGAACTACTCACGCATCACACCGGAGGCTTGCATGATGATGAAGAAGGCCTCTAGAGTGAATTCCCCTCTCCGGTAGGGTGTCGGGAAGAGCTTCAGATCCCTCCCGATCTAGGGATGGAGACGATGGTGGCTATAGACTCTTTCGTGGATTTTTGATCGGGTGCTTAGGGTTTATGTATCGGAGGCATCTTATAGTCGGAAGGGGAGACCGAGGGGGTGCCTGGGCTGGCCACACCACCCCCTAGCGTGGCCAGGCCTGGCCCGCGCAGCAAGGTGGTGTGGTCGCCCCCTAGCGCCTCTCTGTCTCGTATTCTGGCTCCATGTGTCCCTCGGTGAACAACTGACTTTGGCTTTTGTCCCGTCCAATTCCAAGAATATTCATTTTCTGACTTTCCTGGAACCAAAAACAGCAGAAAACAGGCAACTGGCACTGTGGCTCTTGTTAATAGGTTAGTCCAAGAAATCATATGAAAAGTACTCCAAAGCTGGAACAAAACATAAGAAAGTAGATAAAACCAAGCATGGAACATCAAAAATTATAGATACATTTGCAATGTATCAACACTCAGGAGCTACTAACATAGGTATGACCCAGCGGGCACCTGCATCTATCCTACCTGGCTCAGCCCAATAGGAGGCCCACATGACGATCGGTTAAGGTCCATGAAGACTAGGACAATTAGGCTGAAGCATGGCCCACAAGAATACCAACTCCTAGCATGCCTAACAAGAAGAATATCTTGATTAGGAAACTCGAGAGATAGCAATTAACTTGTATCGACTCGGATGGTACCCGAGACCTAGCCTCCCCATATATAAGGGATAGGAGGGGCCGCCGAGGAGGAGAGAGATCCACAATCATAATACGCACTGCAACACGCATATATTATGCCAGATCTAATCTTCTCACCCATTTCCATCTCGATGACATTGTAAACTTCATCATCAATCAAGAGAAGGCAAGAAGGAAGTAGGGTATTAACCTCTGGGGGCCTGAACCTGGGTAAATTGTGTCCCCTATTATTTGCTGCCAACAAAGTCACCAGTGCATCCTTCTTCCCGAAAACCCTAGTATATCAACCATGGACATTTTAGTGGCTACCCCACGTCATCTTCACCTATCCATGATCACTAGGATGGCAAGATTCAATCACATGATCTTCTCGAGATGGATCATCCTAAACTTGCACTTCTTCATTTCTTATTGAGTGTTGATCCACTTGAAATTTCTCTTTGCACTTTGTCTTGATCAACCTTGTATCTTCTTTTTTCTTTAACATGATGTTTTGAAGTAATGCAAGAATTCTCACACTATCTTCTTCAAGACATGCTTACAATAAGCTCAACTCTCCCATGACCATTCTTCGAATCACACCTTTAATATCTCATTGGTCATTGTGTATTCAAAGTTTCTTTATTCATCCTTCAACCTTGAAGCCAAAAAATGGTTCAAGTGATGCCAATGGACAATTCCTAAAAGTGTAACTTAATGCAAACATTAGCCCATAGATATTGTCATTAATTACCAAAACCACACATCACTAGTACAAACTCGTTACTTAGAGACAGTACCTAGAGGCAGTTTACCCCTAAAATAGAAACAACCGGCTGTGTTTAGCAACCTTAGCCGGTCGATGTTTCGTCACTACCTCTAACAACAGCCTTAGACGATTAGAAATGAACACCATCTCTAGTACTACTTTCTCCTCAGCTGGTCGTTAAAACAAAACGCCTCTAAAGGAAACCTGAGATGAAGGTAAATAGTGGTCGTCTCCCTAGAATTTTGAAGCACGACCATTCATAAAAACGAACCACCTTGATGCACGTCATGAGGCGGAACGTTATACCGCCTGTCTCAAAAATTGGTAACTAGGGTGGTTATTAATCTGACTGCCTCGAGCATATAAATTGTTTAAGGTCTCCTTTGCTGTTTATTATACATTGATCAAGGCTTCATTTTAATCAGTTTGCCCTGGATATAAACTAACCAGTTTGCTAGTGTTATGCCGAAGGTGCATTTTAATCTTGTCCACTTTTATTTTTGTACAATCTATTTTTCATGAAAATAACATATATCATGCAATCAATTCTGACATAAAGATTAGTAACATATACAATAATGCTCAGAGTAACAACTATTTTGTTCATTTAAAAAACTCAGACATGGCTATTATAACCATGACTAGGACAACAATAGCACCAAAGGAATATCGTAGACACCTTTCCTTCCAAATAGCATACTTTTTGATATCATTCATCTTCAACCTAGTTGTTTGCCTAGTTTCTTGATGTTTTGTGCATTGATGATACCGGCCAACACCAACTCTATTTTCCCCTTATCTTCCACGCACCTTTCTATTTTGTTGTTGATGGTTTTCATTGCTTGATTCATCATTCAGATTGTCTCATGAGCAATCCTTAGCTTCTCTTCCGTCTTCCTCAATTATTTATTGGTCTTCCTCAATTCTTCATTTGTCTTCCTCTTATCCTCCCTTGTAAAGTCTAATTCTTCTAGGACAATGATTTTTGCTTCTAGACAACATTGAAACTGGGCACATCCATCACGAATACCGTAGTCACATGCCGATTCCTAGCAAAAATTTAAAAACAAATTGAATTGGGAAATGCTCAACACATGCTTCCAAAATTTCAAAAAAAATAGAACTAGAGAGACGAAAGCTAGAAGCATAGTACCTCATCCGATGAGAAGTAGTAGTTCTTGAGGCTGCCAAGGATCTCATTATCATCCATTGTCCTAACCATGGCAACACATACGCAGGCAGCATAGATCTGAGGCACGATGACGATTTGATGTCTACGACACCTAGAGGTGGCGAGATCAAGATGTTGGGGTGCTCGATCTAAACCGAGGTCGACAAACAGCGATGGGTGGGGGCACACGGCAACGGTGGTTCGGTAGGGAGAAGAGAGAGGGCGTGGGGTAGAAAGGGGGCTTCAGAAAAGTGAGGAGTAAGTGAGGAAGAAGGGTTTGGTTGGGTCATAAGGAGGAGAATTCAGACCCTCCGGGTAATAACCGGACGGTCCGTAAAAATCCTTTTTTGGATTACTTCAATTTTCATCTATTTGTTTTGGATAAATGTTGTATTAAATGCATGTGAATTCATATTTTATTACTTGTGGATATTGATTTATCTTATTTTGCAGATGGAGTGTGGGTGGATGTCCCTCGAGAATTGTGTGGCCAATGTGTACCTCGACAGTGTTAAGGAGTTTTTGAACGCAGCTGAAATAAATGCAGTTCATACAAAGGACCCATGGATACTTTGCCCATGCTATGACTATAAAAACATCTAGATTTTTACAAGAACTTCACATATTCATACACATTTGATCAAAAGGGGAATCTTTGTGGCGTATGATTGTTGGATCCACCATAGAGAAGTATAACAAAGTACATATGAGGAGGGTGATGCTTATGAGGATCCCAACATGGTTGATGTTGGGATTACCACAATATTTCCATCAACTAATGACGAGGTTCATCAAACAAATGACGTGCCCAATACATCATCGTAAGGGAACAAGGAAGATGTTGAAGAACACAATGTGAGTCAGATGTTGTGGGAGTTTAAAGAAAACTGTGAGGATCAAAAAAATGTATGATAAATATGCTTGCATGATCGAAGACTTGGAGAAACCAATGTACCATGGGTGTAAGCCGCACTACACAAAGTTAGCTGTTGTGCTAGGATGATGTAGATGAAACGAATGTTCGAATGGTCAGATAAGAGTGTAACCAAGTTGTTAACATTCTTACAAGACTTTCTTCCTAAGGAAAACCACATGCCAGATAGTTTTTACAAAGCTAAGCGGATTATGTGTCCGTTGGGAATGGAGGTTCAGAGAATACATGCATGTAAAAATGATTGTATATTGTGCCATGGTGATGCCTCCATCAATTTGCATGAATGCCCGGTGTGAAAATTTCCAAGGTTCAACATTCTGAAGGTTGAGGCAGCTGATATGGTAGATGACAGCAACAGTGAGGATGACATGGACACTTATCAATCAAGCAAGAATAAGTAGGAAAAATGGGTACGGAGGACATCCTGGTAAAAGTGTGTTGGTACTTGCCTATTATTCCTCGTTTGACACGCTTATACGCAAACTCGGATACAAACAAACTGATGTGTTGGTACGCATAGGAGCGCATTCAGGATGACATGCTCAAACACCCTGCCAACTCTCCATAGCGTCAATAGTTTGAAACCTTTGGGTCCATATGGTGATCATTTTGGAGATGATCCTACAAATGTGAGATTTGCACCAAGCACTAATGGAATGAACCCGTTCGGCAACAATAGTACCACCCATAGTACCTGGCCCCTAAATCTCAACATTTAGAACCTTCCTCCATGGTTATGCATGAAGCGAAAGTATATCATGCCTACAATACTAATCTAGGGCCCCAAACAACCTGGTGACGACATTGATGTGTACGTTGCACCTTTGGTTGAAGATTTAAAACTCCTTTGGATTGAAGGAGTAAAAATATATGATGAATGTGTGAAGGAAAACTTTACCCTAAGATGCATGTTGTTCATAACCATCAATGATTATCCGGCCTATGGAAACTCCTTTGGCCAGGCTATAGAAGGGACCAATGCGTGTGTCCAATGCCTAGACAAGACAACAAGTTTGTATTTGCATGAGTGTAAGAAAATGTTGTACACGCGGCATCGAAAGGTTTTTGCTAAAGGGTCATAAATATTATACCATGAAGAAAAAGTTTGATAACACTTATGAGAAAGATTTGGCTCGTCCAATTTTAAAAGGCGGGGAGGTCTATGATCATCTTAAATACTTAAAAGTTGTGCATGGAAAAGGATTCAAACGTGGGACAGAGGCAAAGGCAAATGCAAAGAGAAAGAAATAAAAAGAAATAGTTATAGATGACCAGCCTCGCAAAATAAAACCGGTCTAGAAGAGGAGATAGATACTTTGGGACTTACATTACTGGGAGCATCTCAGCGTTCAACATTCCATCGATGTGATGCATGTTGATATGAATGTGTTAGAAAGCATAATAGGGACATTGCTTATACTGAAATACAAAACAAAATATAGTGCGAACACACAACTTGAAGCTGCAAAACTCATAGGAGAAAAAACACGTTAGGTAATTCTCAAGGAAAGCCAGTCCCCTGGAGTTATTTTTGCACCCCAAAAAAGGGAAAAAGTTTGTGTGATTCTCTATATGGCATGTGTTTTCCAACGGGCTATGTCGCCAACATGCAAAGGATTGTTTCAAAGACAGAAAGTAAAGTAATGGGAATGAAGTCTCACGATTGCCATGTTTTAATGACACATATGCTCCCTATCGTGATAAGGAATGTCTTGACACCACATGTTCGAGACATTCTAACGAAGTTTTGTGAATTTTTCAACACAATTTCTTGGAAGGTGATTGATCCTAGTAAGTTGGATGAGCTACAAACGAATGTGGTGGAGACTCTGTGCAATTTGTAGGTGATATTCCCTTCGCCATTCTTCGATATCATGATACATCTCATTGTTCACCTTGTGCACGAGATAAAAATGTGTGGTCATGTATATCTACGAAGCATGTACCCGTTTGGACGCTACATGGAAATTCTTAAGCACTATGTTAGGAATTAAGCATGTCTAGAGGGAAGCATCAGCAAGGGCTATGTAACCAAAGAGGTCGTTGATTTCTGCCTTGATTACATGGCACATCTTGACCCGGTAGGCGTGCCTAGGTATGTACATGAGGGGAAGCTTACTGGTGTAGGAATGAGTGGAAAGATCAAGTGTAGACCAACTAACACTGAATATAATCATAAACACTCTGTTGGGATGAAGCAAATGGACGAAATCACTCCATACATGGAAGAACACCATGATGTTCAAAGAGCAATGCATCCCCATCGATGTTCGGTCGAGACACTCCACGTCGAGGAGTTCAACACCTGGTTCAGTGATCAACTACGTGATGTTCAATCAAAAGATCCTAGAATTTCTACTTTAGTAAGAGGCCCTACATGGGACGTTAGACAATTTTAGGTGTACAAGATCAATGGGTACACATTTGCTACGAGGAAAAAAGATAGCACAACAATGATGCAAAACAGTGGTGTAGTTTTAGAGTCAACTTAAGAACATCAAGAAATTACACAGCTCTAATATGGATACATAGAAGATATTTGGGAGCTAGACTATGTGGATTTCAAATTTCTATTGTTCCATTGTCGTCCGGCTCATAAGAATCAGATGGATCCAAATGACTATGGACAAACTACCGTGAACCTCAATCGTGTTGCTTACAAGAACGAGCCATTCATACCACCTAACCTAGTTCATCAAGTCTTCTACATACTCGACCCAAAGAATAAGAAGAGACATGTAGTTATGCCATCAAAAAGAGTATCATCGGTGTGGATGGCGTGTTCTCCGAGGAAGATTACAACAAGATCGATGATGTTCCTGGCCCTTCCTTCTCGGTTAAGCAAAGAGACCAAGATGAGGTTCTTCCGGAAGAACTGCGTATTGGCGATCAAGAACCCGAAGAATGAATTTGTATGAATAATCCAAACATTTATATGAGTTTTTAATAAATTTCTAAGTAGTTATGAAGAATATTTGGAATAATCCAAACATTTTATGATATATTATCGATATACTATCTGTAGGGCATTTATCAGGCTAGGAGTGCATTTTTGGAGTTGCTAGGGGGTCCGAATATAGCCAGTGGGTCTGAATATGGCACAATGCAGAGGAGATCATTTTTAACAAACACCTCGACTAAACTTTTAGAGGTGGTTATAAAAGACAACCCGTCTAAGGTATAAACTATTAGAGGCAGTTAATAAAACAACCCGTCTCAGCTTGCAACTTTTAGAGGTGGTTAATAAAATAACCTATCTAAGGTAGCAACTATTAGAGGCGGTTATTAAAATAACCCGCCTGAGGTGCTAATAGGAGGCCACGATGGAGCATGCCCAGCAGCCACTCAAAGACACGGCGGTGTCTGCTCCTCCACTATTTTATTTCAATGAAACAAACACACATTACAAATAATCGCTCAAAGAAACACGCATTACCAATAATAACATTACACACATATATATGGCTAGATGATATATTAATAATATTGTTCTAGAAATATTAAAAACACGCAACATTGATAAATACAAATATATACTAGATCGAAATGGAAGCTAGCAGGGAGAATTACGAACTAGTGAGGTGATTGCATAGCCAACAGGTGCATCCACCAGCTAGATCAGTCAAAAGCAAGCATACTAGTTGAACTAGTTGATCACCCGGACCCCCAACCATCGCCTCCCTATTCCCACCTATTCTGTCCCCAGCCATCTCCTCCCTGCTCCCACATGTTCTCTCCATAGCCATCGCCTGCCTTATCCCACCTATTCTATCCCCAACCATCGCCTCCTTGTTAGTCTTTCTTTAGATGTTTGAAGCTCTTATAATCTTGGCTAGTCTTGCATCTCATACATAGGTTATCATTCCAAACTGGCTTGCCTTGAGATATCCATATCTTCATCTTCAAGATCTTTCTGTATATCTCGTAGCTTACATAGACATCAATTGCAGTGTACTTCAGCTGCTCTGGGCTAAGAAGCTTCCAATTCCATCTCTGGTGCATTCATCTCTACACTTTTCCTTCATATTCAGGTAGGAGGCGTTGATGATGTCCGCTGCAATATAACCCATGCCAGCCCTATCACCCCTAGCCTCGATCTTATACACATCCTGGAGGTCCACGTGGTACTTAGCATGTATAATATCTATCCACGGAACAACATATCCCTGTCTCGACTTATATACATGCTAGCAAAAGTAATCTGTTTACTCTGCATGAACTGGGCAATCACTCAACGCCCTTCGCCATACCTCAGACACCTGCAAAATTGATAGACTAGAACATGTTGTCGCATTGCTACCTACACCATAGCGACTATTCAGTCACTACCAGAAGGGGTGTACTCAAGGTCCAACCCAAAAAAACCTCTCCTTTTTTCTTTAGGCCAACCCTCGTACATGGCAACGGTTTCTTCGACCTTCCAGTCCTCAGTGGTGTACACCACCGTCAGTGCGGTGGTGCCATGTGTAGTTATGGAGACCGTCTTTATGGTTTTCCATCTGTCATTGTCCACGTTGGAAACCATGGCAAAACCACGCTGGAAACCGAAGTGAATAAGAGGAATGGGGGCGCGGATGTTGCGAAAATGAAGATGATGGAGCAAGAGGAAGAGGAAGTGGCTGGAGAAATGTCGCAGATGATTTATAGAACTAGCATGGTTAATGCCGCAGCTGGTTTCAGCGTGGGTGATTTATTAAACTATCACGGGTGATTTCGGCTTTGGAAGAGGAAGATGAAGTAGTAGGGAAGAGGAAGAGGAAGTGGCCCAGAATAATGCCACGGTGGGGTTTCTTTAATTTTCTGAGCGATCGAGGCGACAAAACAGAGGAGTAGCAGAGCGACGGTTCCTGATAAAATAGGGGTGCGGGCAGTTGTGCGTCCCATCAGTTTTACTCTCAGAGGCGGTCATAATTACATACCATCTCCTAGAAAGTTGTAGCACGTCCCCTGTGTTTTCCGAAACTTTAGAGGCAGTTAGAAACAGAGGCCATCCCCAGAAAACTTTAAATAGTGTTGTCCCCTATATTCTTTGAGACAATTTGGAATAGACACTGCCTCCAATAAACCTTGATCCGAGATCAAAAGTTAAAAAAATGCCCTCTTGTATCACTGGGCGTAGGGGTCTAGAGCTTTACCTAACCGAATCAAGATCATGGGTGAACCAAATGTAACACCCTTAGTGTTACTAAATACTAATCAGGGTTTGTTGTGCATTCATAAGCATCATCTATTTTTGCTAAAGCAAATGCAAACAAGAACAACACAAAACCCTAATCTTCCCCCTCTCCTTGAAATATATCTCAAATAGTTTTGAAATATTTGAAAATATAAAATGCATGGAGCCCAAATGGATTAAAATGGCCCCAGAAGTATTTCAAATAATTTACAAAGCCCCATGTATTTTTGAAATATACAAATCATATTTCAAATGTTTTTACAAATGGGAAACTAAGAAAAGGAAAAAAGAAAAAGATTTTGGTAGATAAAATGGAGCCAGCATAGGCTGCATCCCAGCAACCTTCCTTGTCTTCCCTGCCGCGCACGTGCAGCAGTCATAGCTAGCCGTGGCCCAGCAACAGCCTAGAGCAGGTACCCCTTTGAATTGTCTTCTTCCTCGCGACAGGGAAGCTCGGTATCCACTACGCCACCATCCGTCGCCTCGCCTCGTGTTGAGATGCCCGTTGCCATCCACCGTCCTCTGGAGAAGAGATAACACCACCCGAGTTGTGCTTCTCTTCTCCTTGACCTCTCACTCTCCCCGGGCTCACTCTCTCTATCTCTTTGTCGAGCTTCCCGAAACTCTATCCCACTGGTCTCACTGTGCGTCACCATCTCTGGCGTCCCCTCGTTGTTCTGAGCTCGCCGCTGGGACCACCGTGCTCACCTCATTCTCCTCCTTCAAGCGTGCAAGACAAAACTCTTCCAATCTATAGAATCACCACCCCGTCTCCATCGTCAGTCGATGCCGCTCGCCGTCGATTCCGACCCTGCCTCGCCGCCACCCTCTATGTGCTCCTGGTGAGCTTGTGCATCACGTGGCCCTCTCTAATCTATATCTTGCTTGATGTAGTGACATTGTGTTGTTCAATTGCCTCCACTGTCGCTCGGCCTTGTCACCGACCATGCTCAGGTGACCAAGCGGAAGCAGTGCCACTACCTTCTGGTTCACCTCGATCGTGTGCACCGAACAAGCCAGGTCCTGCAGCCTCATATCGCCTCCTCCGTCGTCCCCGTCATCGACTAGGAGGTGGCCACCGACATGACATTGTGTTGACGTCACTGTTGCGCCCACTACAAAAATACCCCATACCCGGCAGATTTTTGGGGCGGCATAAGCCAAAAGAACCGGTAAAAGTTGGTTAGGCGGCGGATGGGCTGTCGTGGCACCATTTTGTCATGGCGGCCACTTATACGTCATGGCACACTCGATGCCGGTGGATAATGGTGTCATGGTACGTGACTGGCAAGCCCGGCTCAACTGAATGCCGCGGTAGCTCGATGGAGGCTGTTACAATTGCACCGTGGATGGCAAGCGCCGTGCTGATTGGTCAAACGCATCACACTATAAGTGGTGAGACCCACCATTGGCAAGTTGTTCCCTGTTAGACTCATCTATTTACATTTTTGTCATCATACCCACCTTCTCATGTGCGGCTACAGGAAGAATGAAAGTGTTATGCAATTACTTTATGGGCCCTTGCGAATGCGGCCCAAAAAGTTGGATGCCTGCACCGCACTTGATCAAATGGCCTAGACTTGCTACTCCCCACTCTATATAATATAGAGGAACCCTAGCAACTAATTCCATTATTAGTTCCCATCTCACACAGACACATCCAACTCAAGAACTCCACGTGCAACATCTCAAATGGGTAGTGCATGACCTAGCGCTTCCGTAACATATCAGATCTTGCATAGCTATTGGCTCGCAGGATCTTACATTAGGATTTGTAATTTTTGCCTATAATTATTTGTTTGTATGATAGAAAACTGATGCCTATAATTTTTCTTTGAAAATCTTGTAGCACAATGCATAAAATTGGGAGGATTTTCCGCTCGGGCAAGGGCTCGGGAACGGCAGGGGCCTCAGGCTCCGCTAGGCAGCATGGCTTGAAGAAGAGACGCTTGGAGGTGGACAACTTAAGAGTAGCCATGAACAAGGACTATGAGAGGGCGAGCGAACGCAAGGTTTTATCCACTAAGTGGGTAAGCCGTGAGTTTCTCTCCCGCCAGGGTCTGCTTGAGGACTTCGACAGGATGACCATGCAAGCCGGCATGGTCCCTTTCTCCTACCTCTCCACCGATACCTTCTAGCTCGCCATGTATGAGTTCCTATCATCATTCCACGATGACCTTGAGACCCAAGAGCGTAATTTCACTGTAAGTTTCGTGCTCAATGGGGAACCCCACAGCCTCATTTTCTATCAATTTTGTGATTGTTTCAGGTTCTCTCATGAGGGAGAGCTCGATATCACTGATCATGTCCTCATAGAGGTAATGCATGCTTGGGAACAAATTTATGTCCATAGGAACACCGATTATTTGCGCAAGAAGAGCGCCACTATCCAGAATCCCACTATCCGCTACTTCACCATCTTCTTGGTGAATTCTATTTTCATGAAGGGAGATATCGGGGCAATGGCAGGCCCCGAGATGAGTGCAATTTATATGGCTCTCCATCCTGAGATGGAGCATAAGGTAAACTTTGGAGCTTTGCTCATCCAGCACTTCCACGGCCAAAGGTCGGCTGCCTCGGGTGACATCCGCTTTGGTGGCTTGATCACATAGATCTCCTACGCAAGCGAGTTTGTCCTGCCCCATGAGAGAGGTGGGGCTGGTAGTAAAGTTGTGGATGACATTCACATACCTAGCACCAAATTCATAGGGGTCTATAGGTCCTAATGGTCCGTTCGTGCTTATTAGTTTTATTCTGAGCCTAATGGTGATCTCCACAAAGTTTTTCTTCCATTTGTCCAAGCTTTTGGTTTGCTAGGTAAACTGAATTGGGTCCTTAGTGAGGAAGAGTTCTAGGAGGCAATGATCTCCTCGGGGAGGATTGCACCCCCGAAGGTCACCCCAACTAAGAGGACCAAGCTGGTAGCCAGCAGTACCAGGAGCAAGGAGGACAGGACTAGAACTCCACGGGCTGGGATGACTACAGACAACAACATCATCATCAACAACCTTTTCCCTAATACTAGCAGCAAGGTATGCCTCCACATCAGCCGGGATTCAGCTATGTCCTAAGGAGTGACTTTGACCAGGTGGTGCATCGCATCGACAACATAGAAAATATGTTGCACGATGTGAACATCAACATCATCAACCTCACCCAAGACTTCACCACCTTCATAACCGACTTTCCAAGCCGCTACCATATTTCCCATACTAGCTGCCGCTGCCCAATGGTGGTGGCAATAATTGATCCAGGATAGGCCAAGAGCCTAAGCTTGGGGAGTTTGAACTCCTCCCCACCTTTTGAATTCATATTTTTCATTCTGCTTTTGATTTATTTGTTTTTATTCTAGTGCATGTTTACTTTCATCTTGCATTGATAAAATAAAACCCAAAAATATTAGACTAGTTTTTATCTTGATTTGTGCAAAGTTCTCTCGGCTCTCGTTAATTTTTTGTAGGTTATTCACTCCTATTGACTTAGCTATAGAGACGAACGCGAGGAGTTTACCCAAGTGGGAGGTGAGAAAGCAAGAGGAGGTACCACATTCCTATTTTCCCTCTTTTTGTAAGTTTATTCATGAACATATTGTGTTTGTTCGGTTGCACTTGAGTTACACTTAGCTAGTTATATTTTAGGAATTAATCTCAAGGTTAATGTCACTACTTTGGCTTAGACTTATGACAATTACGATCAGTTAGAAAAACAACCCATTGGTTTAAATTCCAAACTTTTGAGAACAAGAGAAAGTGTCTTTTGACAGCTTTCATGCCATATTTTTGTATTAATGGCTTAATCTTAGTAGTACTCAACCATGCACCCTAATCGTTTGACTTGATAATATCTTCTGAAAAGAATTGTTTGATGGAATGAACATTTTTATGGTGGTTAAGGGAGATGCCAAACCTTTTTTGATCAGCTGAAAAGAGATACTTTATTTGAAAAAGAATTATGAGCTTACCCAAACTTCATGGAACTTGGCCTACGAACGATCTTGAGTTCATCTCAGATTTCAGTTATGAGTTGGTTAGACATTTGCAGATTGATGAGGTGGGCAATTTTTTGTTCCACGGGCCCAAGTACTTGAGAAAAAAGTGAACTACAATCAAGATATGAGATGAAAATATTCAATTCTTATGAGAGTATTGGTATCACCTCACCACCTAAAAAGAAAGACTAGAGTTCTTGAAAAACAAGGAATAGATGGGGTGTTAGATAGCCACCATTTTCAAAGTGGGTGTTAATGAAAAGCTCTAAGTTTATCTACTTGCGCACCCTTAATTTGACTAAAGCATCCTTGCTTGAAAATATTTTTAATCACATAAAAGAGGGGCGCTGAAAAGAATTGATTCACAAGCCTAGCCAAAATTTTGAAAGTCTATTTTGAGTTTAAGAACTATTATTTAGCGAGTTACTTGCAATCAGGAAGCAAACTTAAGTGCAATTGTTTAGATATATTATGCTCATTTATATGGTTGCAGGATTTGTGACAATGGAATATGATACAACCTTTAACTTGTGATTTTACCCACTTGATTCAATTTCTTGCTATTATTCATTATAGCTTTGTCACTCGAGGGTGAGTAACAGCTAAGCTTGGGGAAGTTGATAGCTCCACATTTCAACACTTTTTATCATTTGTTTTACTTTTGTTTATTGTCGGGTTTCACTAGATTTTACCCTTTTACTAATGATAACATCGCAATTAGCGAGACCTTGGTTTCTTGTGATGGCTTTCAGGTAATTAACATTTTTGGAAGATCTGATAGCATTTATAGGATAATTACACCTAAAGAAACAAATCCCCAATTGAAGCCCTTTCATTAGTGGTGTTCAGAGTGCATAACGACCACCGATACGGTCGAGACGCGCCCGTACCATCTTCCTATATGACCCTCCTTCAGCTCTGTTATATCAATACAAACAACTTCCATGAAGAGGAGGGGAGAAAAAACACAACACAGACGCCGCAAACACATCCAGAAGAGGGGAGATCAGATCTAAAGAAGGAGAAGAACATTGTCTCATTGTTCGACGATCCCTAGGCTCTAAACCATTCACTCCACCATCATCCCATTTGTACTCAAAGAGAGAGAGAGAGAGAGAGAGACAGACAGACAGATATACAGAGAGAGAGAGAGATTGGAACTTGTAATATTAGGGTTTGATACTTTGATCTACCTTGGTTTGTATTTGATTCAATCTTCAAAGGGTATTGTGGCTTGCTATGGTAGCTTTGAGATACTTTCTATTTGCAATACAATTATGCCTTTGATTTTTCTTCCTCTCATGTCCGAGTAAATCCCCATAGGTATGGGAGATGTAGGGAATTCGTAAAGATGTGTTGTGCCTACTTTGTTTCCATCCATTTGTGACTGTTGTCATGATTATTATATTGTGAGAATGAATATCTATGTTTGCCTAATGCTTGTTGTCCAATTTAAGGGCCCGGATAACATGATCCAGAGATCTCATTGGTATGAACTTGCATAATAGCGAATCGGCAACCCCCCGATTGACACGATTGATATCAATGAGGAGCTAGTACTACCCAAGGATAACAAGGAACCATCAAGATTAAAGCCTTGGTATGGTCGAAAGACCTTAATTAATGGGCTAACCATTACTATGGTAACAGGTAGATGGATCATTGGGACTAGGAAGAATTTGCCAAGATGAATCCTAATAGGTATACAGGTTGCTTGCCAACTCACTTATAAATAAGAAGTATCAAAATCACTTATTCCATTTTATTCATCTAGCACATTCACTATTACCATGAATCGTTTCTCTCCATGCCTAACTTCTCATCTATAGGAGCCTGGAACACTTTCCTTCCTTTTACTTTTATGTTGTTTACTTCTAGAGTTTTCCTTTACTCAAGTTTCCTATATTATTCACTCACCCCTTCCACTTTCAACAATTGCAGTCAATTCAATTAGGACAACGTGACACCTTGAGTGCGACAGAAACGCCGCATAAAGACACTTACCTAGGCTCCCTATTGGGATCGATATAAAAATTGGAATTAATACTTCCGCGAAAACATGCTCTGATGAACATGTGCACTTGAAGGCCATTAGTTAGATATTTTGACCTTCTACGAGGACCTGGATCCAAATATTTTGTTGCGGTGGTGGCAAAATCTAAAATTTTGGGCAAAATTGGAACGGGGTAACTTTTCCTCGTTCGCCCACCAGCCGACCCGCACTACCAAAATCATCATCGCCGCTGGTCGACCGCACTACTCAATCCCTCATCATTGCCTCCCTCCCCTACCAGTCCTCCCCGCCACCTTCGTTTCGCTTGTAGTCCTTCCCGACGCCTTCTTTCTGCTGGTGCTCCTCCCCACTGTCGTTCTCCCCACCCACCCACCCCACAGCAGGCCACTCCGGTGCGCACGGAGATCTAGCGGCTCCACACCGGCCATTCCACCCCCTTATCCACCGTCCCAGGCAGGGCTTCTCAATGCGACCATGCATGCACTAGTCCATATTGCTGCCTTGCTCTTCCCTGGTGAAGGGCTCCCTGTTTCCCTCGCTGCACCGGTGTTCTAACCACTAACATTAACGAGGACACCCATGAAGGGCCAGATTCACTGTCAAGCTAGACACGGTGAGATTTATTTTTCCTAGCTAGTCTTTGCAAATTTGTTTTAGTTATCTTTACGATCTTTTCCTATAAAAATAGGATATAATGTAACTATCTACACATTCTTAATTGTAAGTACATTGCCCTATTATAGTTCATTAGCAGAAAATGGTTTAGTCCTAAGTACTAAGAGCGCATAATATAATTCTTACACAATGAAGTGCAGTTTTTAGTTAGTAACTATCTATACTATTTGTTTGTGTGATATCTCATATCTATATTGATTTTCTACATATACAAGAGTGGATCTGACACACAGCTGTAGGATATTGAGTAGGCTGGAGTGTAAGTACTCTGTGACACACATCAATCCGAAAGACGGTGCTCCGTTAAAGCCGAATGGTATGCAAGAATGAAGTTCTAGAGGCTTCGTGGGGTTGTGGAACAAGAATGAGTGTCCATCAACCTTTAGGATTGGAGGAAATTATCAAAGAACGCTCGTGATGGAATCAAGAATAATATTCTCTATTATTTCACCACCAAAACAGCTGATGACTTGAAGTGTCTTGAGAGAGCGGCTTTATTGCTCGCATGCAAGTCCTAGAAGCAATGGAAGTCAAGGCTCATGATGGAGTTCGTGGATACAAAGAGTAGCCCCTTGATCTGTACCCACATATCAGCAAAGAGGCTTGGTATGAGTTTATGTAGCTGAAATCCTTTACGAAGTTTAAATATAAGAGTAAGGATGCAATAGAGCGCGCCAAGTCATACAAGAACCACCACAGAATGGGGACTATTGGGTATGCGGGCATGGCACCTAGATGGGAAAACAGGATTTAGAGGCAGAGGTAGCCGGACTGCCCAAACCATTTGGAGACATTAGAGATGAGAGGGCAAGAGACTGGACTAGATCAAGGGCTAAATGTGACATTAAAATGGGATTTGTGCCAACTTTAGTTAGGACTGAGGACATCGAAGCATATAAAAATTTGGTGAGGCTTCACATGTTAGCTAGAATTGATGATTATTTCATCAAAAAATTCATCCTTTGGTCTAAAGGCATCATTAATTTGTTTTATAAGCGAAAAAGGATGTTGAGAAGGAAGCATGCACCTTCAAGGGAGATGTGCTCATAGCGGTGTTGAGCCCAGAGCACCATGGTCGCACGAGGGGAAAAGTTCCATTGCCCCATGGAAAACATGACGTGACTAGAAGTTGGAGGACAAGCGTGCTTGCAAAAAAGCTAAGAAGGAGCTTTATGAAAAAAAGATGTCAGAAAAAATGAAAGCTGAAATACTTGTAGAGGTAAGAATGGAACTGAAGTTGAAGGGTCATCTCATTCCACCATCGATTATCCTGCAGCCTCCTCTAGTTCCCGGCAGTTGTGCTTCTTCCCAACTTGCAATCGGTGCTGATACGGACATTGATAGGGACATGATCAACTATCCTTGTGATCACATAGAGGTAATTAGACCAATTGGTAATGCAAAGTATGTATTACATCAAATGAATTATGTATTTTCATATGACATCCTAGCTAGTTGACTAAGATGGACCTGAGCCAGCTTCCTAGGCGCTAGTGCATCCACCAAGCAAAGGGCAGATGGTACACAACTCTCCTCTTGGTGATGATTTTGCTAGGGTCAACATTGATGATGTCCACCAGGGTGTGATGAGATCATTCTGCCGGTCCCTACTAATGAAGAAATCGCGACTTTGATTAAGGCGAAGGGGACCTTCGTCTAGTGGCCAAAGAAAAATATCCTTCCTAAAAAGCCAGCTGTCCGGGCCTCGACACACCTCTTTGAAGGGTTTGCATCATGGAAAACAAGAATTTTCCTATGAAAAGAATGCCAATTGTGCCAAGATCTAATCTAGTAGATGCTAGTAACGAGTATGAGGGTAACCAGAGTAACTTAACCTCGAAGACTGAAAGCTTTTATGCAAACTAGTTTCATTGGTGATGTAGTCGATCACTTGCTGATCTCAAGATCGTGTTGAAGAATGTCGCAACCCAACAACGTATCCATCCTCGGTCACACGTCTGGCTCCCGACAACCTTCGCACCTCCACTGCAGCAGAGCAACAGAAGGAGTAGATAAATCTTACTCTGAGAATCCAACATAGCATGTAACTCGCTAATCTGAGGCCATGGGGGAAATGCTAGAGGGGGAAGAGAACCTTCACGAGGAGGTGGTGCGTCTAGAGAGGAGGAGGGCTCATTTTATAGGGAGAGGAGGATTACCAAGGGGCATGGCCGCCGGCCATGGTGTGCCCCCACCTCTTCCCTCATTCATGTGAGTGCACTTCCCACTCACATAAACTCCATCTCCACTCACATGCATTTATTACCCATTAGCATAAATGCATCTTTCTCTTCAAATAAAACTCTTTTCTTTATTTTATTCACAATTTTGTTAATTACTTTAATCAACAAACATTCACATAAAACTGCTTGCTTTGTTTCGATATTACACCTGAAACCATTTACAGCGATTTGACCCGAAATAATTCCGGTGATCATCGAAACAATTTTAGTTCTAACAAATTTATTTGGAGATATTTTTATCTACCACTTAGTGTCAGAGAACCTTAGGTGTGTCACCCTATGGTTCCCGAATAATGTAGACATGATAGAGACACCTCTCTTATCAATAACTAGAAGCGGGACCTAGAGGTATGTACTAACTCCTTCACATTCAATGATGACCCTTGTGATCGAGTGAACCATCAACATTGTATCCAATTCCTTTTGTATCGCGATACTTTACTTGTCCGAGATCTGATCGCAGGTATCAACCATACCCTAGTTTGATCTTGTTCCCAAAAAGTACTCTTTACTCGTCATGTGATACAACATCCCTGTGACCTAGTCACGTGCTTGCAAGCGGTGTTGATGTGATATCACCGAGAGGGCCCAGAGTATACATCTCCGTAATTAGGATGGACAAATCCCACTCTCGATCCATAAGCCTCTACATAACACTTTCGGAATACCTGAACCCACCTTTATAGTCACCCTGTTACGGTGTGACATTTGATTTTCAAAAGGAATTCTTCTGATGTTAGTGATTGACATAATCTCATGGTCTAAGGACTAGGAATACTGTGTATGTGTTTGATGTAGCAATGTAAACTTAATTACTAGATCATATTGATAAATCTACTTTGGGTGTTTGTTCATCATATTATTCTTATAATGGTATGATCACGTTATTAACAACATCCAATGTTCATGACCAGGAAACCTTGATCATCTGTTAATCAACGAGCTAGTATATATGAGAGGCATTACTAGGAACTTTGGTTTGTTCATTAAACACACATGTATTAATGTTTCCTATTAATACAATTCTAGCATGAGGAATAAACACCAATCATAAACTTGGAATAAGATAATAACATTTTATTATTGCCTCTCGGGAATATTTCCTTCAGTCTCCCACTTGCACTAGAGTCAATAATGTAGATTACATTGTGATGAATCTAACACCCATGGAGTTATGGTGTTGATCATGTTTTTCTCCAGGGAGAATCTTAGTCAACGGATATGCCACATTTAGATCTGTGTGTACTTTGCAAATCTTTATATCGCCATCCTTGACATGTTCATGGATGGAGTGAAATCGGCGCTTGATATGCTTGGAATTCTTGTGAGACCTTGAATCCTTTGCATTGTCTATGGCTCCATTTTTGTCACAATAGATGAACATTGGGTCCAACACACTAGGAACCACACAAAATTCAGTTATGACCTCCTTCATCCAAATCGCTTCATGCACCGCTTCTGAAGGAGCAACATATTCTACCTCTATCGATAATCCCGCCACATCGGTTTGCTTGGAACTCCTCGAACTTACTGCTGCTCCATTCATGAGAAAGACGTATCCGGATTGTGACTTAGAGTCATCTAGATCAGTGTCGAAGCTAGCATCTACATAACACTTTGCGACGAGCTCTTCTTCACCTCTCTATATGATAAACATGTCTTTAGTTCTTCTCAAGCACTTAAAGATATTCTTGACCGCTATCTACTATTTTGAACCTAGATCAGATTGTTACCTGCTAGTCAAACTAATAGCATGTGCCGCATACGGACTAGTACATAGCATGGCATACATGATAGATCCTATGGCTGAGGAATAGGGAATCTTATTCATTATTTATCTATCTTCTACCGTAGCCATAATTTGAGTCTTACTCAATGCCTTGCCTTGCAACATAGGTAATAAACCTTTCTTACTTCCATCCATTTTGAACTTCTTCAAGATCTTGTCACAGTAACTACTTTGCGATAGCCCAATCAAGCGTCTTGATCATCTCTATAGATTTTGATGCCTAGTATATATGATGCTTCATCGAGGTCTTTCATTGAAAACTATTGTTCAAATAATCCTTTACACTCTAAAAAAGTTCTATATCATTTCCAATCAACAATATGTAGTCCACATATAAAATTAGAAATGCTACAGAGCTCCCACTCACTTTCTTATGAATACAAGCTTCTCCATAAGTTCGGACAAATCCAAACCCTTTGATGACTTCATCAAAACGGATATTCCAACTCTAGGATGCTTGCTTCCATCCATAAATGGATCGTTGAAGTTTGCAAACCTTGTTAGCATCCTTTGGATCAATAAAACCCTTGGGTTGTACCATGTACAGCTCTTTCTCAATGTTTCCATTAAGGAACATGGTTTTCACATCCATCTGCCAAATTTCATCATAGTCAAAATAGCAATTGCTAACATAATCCTAACCGACTTTAGCATCGCTACAGGAGAAAAAGTGTTAGGGTGACCCCTTAGGGTTGCCCGATCTTTCATGAATCCCTGTGGAAATCAAGATGAAGGTGAGTGGGGAAGATGGAGAGGATGAAACCCGCGAACACACACGTGATGAACTCCACGAACACACACACACGAAAACATGATACAAGGCAATAGCTCACGCCAGCGGCAACCGGTCTGACACAATCCCTAGGATCGGTGGCGGGAAAGGATCTCTCTCTAACCAGCATGGCGAGCGGGAGGCTTGGTGAGATCTTGACAACTACGAGAAGGGACACCGACTCCAAGGCCTTGTACAACTTGAACGCGCTAGGCAAAGCTCAATAGCTGGGGGATAATTGTGCTCATTGGCAAAGGAGCATGAGACTAGAACTGGATATATCCACAAGGGTTTCTTCGAATTCAATTATCCAAGTCTAGGGTTAAAATATGGAGGGTTGGGGCTATATTAGGCCAGCCACATAAATAGGGGTAGTTTAGGGATAAAAGGTAAGTTCTGGATGGATTTAGGAGTACATGGGCTGAAGGACCAAAAGTCCTTTACATGCCTGGCAACGCTTGGGCCAAAGACTCCGGGGTATGAAGACCGGAGACTCTAGGGTGGCCGGAGACTCTGCGGCCGTCTTTAGTCTTCAGGGTAGACTCTGGTGTGGTGGGTAGAGAGCTTTAGGCGGGAGGCCGGAGTCCATCCTGGAGACCTGGGGCGGAGACTCCGGGGTGGAGTGGTTGGAGACTCCGGGGTGTGCAGAGACTCCGGTGTTGGCGACGCTCTCCGGCTTGGTATCCGTAGGGCTATACTAGGAGAAACAAGAAGCAGTCCGGAGGCTGGTTCGGAGTCTAGGGCGGAGACTCCAGGCTTGGATGTTGGAGACTCCGAGCTTCAGGGCCAGAGACTGCGGGGCTTCGGCCTCTATAGCGTCCTCTTCTTGTCCAGCTCCTGGTACTTGCTCCGAGGGGCCTTGTCGATGCGTCGGGGCTTCATAGCTGAGAATGTACAGTGTAGTTTCACGAACTAGCAAGCCATCCAAGGATGTATCGAAATCACATGAGGATAGGAGTGAGTTAACCTTAGCTTGTAGGAGCTTGGCTCGAGCACGGGTCATTGGTCCACTCGGGGGACTTGGTGGTGAGGATGTCGGGACATTCGTAGGACGGGAGGCATCAGCTCTCCCCCTTGGGAAAGAGTTGTCCTAGACTCTTCAACCGTGTCATCTTGATCATCTCCATGGAATGGTGAAAGGTCCTTGACATTAAATGTCTTGCTCACGAGATACTTCGAGGTCGGTATGTCAATGACGTATGCATTGTTGTTGATCCTCTTTAGGACTTTGAAGGGGCCATCTCCCCTTGGCTTGAGCTTGGAGTCGTGATCCTTGGGGAAGCGGCCTTTGCTTAAGTGTATCCACACGAGGTCACCTTCTTCAAAGATCATCTCTTTCTTGCTCTTGTTTAGCCTTGAAGCTTGGCGAAGCACTTGTTGCTCGATAGTAGCTCTTATGTCTTCATGTAGTTTCTTCATGGCTTGGCGCGCTTGTCGATGTCCATGTTGATGCGCTCGTGGAGGAGAAGTGGTAGGATGTCGAGCATGGTGAGAGGCTGGAAACCATAGAAGATCATGAAAGGGATCTTAATTGTTGTAGAATGCTTGGCTCGATTGTAGGCAAACTCGGCATGTGGAATGCATTCCTCCTAGTTCTTCGGATTTTTCTTGATCAACACGCGAAGTAGTGTTCCAAGGCTTCGGTTGACGACCTCGCTTTTGGGATGCAATGCAGACGAGAAGAGTAGATTGACGCCGAGCTTGGCCATGAGTGTCTTCCACAAGTATCTCATGAATTTTATGTCACGGTCGGAGAAGATTTTCTTCACACACCGTGAAGATGAACGATTTCCCTAAAAATAGATTTGCAATATGTGAAGCATCATCAGTCTTATGGCATGGAATGAAGTGTGCCATTTTGGAAAAGCGATCAACTATGACAAATATAGAATCATGACCATGCTTAGACCTAGGCAATCCTAACACAAAGTCCATGCTAATGTCTGACCAAGGTGCATTAGGAATGGGAAATGCCATATAAAGACCAAATGGGTTAGACTTAGACTTAGCTTGGACATATGTAGTGCATCGTTGGACGTGGAGCTCCACGTCTCGCTTCATCTTGGGCTAATAGTAATGTGTGGATAGCATGTCGTACGTCTTGTCACGGCCGAAGTGACCCATAAGTGTTGGGACACGCAGAGATAAACAAAAACTTTTCCCCTACGCGGGTGCACCCAAGATCCAGCTCAGATAATAGGCCACGAGATTACCGCTAGACGCGCAATTGCGGAAGTTGATGTAGCGCGTCGAAGCAGTGCCGAACGATCACACGGACAGTCCTTTGGATCCCACGGACAGCTCCTCTTCCAGATCCCCACGAGGTTCCTTGTCTCCAGCACCGCACGTGCAATGCATCTATCGGTATCCACACATACAGGAAAGAGCTTTGGATAAAAGATTGCTAGATCTTGTCTAGCCTGAAATGAAAGTGGAGAGAGTGATGGCTATGTCAGGGACTATCCCTTGTCACTCCACTTATATACACTCCTAGCTGGGCTCAACCCTTGAGGCCCATCTAGGACGTATCCCAATCTCCACATGGATGTCATCCACATGGGCTCCTTACCCTTAAGTGTGTGACCCTGTAGGTTCACGTACACCTGGACACGACATGAGCTACTCCTCCAAGTATCTCGTCATGGCTTTGAGTCCAACTCACTCCCATGAACTATCGGTCTCAAATCGATAGATGGTAGTGGCCTCCTCGGCCCGACTGAAGAAACTTTATTTTCTTGCCGAGTTGATTTTGTACTTCATTCTGGAATTCTTTGAAATTTTCAAAGGCTTCCGACTTATGTTTCATCAAATAGACATATCCATATCTACTCAAATCATCAGTGAAGGTAATGAAGTACTCATAACCACCCCTAGTTGTCGTGCTCATTAGACCACATACATCACTATGTACTAGTCCCAACAAGTCAGACGCCCATTCACAACTCCTTGCAAAAGGTGTCTTGGTCATCTTGCCTGGAAGGCAGGATTCGCAAGTCCTGAACGACTCCAAGTCGAACGAACTTAGGAGTCTATCATCATGGAGCTTCTTCATACGTTTCCAACTTATATGACCAAGTAGACAGTGCCAAAAGTAAGTTATATTTAGATCATTTGGTTTCAACCTTTTCACATTTACGTTATAGACCAACCCACCATCAAGATTCAAAATAAATAACCCGTTCTGAACGGGCGCAAAGCCGTGAAACATATCATTCAAATATAAAGAACAACCATTGTTCTTAATATTAGACTCATGGCCTTGTCTCATCAAACATGAGACAAAAATGATGTCTCGACTAAGTACTAGAACATAATAACAATTATTTAGTTCCATTAAGAATCCTGAAGGTAAATGTAGTTGCATCATGCCGACTTCCAACGCAGCGACTCTCGATTTGTTGCCGACCCGAATGTCAACCTTGCCTCTTGCTATGCCCCTAGTTCTTACCAGTCGCTGCAACGAGTTGCAGTGATGAATGACTGATCCGGTAGCATATACCCAAGAACTACCAGGTGCATCAGCAAGCTAAAGGTCTATAACATTGCAATCAAGTGTACCTGAGTTGGAAGCCACACCTCCACTCTTGGCTTTATCCGCCAAATACTTGCTACAATTCCTCTTCCAGTGGCCATCCGCCTTGCAATAGAAGCAAGCGGATCCGGCCGAAGGAGATGACTTAGTCCCTGAGGAAACGCTTGGGATCCCATCATGAGCATTACCTCCTGACTTAGCCTTCTTCTTCTTAGTCCAAGAACTCTTCTTAAACTTAGCCTTATTATGTACCACCAACACTTGGCTAGTACCTTTCTTGAGATCAACCTCTGCCTGCTTAAGCATCCCATGCAACTCAGTGAGCTTCTTATCCATACCATGCATGTGGTATTTCGATATGAACTGACCATACACACTAGGAAGAGAGTTAAGAATTATATCTATAGCAAACTCTTTGCTAATGGGATAGCCAAGCCTTTCCAGAGACTAGACGTAACCAACCATCTTGATCACATGCAGACTCAGTGGATCACCATTCTTAAGCTTACAACTCAGTAAAGCTTGAGAGACTTGATACCTCTCGGTCTTTGCCTGAGCCTGGAACATACTTTTGAGGCTTTCGATCATATCATAGGCCTCAACATTCGCGAACTTCTTCTGCAAGTCCGGTTCCGTGTGAGCAAGCATAAGATAGCTAACTTCTGTAGACTCATCACATGTTCTACGGTAGGCATTGGTTGCTGCGACACTCGCATTCTCATCCAGCACATCTAGAAGTGTCTAGAACATGGTCCCTCTTTTCTTGTTTGGGAACAATTCTTAGATTACGATGCCAGTTGGTGAAGTTTGTTCCATTAAGTTTATTTTTCTCTAGGATGGTCCTCAAAGCAAAACTAGATAACTGAGGGAGACTGCTACTAGGCGCCATTATCTACAACACAAATATGCAAAACACTTAAGACAAGTATTCATAAAAGTGCAAGCGTATTAAACACTTTAATACTTATGCTCCCACTAGAACCAACACCCCTCTGATGGTTACTTAGTGATTCAAGATCCTAAATAAGCAAGCCAACTAGTGAGCTTTAGCATCAATGCTAGCCGTCAAGTGATCTAGGTAGGTAACTCCTTGCCAATCACATCACATGCGACTCCTGTTGGTCGAGTGGAATCTCATGCCCTAGCTCCCGACCGACCTCTCCCCGAGCCCCACAACCGTTGTGATAAACCCATCTAGCTTACCAAGTGCTTCCGCTGTAAGAGTCTAACTCGAACCCATCTAGTCGACAAGAATTGGTAGCACCTCAATTTTATGAGCCCACTACCAAGAATGTACGACTTGTGATGGTGCAGCACCGGCAGGGAGACCGACTAGACCTTCTTTGAGTGATTAAAGTTTACCAACTATCTAATAGAGGTAAGACATAACAATAACACAAAATAATCCAATTAAAATGTGAAATGGTATGGCTCCCTTCATGGTGATCTCCATATCCATGAATCTGTTCATCATGCCTCTGGATGGCGTGTCCTTCAAGTCCTCCAAGCATGCTACACTAGCACTAAGGAATATACAAGAAGATGGCATCTCATGCCGACACGTAGGTCGTTATACAATAACAGTGAAAGCACTTTGGCTCCAGCCGGTTGACAAACCCGTGATACGCAGATCACGTACGGATTACACGCATCACATGCACATAAGCCATACCATTCACAACTTCCTGCAAAAACAAGTTATGCATAGATACAATATCTACCCGTGTTGTGAACCTCGCAACAACATCCATGCACCAGGTAGGACAAAGCTGGTGGCCCCTCGCGGGCAAGGATCGAAGGGGCAGCACCCCGCGCGGGTGTGGGCATCGATTTTTACGAAATCGCAGATCTAATCTGCATTCTGAACCATGGATTCCTTCATTGGATAAAACACTTTTACCCAAATATGATCCATGTGCAGATCTTACCAATCTCATTGATCATCCGCACCTGATCTTGCATGCACCTCCAAGTGCGACTGATCCAATCAATCTTGCACAAAACCGATCTATCTCATAGATCGACCATCGAAACCCTAAGTGGATCATATCCACCACCTCATGCATATCACATATGCATAGATCTAGAGCCTAAAACCAGAAGATTTTGCTCTGATACCACAGTTGGGCCATGCAGATATAAACAAAAACTTTTCCCCTACGCGAGTGCACCCAAGATCCATCTCAGTTAATAGGCCACGAGATTACCGCTAGACACGCATATGCAGAAGTTGATGCAGCACGTCAAAGTAGTGTCGAACGATCCCACAAACAGCTCCTCTGCCAGATCCCCATGAGCTCCCTGTCTCCAGCGCCGCATGTGCAATGCCTCTACCAGTATCCACACATACAGGAAGGAGCTTCGGATAGAGGACTGCTAGATCCTGTCTAGCCCGAAATGGAAGTGGAGAGAGTGACAACTAGGTCAGGGACTATCCCTAGTCACTCCACTTATATACACTCCTAGATGAGCTCCATGCTTGAGGCCCATCTAGGCTGTATCCCAATCTCCACATGGGCTCCTTACCCTTAAGTGTGTGACCTTGTAGGTTCACGTACACCTGGAAACGACATGAGCTACTCCTCCAAGTATCCCGTCATGGCTTTGAGTCCAACTCATTCCCATGAACACTCGATCTTAAGTCGATAGATGGTAGTGGCCTCTAGCAAGACGTGCCAACTCCCAAGTGTCGTAAAGTCAGAAGACGGACATTCAATGTGACTTTCATCCAAGTCCATTTGCCTCACGATATACGTGTTAAGCCATAGGAAAATAGTTGACATCCCTTTAATAGCTTAACTCTCTTCTCATACCATGATATGTGATTCACTGGACTAACTCTTAGTCCGACTCCTCAGTTAACACTTAACTGAGTAGCGCATGGCCATGCTTCCGAATCATATCACACGAGAGGCCCTAGAGAATATCTCTCCATTACGGAGGGCAAATCCCATCTTGGTAATTTACGTCATGCAGCTTGCTTCACAACCAACCTGACCTCTACCTTCATAACTTCCCATTTACGGAATAACGTTTGATAGAACCCATTTAATGGGTAAAATCTCCCAACTATATTGGTAAGTTGGCGATCCACAACTCGAATCATGCAATCACTTCAGGTCAAAGGATTCCATTGCTTGAGATTTCAAATGACAATATGCTCGTTGCATCTCAACTATGGGTCAGTCCGACTCGCTAAACTATTAAGCCGAATCAGTGTAAGTCAGAATAGCATCACCATGCCCATGACAAGTGGAACCATGTCATCATCTGACTTGCACATTGGTCTAAGTTGTGTGTCCAGCACAACCTCAATGACCAAGGACAATCTAGTATGAACAATCATGAATATATAGTTCCACAACTGAATCACATATTCAGTGATACATATCTGATGTTCATACAAGGATAACTTTACTTTATGAATACTTTGGGAAATACCATCAACCATGATTGCCTCTAGGGCATATTCCCAACAATAAGGTCTCCACCATGAGACTCTTGGAGAAGCAAATTTTGGAGGGATGACTTCGGAATGAAAAGCTTGTTTTGTTTAAAGAGAAAACCCTTATGCAAATAGAAGTCATCAAATCCTTTGACACTTGAACACTTTGTGAATATTGGTCCAAACAACGGCTCAGAAGCATACAAAGATTTGATATCCTCAAGACCCAACACGTTTACTTCAAGGCGTGTAAGAAGGCATGTGTTCTTGCAAGACAAGGCATCCGCAACTACATTATATTTGCCTTTATTATTCTTGACGATGTAAGGAAAAGACTCCATGAACTCAACCCACTTAGCGTGCCTTTTACTGAAGTTCGCTTGGCCTTTGAGATATTTCAACGACTCATGGTCAGAATGTATGATAAATTCCTTAGGCCAAAGATAGTGTTGCCAAACTTGAAGGACACGAACTAAGGCAAAAAAAGCTCTTTTTCATAAATCGTATAGTTAAGGTGTGCACCATCAAGTTTCTCGATGTGGTAAGCAATAGGATGTCCATTTTGCATGAGGACTCCTCCAATTCCAATACCACTAGTGTCACACTCTATCTAAATTTATTTGTGAAGTCCAGTAATGCAAGAAGAGGTGCTTCGGTGAGCCTATTTTTAAGCTCATCAAAAGATTTTTGTTGTACTTTGCCCCACACGAAGGTGACATTCTTTTTGGTCAACTAGTTGAGAGGACAAGCAATGGTAGAGAAATCCTTCATAGAGCGATGATAGAAACTGGCCAAACCATGAAAACTTTGAAGTTCACTCACATTTGTGGGAATGGGCCAATCTCATACGTCTGTTACCTTGGAAACATCAACTTCAATTCCATTCAAAAAACAACAAAACTAGGAAAGATCAACTTGTCTTTAGCAAAAATGCACTTAGGAAGATTGGCATGTAGCTTTTCATTTTGAAGGATTTCCAAAACCTGTTTAACATGTGTAACATGCTCTTCAAGTGACTTGCTATAAACAAGAATATCATCAAAATAGACAACAACACTTTTTCCAATGAGAGATCTCAAAATATGGTTCATAAGGCACATGAAGGTGGATGGGGCATTAGATAAGCCAAAAGGCATGACCAACCATTCATAGAGACCAAGTTTGGTCTTGAAGGCGGTTTTCCACTCATCACCTTTCGCCATGCGTATTTGATGGTAGCTACTACAAAGATCAATTTTCGAGAAAATAATAGCTCCACTCAACTCATCAAGCATGTTGTCAAGATGTGGTATAGTATGTCTATAACGTATGGTGATAACATTGATTCGACTACAGTCTATGCATAACCACAATGTATCATCCATTTTTGGAACAAGAATCACGGGTACCACACTTGTACTAGTGCTTACTTGGATCAAACCTTTGGAGACGAGTTGATTGATTTGGCGTTCGATCTCCTTCGTATCCTCCAGGTTCGTGCAGTAGGCGGCACTATTTTGGAGGGGTGCACCGGGTATGAGGTTAATGCAGCGCTTGATTTCGCGAAGCTGAGGTAGTCCATGAGGGAGCTCTTCGGGAAACACGTCCTTGAATTCCTACAAAATAGCCATCAAAGAGGGAGGAATATTTGTCAAGTCATTAGTTTCTTGCGCTAGTCCCTTGCAAATGAGGACATAGTGCAAGATAGATGGGTTATTTCTCACTTCTCGCATCTTACTTTTGGTGGCAAGAAGAACACTCTTACTTTTCCAACTCGATTTTGGCTTTTCACTACAAGAAAAGTTGACTTTTACAACGGACGATTTTCGTGGTTGAAGGCCCGTTTTTCGTGGCTAAAAAGTCTTCCATGACGGATGCCCTTCGTGGTAAAAGCCCCGTGACAAATGAATCAACCACGGTTATTTTTCCGACCATGGCGGATCGCACCCTTCAGCCACAAAAACTTGTTCCATCTAGATCTGTCCGCCCGCTGCGATGACTGCTGACGTCACACAACCTGCCACATGGCAGCCGCCATTAACATCTGGTTACCGCAGTTAACGGTCGTAGAAACCATGGTGGAAGCCAGGCCCAGCCAAGGCCTGCTAATAACTAAATGGTACGGCCCATGTGGAGAGCCCAATAGGAACACAGACCTTTACTGTTTAGTCTTGCACTGTCTAGAATTGGCCTAGTACTATAGCCAGCAGTGGCCCGTACACTTTCGGGCCCAACACTATTTCGGCCTATATGTGGCCCAGGTTAGCCCAGCACTGTGCTGTCACTTGAGGCCTGCACCAAGACGGCCCGACACTGTTCAAGCATGTTGCCAATCTAGCCTTTTACTGTTCACTCTTGTTACTCACTAGTAGGAAAATGCTTATCCACAGGGTCCTTATTAGTGGTGCACAACAAATCTGTGCCCCACGGATACTTACCTGTGGCGCACGTGGCAAGTCGTGCGCCACTGACCTGCCCATACCCGTGGCGCACAACCCAAACGGTGCACCACCATAAGGTGGGCCCCAGCGCTGCCGGCCGACCCCGTGCATGGGCAGCATATCCGTGGCGCACCATTTGAGCCATGCGCCACGCATGGTGGGTTTATCAGTGGCACACGGTATTCTTGTGTGCCACGGGTGTCTGTGGGCCCATCCGTCTGAAAAGCGACAGGTTACCTGCGGCGCACGGTCTGGACGTGCGCCACGGGTATATTTAGTCGGTGGCGCATCGAGTAGCTGGTGCGCCACGGATATTTCGTGCCAGCCACACAAAAAGGTGGCACACTTTCCCCTACCCCTCCACTAGCTAGTTCGCTTTCCCCATCTCCACTAGATCTAGCTCGAGTTGCTCCTCCTCCTCACCTCATTTTCTCCAACAATTTCTCCATTTTAAGTTGCCAAAACCTCTTTGGGTTGGATGGATCTATAAAGGAAACTCCTCTCCACCATGTAGATCCACTAAAGTAAGCGCACACACTTTTTTCTCTCCTCTCCTCCACATCAAGTCACCACACGCTCTCTTGCACGGCCTCTCTCGTCTCGTGTAACTTGTGCTTGTTTTGTGTGTGTGGACAACGATGTTGGCGGTATATATCCTTGTGTTCTTGTGATAAATGCTTGTGTTCTTGTGTACATGCATGGATATATATATATATGCTTCTATTTTTGTGTGTGCGGATGACGGTGTTGGCTCGGGAGACGATGTTTACATGGATATATGCTTGTGTTCTTGTGTATGCTTTGTGTTGTGCAGGTGCCGGTGTGTGCGGTGCAATGAATGTTTGCCGAAATGTTGATTCATTTCTGTTTTGGCAAAATTTTGCACTACTCATATGTCCTATTTATAGGGAAGGTCATGCCGAATTTTTGCATGCATGGTTCTAAATATTCCCTTTTGCTCCATACCGCCGCACATGCAACCATGGTGCGTCAGATGAGTGAAGCTATGGTGGCTAGATACAACACACGTGCGACAGCCGTCATGATTCAGAACAACATGACCGAGATAAGATGTCCTTGTAAGAGATGCAAAATTGGTACCCAAATCAAACCTGATTCTGGGACATTGGAGAAGCACTTGCTCATGGGTGGTTTCATGCCCGACTACATTGACGAGGACGTCAACAACGGGGCACCGGCTGGAAATGGTGCTCACGAAGACGTCAAACATGATTATGATGAAGAAGATGTTCGTGGACATGATCATCATGAAGGAGATGCCGGATCCGATGGTGGTGGAGAAGACGCGGACATGCAGACACCGCTAACTTTAGCTTTACGGGACCATAATTTTCAAGAACTACTCCTTAAGGAGACGAGCAACGACAAAGCTGCTGCCATAGAGAAAGCCAAGCTGGTGCAAATGGATAAAGACAGGATTACTCTGTTGTATCCTGGGTGTTGGCCCGAGCATACACGCCTGAATGTAACCCTCAAGGCTCTGGAGATGAAGGTGCAACACAAATGGACCGATGTGAGCTTCAACCATATCATGAAATTCTAGCACGATATACTTCCTGAGGGGAACACATTGCAAAGAGGTATCGATGAGGCCAAGAAAGTCGTGTGCCCTCTTGATCTACCGTATGTCAAATACCATGCCTGCCTCAATGACTGCGCACTTTATCGGGGCGAGTACAAGGATAGAACCACATGTCCGGTGTGCGGCCATGCACGATACAAGAGAGGGAATAAGAAAGTTCCTCAAAAAGTGGTATGATACTTTCCTATCACTCCCCGTTTATAGCGGTATTTCCTAGACCCTAAGGAAGCGAAGCTCATGCAATGGCATGCGGAAAGGGAGAAGCCCGAAGAGGATCCGGAGAAGGACAAGATCATAACACACCCCACAGACGCTAGCCAATGGCATGCATTGGTGGAGTTCGAAAAGGAGTTCGGGGACAATGCCAGGAACGTTAGGCTGGGTATGAGCACCAATGGGCTCAATCCCTTTGGAAACCAGAGTAGCACGCATAGCACCTGGCCCGTGTTTGTATGGCCATACAATCTCCCCCTGGATATGCACGAAGCAAAGGTACGTACACATGAGTATTCTTATTCAGGGGCCGAAACAACCAGGTATCGACATGCATCTGTATCTTGGGTTGTTGAAAGAGGAGTTAGCCACACTCTGGGAGATGCCAGCCCATACGTGGCATGCCTACACAGAAGAATATTTCCCTCTGAGAGTCGCGTTGATCACGACGGTGCAGGACTATCTTGGCCTAGGATATGTATCGTGCCAGGTGAACCACGGACACGGTGGATGTGTCAGGGGCCTTGAGAAAATCCCGTATATGCAGCTACCGAGGGATCCTGTGTCTTCGAAAACCATGTTCCCAGGGATTCAAAAGTGGTTCCCTACGGATCACCCATGGAGAAAACGCGGAGATCTCTTCAATGGTGAGGACAAGCTCGAAACAGCCCCACCTAGGAGGAGCGGTGAGGATATCAACGACTTGCTGGAAAAATGGAAAGAGTGCCCCGCGCTAGGAAAGAAGCGTCCGAGGAAAAAGTCGCTGCTGGGTGTATGGAAAGCAAGGTCTGTTTTCTGGGACCTGCCGTACTGGAAATACCTCCACACGCCACATAGCCTTGACCTCATGCACATCCCGAAGAACGTGTGTGAGAGTCTGATTGGCACTCATGTAAACATGCCGGAGAGGACCAAAGACGGGCCAAAGGCAAGAAATGACCTGATCAAGATGGGCATAAAGGAAGAACTTCATGGAGGATGCCCCGATGATGATGACGACGATGATGACGCTCAGACGCAAGATACTCAAGGTCGTCGGCACAAAAGGGCTAAGAGGAACGACTACTACTGCCCCCCTTCCTGCTTCACTATGAGTGAGGAGGAGCTCTAGCAGTTTTTCAACGTTCTCGCCGGAACCAAACTTCCTATCGGTTATGGAGGGAAGATATCCCAATATCTGGACAAAACAAAGAAGAGGTTCTCCGGGATAAAATCTCACGACTGCCACGTGCTAATGACGCAGATACTTTCGGTTGCTATCCGAGGGATAATGGACGAGCATGTACAAGAGACGCTGTTTGGGCTCTGTAACTTTTTCGACGTAATCTCTAGGAAGTCGATCGGTGTGAACCAGCTTGACAGGCTACAAGAAGAGATCGCCGTGATACTATGCGAGCTCGAGATTTACTTTCCCCCTGCGTTCCATGACATCATGGTGCATCTGCTAGTCCATAGGTCGAGGCGTTGCCAGCTAATCTTTGACACTGGGCCATACAGTTGGCGGTGATCCATGATGCGGACCTTATGGAGGACTTCTGGCGCATGATGTCTATGCACTTCTATTCTTGTAGACAGTTGTTGGGCCTCCAAGTGCAGAGGTTTGTAGAACAGCAGCAAGTTTCCCTTAAGTGGATTACCCAAGGTTTATCGAACTCATGAAGGAAGTGGTCAAAGGTATCCCTCTCAAGCAACCCTGCAATCAAGATACAAGAAGTCTCTTGTGTCCCCAACACACCCAATACACTTGTCAGGTGTATAGGTGCACTAGTTCGACGAAGAGATAGTGAAATACAAGTGGTATGGATATAAGAAAATGGTGCCAGAAAAGAGCTTGACGGGTAGGAAGAGACTAAAGGCAATCTGAAATAAAGATGGAAGCAAGCAAACATGTAATAGATCTAGTTACAAACGGTTTTTTAGTGCTTAGAAACAAGGCCTAGGAATTATACTTTCACTATTGAACACTCTCATATAAATATCTTCTATGATACTACTCTGAACTACTCTCCGGTTGGACACTCTAATACATGGTAGGGCTATAACATCACACCTCAAAGTTCGCTTTCCCCATCTAGATAACCCCACACTGTCACCTTGAGCTCTAGATGGTTCCAACAAACACCACAATTTCATAGAGACATCCAACTCCAAATATAACTCATAACAAGTATTTGTAATCTCTAGCCTAAGTGCCACCATGGTGTGCATGATATCACTTTCACACACATGGGGAGAGTAGACATCTAATAAAGCACTTGAGTAGCAAGGTAGATCTACTTGATTACAAATTTCATGATCACAATATGATCATGCATAGAGATAGATATGAACACATAGCTACTGGTAGAACCCTTAGCCTTGAGGAAGAACTACTCCCTCATCATCATGGAATTCAGCAAAGACGATGGAGATGGTGGTGGAGATCAATGGAGATGGCTCCGGGGCACTTCCCCGTCTCGGCAGGGTGCCAGAACAGAGACTTATGTCCCCCCGAATATCCTCTTCGGTGGGGGCGGCGCTGCAGAACTTTTCGTGGCTGGAGGCTGGACGATTTAGGGTTTCTACCTCGGGAGGCTACTTATAGGCGAAGAGGCGAGGTTGGTGGCCGGCCAGGGGGCCCACACCATGCCCTAGCGCGGCCTAGGGCTGCCCGCGCCAAGGGGTGGTCTGGCCGCCCTGTGGCCCCCCTTCGTCTCTCCTTGGGACTCCATGTGTCTTCCGGTAAAATATCAACTTTGGCTTTTGTCCCGTCCAATTCTGAGAATATTCATTTTCTGGCTTTTCTAGAACCAAAAATAAAAGAAAACAGGCAACTGGCACTATGGCATCTTGTTAATAGATTAGTCCAAGAAAGTGTACAAAAATACTCCAAAGTGTGGACAAAACATAAGAAAGTAGATATAAACCAAGCATGGAACATCAAAAATTATAGATACGTTAGCAACGTATCAACATCCCCAAGCTTAACTCCTGCTCGTCCTCGAGTAGGTAAGTGATAAAAAGAAAAGAATAATTTTTGAGGTGACATGCACCATCACAATCTTGATCAAGGCATTTCTAAAACATTGATAACTGGGATCATATTACTTTAACATAGCATGAAATATATAGTTCTAACAATAAGACATAGCAACTATGTTGTAACATGAAAAGGTACAAACAAAAGATTCATGAATAACAATGCTTTGAAATACGTTTGTTTGTTTCACATAAAGAAAACATAATAAGAATGGTATTCATCTTGTCCCTCATGGAGTAGCAAAACATAAATGCATAGGACACCTTCAAAGTTCATAAGGGTGACTAGATACAAATAGTTTAAGAACAAGCAATATCAAAGTTATGAATCAATCAACAAGTCTTGGGACAATGCACATTAAACTAAGAATGGCCACTATGCTCTCTTAATAGATGCATAAAGATATAAGATTGAGACTCAACATAAAAGTAAAAGAAAGGCCTTCATAGAAGGAAGGAGGGATTCAAGTTTCATAAAGAGGTTCCAAAAATTATGGTACTTATTAGCTTTCAGCTCTCATTTCCCCTATCATAAGCATCTTGAAGTGATTAAGATTAAAGTGAACAGACTATGGAGTATATGCTTGACAAAGTATAAGTTGGCAATCTGATGTCCCTTGAATACGAGGGCCGCTCCTCATGCTACTCAAGTTTAGTTACCGGTAAGTTCTTGTAATAGTAAGTACATGTGTATCATAGAGAACCGCCAACGGGGTACCCCTTGCCCGAATATACGGAAGAATCCCCATATCAAAATGACAAGGCAAGCAGACAATAAGCATCTCAGCAATCTTCTTATTTACCATGGGAAAATGGTGCTTTTTTCTCTCTTTCCTCTTTTCTCATATTTTTTTTCTTTTTTCTCAATCTCTATATCTTTTTTATAAGAATGCTTCATAGATTTCTCATTATGGTTACGCTGCAGGTTTCCACCATGATTAGGCATGGATTAGACCAGCCGCCCAGGCGTTTCTCTAACACACATACATAACTCCATGGACTTACAAGCTCCCCTTTCATTTCACACCGACGACATCCATAAACAAAAGAGCATGATATCAACTAGGTATAATGTACAAGTGCAATGTTAAAAGTGTTCCCCATGATAGAATGGTTCTGCTAATTTCCAACGTATAAGTGCAAGCATATACAACATAGATGACACAATGGTTCAAGTTTATTAGGGGTAAGAAAAGTAAAGTGTGCCATCAAGTTCGTGAGATCTTTAATCACTAATCTTCACATAACAAGTTTAATTCTGAAGATAGATAAAAACATGAATATACTTGGAATAGCAAATGCTAATAGGTAGGTATGGTGGACTCTTTGGAATAACTTGGTTTTATTTGTAGTTGGATGCATGAGTGGAACTCATACTTGGTTATGGAGGCTAGCAAAAGACTGGGAGCGACCAACTAAGAGAGCAATAACGGCCATAATCATGCAAAGCGACAAAACATCATTAATTAAAGCATAAAGTGATATTACAAGTCGAAAACTAAAGGATCATAGAGGCTATGGTGACTTGGGATAGTCTTAACAAGGTGCGGGCATGTGCCAAGTCAACCCAAATAAAGCATCAAAGGAGAATACCACAATACTATGCTTTAATATGCTAAAACAACGCATGATTCCTTCAAGGCACATTAAGCAATCTCAATTATTTGTAACAAGTCATGCTACAGCAATAATCACTAAGCATAAAGCCAAAAAAATATCAAGCATGACATGACAAAGTCTAAGCCACAGTCAAAAACAAGACTCCTTTTTTACCACTTAGGAATGAACTTTTCCTACTCTTTTCCAATCCAAACCAACTTATTTGAAAGAACTCACAAAGATAATAATAAATAAAGATTAGTGAGCTTGTCTCACAAATCCAAAAGGAAGAACTAAAAAGTTGTAAACTGAAAGCACAAGAAAACTAAGGCTAAACCTAGTGCTAGCAAAAGAGAACACTCACAAAACAATAAGTATGAAAACTAGAGTGTTCTAAACAATGAAAGCAGAGTGTGTATCTCTCCAAAAGAAGTGTTGGGATCCAACCAACTTATTCCAGCAAACCAAGAAAACTAAGCAAACGAAAACTAAGAACGAAAACAAAGACACTCCAAGAACAACACAACTGTGCATGAAACAATAAAAATGAAGTGTTTGGAAGAAACCAGAGATTTTTATTGATGAAGAAGGGGATGCCTTGGGCATCCCGAAGCTTTGACGCTTGTACCTCTTGTATATTTCTTGGGCTGACACGGGGTGGATCCCCAAGCTTGAGCTTTTTTCCATTCTTCATCTTATCACATTACTCTTCCCTACACCTGAAAATTTTCCTTCATACAAAACTTCACACAATCTTCATTAGCAACATTAGTGTACTCAAAAGATAATAAACCTTTGGGTTTTAGTTTTAAGACAGCAAAACTTTCATTAAAAACATAATCTACTGTGGAAATTCCCTCAAAAAGCTCAATTCACCAAAAAGAACCCAAAAAGAAATTGATAAAGAGGCAAATGCAAATAATCGCAGAAAACCGTTTTTTTCAAAGACTTTATGTTGCTCAAATCGAAAAGTGTTGAACTAAAGAAAGTTAGATAACAACCTGGGGCAGAAGCACAAAAAAATACAGCTCAAACCGACATACAGAGATTTTTCACGAATTTTTACAGCGAAACACAAAAATCTGTTTCGGGACAGCAACTTTCCCAAGTCTTACTTGTCTCTCATTAGAGGTTACTCTTGGCACAAAAACCACACAAAAATGATAAGGAGAGGTTATGACTGAAGCAATAACTTCCAAGACTCAACTAAAACTTTTGGGTTATCTCCCAATAAGTACTTTTCTTTAATGCCTTTAAGTTATGCATGATAGTTTGAGAAGATGCTCACATAGGAAATATGAATTAAAGTAAAAGAGAGCATCAAGAAGCAAATTCAAAACATATTTAAGTCTAACCCACTTCCTATGCATAGGAATCTTGTAAAGAAACAAGTCATGAAAGCACAAAGCAACAAGCATAGGAAAGCAAAACAAGTGCAACTTCAAGACTTTCAACATAAAGAGGGGAAACCTAATATTATTAAGATGCATAAAACCATGTTTCCCTCTCTCATAATAACTTTCAGTAGCATCATGAATAAAATTAAAAATATAACTATCATATAAAACATTCTTATCATGAGCCACATGCATAAAATAATTATTACTCTCCCTATAAGCATAGTCATTCTTATTAATTGAAGTGGGAGCAAATTCAACAAAATAGCTATCATTATTATTCTCATCACCATAATCATCAAATATAGGAGGCATATTGTAATCATAAATAATTTTCTCCTCAATAGTAGGTGGACTGAAAATATCATACTCATCATTGTAATCATCATATATTGGAGGTATAGTATCATCAAAGTAAATTTTATCCTCTATGCTTGGGGGACTAAAAATATCATGCTCATCAAAACCAACTTTCCCAAGCTTAGACTTTTCCATAGTATTAGCAATAATGGTGTTCAAAGAATTCATACTAATAACATTGCTATTAGTATGCAAATAAAGTTCCATAGGTTTTTTAATTTTCTCTTCAAACACTTCATGTCCTAACTCAAGATAAATACTATAAAGCTCTCTAATTTTTTTGTGTTTTCCATGAAGCCTAACTAGTGAAAATAAAAACAAGAACCAAAAAGATATAATTGCAGAATCTAAAGGAAATAACTTCAAGCACTCACACATCAGCAACAGTACTAAAAGATAGCTTAGTAGCCAGAGGATGTGAGTACCTTTTACCTTACCTCCCCGGCAACAGCGCTAGAAAATAGCTTGATCTCTACGCACTTCTATTCTTAGAGACAGTTGTTGGACCTCCAAGTGCAGAGGTTTGTAGAACAGCGACAAGTTTCCCTTAAGTGGATTACCCAAGGTTTATCGAACTCAGGGAGGAAGTGGTCAAAGGTATCCCTCTCAAGCAACCCTGCAATCAAGATACAAGAAGTCTCTTGTGTCCCCAACACACCCCATACACTTGTCAGGTGTATAGGTTCACTAGTTCGGCAAAGAGATAGTGAAATACAAGTGGTATGGATATAAGACAACGGTGCCAGAAAAGAGCTTGACGGGTAGGAAGAGACTAAAGGCAATCTGAAATAAAGATGGAAGCAAGCAAACATGTAACAGATCTAGTTGCAAACGGTGTTTCAGTGCTTAGAAACAAGGCCTAGGGATCATACTTTCACTAGTGAACACTCTCATATAAATATCTTCTCTTTATGATACTACTCTGAACTACTCTCCGGTTGGACACTCTAATCCATGGTAGGGCTATAATAGCACACCTCAAAGTTTGCTTTCCCCATCTAGATTACCCCACACTGTCATCATGAGCGCTAGATGGTTCCAACAAACACCACAATTTCATAGAGACATCCAACTCCAAATATAACTCATAACAAGTATTTGTAATCTCTAGCCTAAGTGCCACCATGGTGTGCACGTTGTCACTTTCACACACATGGGGAGAGCAGAGATCTAATAAAGCACTTGAGTAGCAAGGTAGATCTACTTGATTACAAATTTCATGATCACAATATGATCATGCATAGAGAGAGAGATGAACACATAGCTATCGGTAGAACCCTTAGCCTTGAGGAAGAACTACTACCTCATTATCATGGGAATCAGCAACGACGATGGAGATGGTGGTGGAGATCGATGGAGATGGCTCCGGGGGCACTTCCCCGTCCCGACAAGGTGCCAGAATAGAGACTCATGTCCCCTGAATCTCCTCTTCGGTGGCGGCGGCGCTGCGGAACTTTTCGTGGCTGGAGGCTGGACGATTTAGGGTTTCTGCCTCGAGAGGCTTCTTATAGGCGAAGAGGCGAGGTCAATGGCCGGCCAAGGGGCCCACACCATGCCCTGGCGCGGGCTAGGGCTGCCCGCGCCAAGGGGTGGTGTGGCTGCCCTATGGCCCCCCTTCGTCTTTCCTTCGGACTCCATGTGTCTTCCCATAAAATATCAACTTTGGCTTTTGTCCCGTCCAATTCCGAGAATATTCATTTTCTAGATTTTTCGGAACCAAAAACAGAAGAAAATAGGCAACTAGCACTGTGGCATCTTGTTAATAGGTTAGTCCAAGAAAGTGTATAAAAATACTCCAAAGTGTGGATAAAACATAAGAAAGTAAATATAAACCAAGCATTGAACATAAAAAATTATAGATACGTTAGCAACGTGTCAGCGCATCCAGACTCAGCTCTGCCAAATCATCCATGACAACGTCAAAACAAAAGGGGGGCATGTACGTGCCCATCGTGTTGAGTAACCAAAAGATCGAAGAACGCCTCGACATGCAGCGCGACACCATGACGTTCATGACGAGAGAGGGCGTGACCCCGTTCCCGGCGAGGTCTACATGATGTGTGTGTGCCTATCTTTTTTGTGTCATGTGTGTGTCGTGTCGTAGACTTGACTATCCTCGTGATGTCTTTCCGAACTATCGTTTGACGTGTGTGTCGTAAACATTATTAACTACCTAGGGCTAGTAAAACCCTTGACGGTCGATGTTGGACTTGCTTATATGATAGTCATCGTCGGTGCTATATATTTTTATTTTAAGTTTATGAATTTGTGCTCATTTCTCTGATGCATGTTTTTTCTATGCATGCCTTGTCTACAGAGATGGAGAAGTGGTACGTGGTACATTGGTGACACCACCGATGTCGGGAGGGTGTGAAAGAGCGGGGACAACACTATGGCCAGTTTGAGGGAGATTCCGGCGTAGCGCAGTCCTCTGGCCCGCCGGAATCTCCCTCAAACTGGCCATAGATGTACTAGTCCCTAATATGTGAAACACAATGGTGTGCGATAGGAGGGATAACACTATGGCCAACTTCAGGGAGATGCCGGAGGATCTATTCCTCAGGCATCTCCATGAAGCTGGCCATAGAGGCACTCCCTAATATGTGAGATTAGTTAGCTCCCCAGCATATTTTGATCTAGGTAGACAAGTGATAAACTCCAAGATGGTGTGCGAGAGCAGGGAGAATACTATGGACAGCTTCAGGGAGATGCTGGAGGGTCCAGTCCTCAGGCATCTCTCTGAAGTTGGCCATAGAGGCACTCCCTAATATGTGAGATTAGTTAGCTCCTCATATTTTGATCTAGCTAGACAAGTTATAAACTTCAAGATGGTGTGCGAGAGCAGGGACAACACTACGTCCAGCTTGAGCGAGATGCCCGAGGATCCAGTCCTCAGGCATCTCGCTTTAGCTGGCCATAGAGGCACTCCCTGTCCAGCCGAAGGGTAGTATCGTTCAACCGAAGATTCTCATGATGCACAACAAACTGGATATGATCATCATCGGTGCTATATTGTATTTATCGGTTATGAATCTTTGCTCATTTTTCTGATCATGCAAACATGTTTGTAGTTTGCCATTCTTTTCGTTCTATAACATATACTACATGCATGTCTACAGAGATGGCAAAGTGATACGTGGTATACAGGGGTCAGGTTCCAGGGGTCTACGCCGAGTGGGAGGACTGCCAGGCACAAGTGAACAACTTCAGCGGCAACAGCTACAAAGGCTACAAGACAAGAGAGCTGGCAGTAGCCTCGTGGAGGAGATACATGTGGAAGAAGAACCGAATGAAGATCATCATGGTCTCGGTATTGCTCCTCGTCGTCGCCGTTATGCTCTATTCGGTCATAGTCTAGAGTGATAGCTCTATGCATGTGTAATGTGATGATCGAATTTGTAATTTGATCGACCGAATTTGTACTACCACACTTTGTGTAATAAATCTAATAACACTTGAATTCATGTTTGATGTATTTCAGCACTTTGAATTCATATCTTAGATTAAATTCATATTTGGTGGTGTATATAACTATTGTATATAAGTGTTGTATATACCCGCCGTATATATAAAAAAACACCCGAAGAGTCAGTGGCGCACTGATTTTGGGGTCAGTGGCGCACCATGTCAGTGGCGCACCATGAATCCGTGCGCTACTAATAATATCCGTGGTGCACGGATTAATGGTGCAACACTTACCGTGGCGTGCCTGTGCATGCGCTGCTAGTAATATTCGTGGCGCATGGAGTGGCGGTGCGCCATTGACTTGCCTACTATCCGTGGCGCACGACCCGATGCGCCACTGACTGCTCTGATATCAGTGGCGCATGGGGCGTGCGCTAGGGACTTCAATTTTGGTGCGCCACTGGTAGGCATTTTCCTACTAGTCACTGTTCTAGCCTTTTAGGAATTTCGCCCCATTAATGTTTAGGTCCTTTAGTGTTTGGGCCTTTGCCTTTTTAGGCCGGCACTGTTCATACCGTTACTATACTGGCCTACCACCGTACTGGCCTTTTACTGTTGATACCTTTCGCGGTTCCGGCCTTTCACTGTTCCGGCCTTTTCTCTGCTCTCGTCTTCTAGTGTTCTGGCCTTTTACTATTATGTCCTTCTACTCTTCTGGCCTTTTACTATTCAAGCCTTTTACTGTTCTAGCCTCTTACTATTCTGGCCTTTTACCGTTCTGGCCTTTTACTGTTCTAGCCTTATACTGCTATGGTCTTTTTCTGCTATGGCCTTCTACTGTTATGGCCTTTTTCTGTTATGTCCTTTTACAATTATGGCATTTTACTGTTGGGGCCCTTTACTGTTATGCCCTTTTACTATTACGGCCTTTTACTGTACTGGCCTTTTACTATACTAGCCTTCTATTGTACTGGCCTATTACTGTTCTGGCATTTTACTATTCTAGTTGTTTTGGGTCGTCCATGTGCATGTTGTTTCTACGTTCGACATGCTACTGCTCCGGCCTGTTACTATTTTGGCCTTTTTTGCTAGCACCTACTTTTGGCATAACAGGTGAATATCAAGACATCAATTAATAAACACGCACAAATTAAAACTACTTATTACACAACAATAAAAGTTTGTTACAACAAGTTATACAACAAGATCATAATTCCGAAATATTACAATGTGTTAGTACCATCAATAAGAGATCGGTACATGGCGATTCGCTTCAATGTATCATTTGTCCTCTTCTTCAACATTTCAGCTACAGATCTAATATTAGCTACACCCTTTCGTTCTGCATGCAATACAGCCTTTATATATTTATCACCTACAGGAGTTGTTCTAGGTGGACTGTTGATACCTTCAATCCGGATTACGGATGTAGTATAGCTTCTTTTTCCCTAGTAGACCTAGGTTATCGAATCCTTGGGAAGCGAATGCGTAGTGAAGTTACTTTAACAGACTTTCGGGAGTTTTATAATTTCTTTTGTGTTTTTACTAGACCAATAGTTTGCGTCTTTTTGTTGTTGTCGATGATGGAGAGAGAGGGACTAGGGAATTGATAGAGGAAGACAAATTATATGTGGGCAGTGCATCCATAATTGATATTGCCTCCGCAGCCGCTTATAGCAATAACCTACTAGTCTCATCCATAGAAGAAAGAGAACTAATGATATGTATAGTGATGTCACCATTAATCCCAAGTAAATACCTCATATACAACCGTACTACCCCTTCTGTCACTGAGGTTCCCAACCTACAGATCAGTCATTACTCATACTCCCTATACCTGGCTAAACCCTCTGGGTCTTGGGTACCTAACAAGTCTTTAGATTGAGGCAAGAGAGGATACAATAATCATCATGTCATACAAACTAATACATGATCCCATCTATGATAAATAACATGCACAGACGCTACATGGCTATGTTGAAGCCCTTAGCCCAAGGAGAATTACTCACACATAGAGATGAGATCAAAAATCACAAACATTGTATTGAAAATCATAAGATTGATACCAATAGTCTTACGATGTCGCTAATTGAAGGAGAGATCTACTATTACAAGTGGTGGAATATGGCTATGGAGATGGAGAAGGGTTTTGAGAAATGGAGGCGACCGATGATCTGTGGCAGGAGAGGTCGGAGTTGTCTGGTCGTCGAGGATTGTTTTCTCGTCGCCTGAGGCTTCTTTATATAGGGGTCCCTTCAGGAAAGTTGTTCTGTTTGACCTAACGGTGGTGGCGCCAATTATACGACCGGAGGTATACGGCCGAAATTTTTCTCTGGTCGCATAGTTGGTAGTTAAAGTGTATGCCTCCGCTTCACGGCTCCTGGTTTCTTCTGGTTGTTGGAAATCCCGTATCTTTGACTTTAATGTAGTGATTCCCGTCTTCAATCGTCATTATCTGTGCAGGAAAAATATAAAAAGAAAGGATTGCATACCCCTCTAAATATTAGGCATTAGTGGCAGGGTTAGAGAGATATTTCATCAAAAATAAGAATAATATCTAGTTTAAATGTGGACATAGATGGCTATATTTCAGAGCCATCAACTGTTAAGTAAGTTGTTTGCTTCGGAAATGCAATGAGAGGATGAATGGGAAGAGGGATCACCACTTTCAGTCCTGCCTTCCAAAGACTCCTGTTGGGTTTTAACTACAGTTTAAAATGTGGTGAAAGAGGTTAAAACAAAGAACAAGGGAAACAAGTAGTATTACATAAAGTAGAGATCATTTAAAGTAAGTATGAACTTACAGTAGCACGTTCAGGCTGACAGTAGCTCCTTCTCGAGCGGGTGCTACTCCTGGTCAATCCGCAAGAAGAATCTGAGACAAGCAGTTGGAACTCTGGTCCTTGTACTCCATTGTCATATCTCTGCATGACATTTGAAACCAAGTTAGCTGGTTTGGAAGGATCAAAACTCTTGAAAAACGGCAAAAACATAGCATTAAAAATTACCAGATGTATGTTTCAAACTAGATAACGGGTTTGGAAGGATGAAAGCAGGTGAAAACACCAACATATAGCATTAAAAATGACAAGATATATCATTCAAACTAGATGGACATTTTCCGAATTAAGCATTCGCAGATAGATTCACAATAGAACATGAATGCAAATGTCATGGCAAGGTCTTAGGTAGAATGACTTATTAACTTATTAGGCATGCAGGTTATACAACTAATTAACATGATAAGAAACTGGCCTAACTAACACAAGGAAACCTCACGATTCAGCCTTGTTGGGCGTCATATTGTAGTGTTGGATCCTCTATGAGTTGTTTGCATGACCCGTGCGAGTGCTCGGAAAGAATAGAATCTATGAGTTTGTGTTGGAGGATTAAACCGATAGCATGAGAATGTAAGAAAGGGAATAAAATCAAGAAGCTAATAATGGGGATAGGACTTACAAGATGAAGGGTGCAAACGAAATGCCAATAGCATCCAGGATATTGAGCAACATCCTAATGGTTTTGTAGCTTATGATTACCAAAAATATAGCAAACAGGCAAGAGAAATTACCACTGCGTGGCGAGGACGGGTGGGACGGGCAAGAGGGTGGCGGGGGTGGCATCTCGGCATTTTGGGATCAGCAACGAATGATTCAGTGAAGCAGCCCCAGTAGGGTAGACGACGGCGTTGGCGAAGCAGATCCTGTGTAGCGAGGGAGTTGGTGAAATAGTTCCGGTGAAGAGCGCCTGCAGTAGAAGAGCTCCGGTGTGGAAGAGAGGGCCAGCGGTGAAGCAGCTAGAGGAAGGTCGAGGTTGGAGGGGTGTGGGCAGGGAAGAGATGATGGGGGAATATAGGTGCGATGACACACATTTACCACCTATACCCCTCTATTATTGCACTACTCCCATGGTCCTTGTTTCCGAAGCAGGGATAGAAGAGGACTTTTGCATTTGCAAAAAGCGGGGCGGGATATTTGAATAGATGCGGATGATATTTGAATAGATGTGCGCGGGATGTTTAGGCGCCATGCGGAAATTTTGAAGTTGAAGCTTCCGACGTACACTACTCCGACGTGGCCGCTCTCACGCGTTGGCCCCGTCTAGACCCACACGCCAGCGATAGTATGCTTACCAACATATAAATGAGTTTCCACACATTTGCCGAAATTGATAAACAATATATTTTGAAGGCTTTCATACAAGATGACCAAGGTCATGGCCATATTGTTATTATAGTTTATAATAGCGTGTCCATATCTGGTAGATCGCTGCATCTTGGCATTTCAAAATAAGATTCTAGATTTGATGGACAATGCCCAATTTTCATGAATTTCCAAAGTTTCTAGCTAAATGTAACATCCCAAATCTTTAATCAAGGTTATCAAGATCCAAATCACCCAATTTAGGGTTATCAAAAAAAATTATCATTAAAATAAATAAGGAAGCATATGTGTGTTGCATTAATATAGAATTGTTTGGAATTGCCATGCTAGTTGGTTATAATGGTTGTAAAATGATTCAAATATGAATGCCATATCATCTAGATCATTCCCAAGCCAAATCCAAATAAAAAGCAATCAAATAAGATTAATAAATGCAAATGGGCATTTTGGCCCTTTTAATCCACTAGGTCATTTTAGGTGTTCCTAGAACTCATGTTCAAATAGACACAATTATGAATATTTGCACCCCTTGCTAGTACAAGTAAAGATGTACCAAGGCCCGCTTTGAAATCTTACAAAAACATTTGAACACTAAATTTAAATGACATTTGAAATTGGAATCAAGTGTATGTGCATAGATCCCACTTTTTCAAAATCCACTCAAATGAGTTCAACTTGACAATCCCAAGCAACCACAGATGCTCAAGCATATGACCAACAACTCCACCAAAAATCTTTTCAAAATTCAAAACTTTTGTTCTTGTGGCCATTGTGTCGAACACCTTGGGAGCAAAATCAAATCTGCCTAACTAACACTATTTGTGATCAAAGCATTGTCGAGCCACTTGGTTTGATTCTTGTCCCCTGGTCTCCCCTAGCTCTAACCATGCCATCAACAAGCTATCCCTTAGCTTGGAGCAGCAGTAGCACGTCGCCCATTCTTGGTCGCGGCCGGCCGAGCGTGGACAACGCGCCACAGACACCGTAGCACCTAACCAGCACATCCCCTAGCTCCGCCGCACCGTACCGTGACACCCTGTCCACCCCACGGACACAGCTGAGCACTGGACCACCAAGGAACGCTCATGCCCACCGCCTCTGCACCGTGCACAGCTCACGCCAGAGCGCCATCCCCGACAGGCCCGCACAAGTCGCGCCTCGACCCCAGCTTGCACGCGCCGCTCCGCCATAACCCCAGCACACCCCAGGACATGCCCTTTTCTCGCCACGTGACCAGCAGCCACCGCACGCCGCGTCGAGCACCGCCTCTGCCGTGCATAGCGCCAGCCTTTCCCGACCAAAATCCACTGCCCCTAGCGTCGCCATTACGTCGTAGCTGACCGCCAGGAGGCAAGCCACCGTCCGTCTACCCTGCCCATGCCTTTAGCCCTCTGTACCAGCATCACCGACGAGCTCACCGTTGTGCCGCTCGGTCCCCTCGTTGACCTATATAAGGAGCCCTTACCCAGCCTCCATTGCCACAATCCAACACTCCCCTCTCACCACTGATCCTTCCCCACCTCTCTTCGGAGCCGCTCGAGCAGCAGTTCACCGGAATTGCGCTCGAGTTTGCCGTAGCAGAGAAGAAAGGGGCCCGTCGATTTCGTCCACCCCAGGAGCCGCCGCGACCACGCCTGAGTCCACCGTCGTCTCCACGTTTGATTTCCCCTATCACCATGTTAGATGGAGCCCTGGTAAGCCCCCATTGCTCCCCCACCGAGCCGCTAGGGTTCCGTCCCGCCAGCGACCAGTTCGTCATCGACGATGAACCACCACCGTCGATCTAGGTTCTAATCACACGACCCACATTGCCCCGTACCGCTTCGCGTTAAGTTGTGCTGCTGACATGTGGACCCATCCTATCAGTTGCCAGCCGCACCGCGGAGTGTCACTGGGCCGGCCCGTTAGTGTTCCAGCGCTGGCCCTAGATTTCAAATTTAGATTTTTTCTATTTAGAGATAATCTAGTTTCTATCCACTAGTTTAAAAATCAATTCAGGGAGTTTTACAAATACAAATTGAATGATTCCAATTTTGTTGGAAAGATAATGAAAATATCTATCCAAGCCGATTGGATTTAAATCAATTAGAGTTAGAGATATCACTTAGAAAAATTAGCAAGACAGAGACTTTCCACATTCAAACATTTTTCAAAAATCAACCATAATAGCTTTTGAGTTGATTCCAACTCTCAAAAATCACATTTGACCATACCTATCTGAATATGTAATAATATTTAGTTTTTCATGCAGTGACTTTTGACTAGTACCAAAATAATGCGATATAGGCATTTCTAGTCACTTTAAATCTTTAAATTAATAAACTTGAACTTATTGAAATATGATCAAACATTTAAATCACATTCCCATGCATTAGAATATGTGGTGATGACATGTGTACACATGATCCCATATTTTAATAGGAGAATATTAAATCTTAGTTAATTTCAATGAGTAGAAATTACTTTTCTCAAATAAAATAAATGAAACTAGTTCATTAAATCTTGTGATGTTTTGATGATGCTAGATCATCAAGTGTGTGCCTTAGTGTGATAAGTAGACTAGTTAAGTATTGTTTGGTGATTGTGTATCCCGTATATATTTATAGACGATAGTACCGACCAAGTCTACGAGGAGGAGGAGTTCTACCCTGAAGAAGACGAGGAGAATTTCAACCATTGCACCAACCAAGGCAAGCTAGAACTAAGCAAGTTAACACTTGCCCCCATTGACTTAAGAAAATGCATTGGGCATGCTTTAGTTATACCCTATTTTATGTATACCCATCCCAAGTTCTACTTACAAGCTTTACTTTCCTTTACTTTACCAAAGTTATGTACTTTAGTTATAGATAGCATAAAGAGTATAAAACTTGGCCTATCTAGTTAGACATAGATGTCATTCTATGGCATGAGATTGGTATTAGCATCCCACCTCCGTTGTCAGATGCTTTCAAAATGACTTATGAAATGAATGGTGATTTTGACTTGACCACAACAGGGTTGTGACTATGAAAACTAAGTTCCCACTTAGGTGATTTTAGAACTTTATTTTATCTTTCTTTACTTCTGAACTCAGCTTAGGTTTCAAACTTAACTTTGCAATTAAACTTAGAGTTAGCATTCTGATCTAGAACTACCTTACTTGTTAGTGATAGTTTGTGAGTACTTAAAGAGTACTCATGGCTTTGTCCCTGGCTATTCCCGTGGCTAGACTATGAAGAAGACTACCCTGAAGAAGGGCAGCAGGACGGCTACGATAACTAGGATCATCTCCCATCGTCGGCATTGCATGTGACACTGAAGATGGACCCCACCGCTACGCTTATTATTTATCCCGCTGCTTGTTGTATTAAGACTGGATCATGAGATCCTTTATTTGTGTAAGACCTTATTATGGTTTGTAATGGATGATGTACTGTGATATCAAATCTGTTATGTATCGCAAAAATGGTAATCCTGGGATTGCGAGGTATGGCATAACAGGCATCTAGGATTAAACATCCGGGTGTTGACAAGTTGGTATCAGAGCAATCATGACCATAGGAGGCCCTAGTTAGAATGGACGTCCGAGCAAAAACTTAGGTTCAAAACAAAGAAGTGAGTATTTATGAAAACCTATTTCCAGTCTTATCCTTGGGATTCTTTCTCTCAAAAAAATACATGTTCCTCAAAAATTCTTACATTCTACATAAAATTTGACACACTTGATCACTTCACTAATTACTCATCCTAAATTCTTATAAATGGAAGTTCAGTACTGCAAGTTCTACCAGTTGGGCAACGGAGGCCAACTGATCTTCGAGAGGGATCTTGATGTCTGAGTACCTAGAGCGCCCACATCCGGAATTCTTCGGAGCTTAACTCAATAGTCCCCCAGGAGGAGATTTACAATGGCTAGTAGTTGTTGATATTCGAGGCAAGATGGAAGCACCACATTCAGAGAAGATTCAATTCACCGTGAGAGAGAACAACTGGCTAGATGGATTAACTAGGGCAATGCATGAAGCTCTCGCCCGTCTTTGCGGACAAAACGTCAACTTGATCCAGGGAACTCGCTTTGCCCACTACGCAAGGCGTGATTCTATGGGAATGCCGTTGGAAATGCCAAGTCGCCTAGAGATGAAGCGCCAAGTGGAGAACCTTGACTTCCTACTATACGATAGGCAGAAGGATATGGATAATGCTCGAGAGTACGCCAACCGCAACCTTGCCATTGCCGCCCAGAAGGCCTAGACTTTTGCCCTGCTCATCAAGGATCGTCAATCACTTCGTCATCAATGCGCAAAGAAGGATCGCACCATAGACCGTCTTCGGAAGAAGGTGGCCGACCTCGAGAAGACCATCAAGGAGTAAGAAGCTCAGCTTGCAGCAAAAGAAGAAGAGGAAGAAGGTGAAGACATCCAAGGGGATATTCACTTGTACCTCAGCAATGATGATGACTACCTGGAGGATGATGCCATGGACTTCTACACCGACGATGATGACTCCAACTTCATCAATGATGAGTAGATGCACTAGAGCACTATCGTAGGAAGGAGATGTATCGGTCCCATTGTATCTTAGCTTACAGAATGGTTCTTAAAACCATCTATTGCCTTTCATGTTGTGGTGTGTGTGTTTGTATCATGTGCTTTGATTGAATGAATGAAAAGAAGTTAGTTGCAAAACCTGAGTCAAACTCAAAGTTTTAGCTTTGAAAACAAAACCATGAACCTTAGAACTTTCCCTCTTACCCCTTCATCTATCTAAATCTTCAGATGACTCGTGGAAACCCCGGAGGGAGCAGCTCATCGCAGGACCAAATGCTACAGATTCTGCAGATGCTAGTTTCTGACTGTGAAGCTAGTAGAGCAGAGCGCCAAGCCAACCTAGCCACCCTGCAACAGATCGCTCAGATGGCCCACAACAATCAAGGCCATGGAAATCAGGATCACCAGGGATCCAAGCTTAAGAACTTCCAGAATACCAATCCCCCTATCTTCAGCCATTCGAAGAACCCACTAGATGCAGATGATTAGTTACAAACTATGGAGAATAACCTAGAAGTCGCAAGAGTCGATGCAAATGAGCAAGTTCTGTTTGCCACCCACTATCTGGCAGGAGATGCAAGAGCCTGGTGGAACAGCACCCGTACTATGAACCACGGGCAAGTGATGACGTGGGAGGATTTCAAGACCAAGTTTAGCTGCATCCATGTGCCGCAAGGTTTAGTCACCAGAATGAGAGATGAGTTCAGAGAGCTGAAGCAAGGCAGGATGACTGTAGTAGAGTACCGTGAAAAATTTATGTCTCTCGCTAGGTATGCACCTAATGATATCAATACTAAAGCCAAGAAGAAGGAGAGATTCCTGAATGGATTGCACGATGAGATGCAAACGGTGTTAATCAACATCTGTTTTGACGATCTCGAAGAACTAGTCAACTCTGCCATCCAGATGGAAGGAAATATCAACCAAGCCAACGACAATCACAAGCGCAAAATGATGCACCAGAATGTATCCAACAGTCACCAGAAGTATCGCCCCAACCCGTCTGTAGGATATGCCCCAAGGAACAATCGACCCCAATGTCTCGCCCAAGCTACCCCAACCGTAGCGGAGGAAATGTGAAGTCCGGAGGAAACCACAACAACCCCGGCAACTCCAGCCACTTCAACCATGCGTCGCCCAAGTCCAACAATAGCAACAACAACAATACTACCCCAAGGACTGGAAGCAATATTCTTCCTGTTGCAGCCAAAGACAAGTCTCAGATTACTTGTTTTGAGTGTGGAGTGAAGGGTCACTAATCCAATGAGTGTCCCAAGAAGATTGTCGCCACTGCCAATGTGAATGCCCCAGCTCAGCAACAACGCCGTGTTCAGCCCGGAAGGAGATTTGCCCTACGGAATTCGCTCAACCACAACGGCCGTCTCTTCGACATGAACGCTGAAGAAGCCCAGGAAGCGCCAGATGTCGTGTTGGGTATGTTTTCTGTTAACTTAGTATTAGCAAGAGGTTGTTTGATTCTGAAGCATCACACTCGTTTGTTATAGAAGAATTTGCATGCACTAGTAAGATTCACCCAACCAACTTGAAGCATGTCATGATAGTTCAAATACCTGGTTCAACCACCAAAGCTAGGAAAATTTGCAAGGTTGTACCTATCAGAATACATGGGATATATTTTTTATGCCAATCTAGTAGTACTTGGAACCAAAGGTTTGGAAGTAGTACTGGGAATGGATTGGACGTCGAAACATAAAGGATTGATCAACTGTGCGAAGAAAGCCATCACCATGACCAGTAGCTCTGGAGTAACAGTAGAGCATATATCTGAAACCTTGCCCCATCAATTCAAATGCAACAAGAGTCTAGCCTACCCACCATTGACCAAGTTAGAGTAGTCTGTGAATACCCCGACGTAGTCCTAGATGAATTGCCTGGTATGCCCCCAGATCGGGATATTGAGTTCATTATTGAACTAATTCCTAGAACTAGACCCATAGATCAGAGACCCTATAGCATGAACCCATCAGAGTTAGTGGAACTGAAGAAAAAACTTGATGCCATGTTGGAAAAAGGCTTGATTCAACCAAGCGCATCGTCATGGAGATCACCAGTTCTGTTTGTCGACAAGAAAGATGGAGGTAACTGTTTGTGCACTGATTACTGGAAGCTGAATGACGTCACCATCAAGAACAAGTAGCCACTGCCCAAGATTGAGGATCTGTTTGATCAGTTGACTGGTGCCAGAGTGTTCTCCAAGATTGATCTTAGGACTGGTTATCATCAACTCAAGATTCGTGCAATGGATATTCCAAAGACCGCCTTTACTACCAGATATGGATTGTATGAGTATACGGCCATGTCGTTTGGATTAACCAATGCCCTCGCTTATTTCATGAATCTCATGAATAAGATCTTTATGAATTTCCTAGATAAGTTTGTCTTGGTTTTTATCGACGATATTCTTATCTACTCCAATTCAGAAGAAGACCATGAGCAACATCTGAGAATCATCCTTGAAACCCTGAGAGAACATCAGTTGTATGCCAAATTCAGCAAATGCGAGTTTTGGCTGAAGGAAGTAGGATTCCTCGGACATATTGTGTCGGCAGGAGGAGTCGTTGTTGATCCCGCCAAGATCAGAGATGTTGAAGCATGGGAATCCCCAACCACTCAAACCCAAGTCCGTCTATTTCTCGGATTAGCGGGATATTACCGCAAGTTCATTGAGGGATTTTCGAGCATCGCAAGACCCATGACCCAATTGTTGAAGAAAGACAAGAAGTTTGAATGGACCGACAAATGTGAAGCAAGTTTCTAAGAGCTCAAGAAGAGATTGATTTCAGCCCCAATATTGATTATGCCAGATATCAAGAAGCTGTTTGATGTATATTGTGATGCATCCAAGATTGGTCGCGGGTGTGTGTTAATGCAAGAAGGCAAAGTCATAGCATATTTGTCGAGACAACTGAAGTAGCATGAGCAAAATTAGCCTACCCATGATCTAGAAATAGCAGTTGTAGTTCTAGCGTTAAATACATGGCGTCATTACCTTATGGGTAACCGCTGTGAGACTTAGTTGGATCACAACAGCTTGAAGTATATTTTTACTCAGAAAGAGCTAAATATGAGGCAAAGGAGATGGATAGAGTTAATCAAGGATTGTGACCTTGACATTCACTATCACCCCGGCAAAGCCAATGTGGTAGCAGATTGCCGTGTAGATTAAACACCATGATCAAGGAAACCCATCCAAGTTTGCATGAAGAGTTGGAGCAGTTTAGAACTGAGCTAGTTAGCACGGGATTCTTAGCTACCATTGAACTTAAACCCACTTTGATTTGCCAAATCAAGGAAGCCCAGAAGGGAAATGCAAGTATCGACGGAATCAAACGTCGTATTAGTACGGAAAGGTACCAGGATTCACAGAAGACGAAGAAGGATTTTTGTGGTACAAAGGACGTATCTATGTGCCAGCAGATTCAGAGCTAAAGCAAGTTATCATGCAGGAAGCTCATGATACTCTTTATTATATCCACCCCGGAGGAACGAAGATGTATCAGGAGTTGAAGGAGCAATTTTGGTGGTACAAGATGAAGAGAGAAATCAGAAGCTATATCACCAAGTGTGATATATGTCAGAGAGTCAAAGCAGAACATCAGACACCCGCAGGATTGTTGCAACCATTGCAGATTCCGAAATGGAAATGGGATTCCATTGGAATGGATTTTATCACCGGTTTGCCTACTTCTAGTAGGGGAAATGACTCTATCTGGGTCATAGGGGATAGACTATCCAAGGTAGCCCATTTTATACCTATCAAGACAACCTACCAAAGTTCGAAGCTAGCAGAGTTGTACATTGCTAGAATCGTCATTTTGCATGGAACCCCCAAGACCATAGTTTCGGATCGAGGAACCCAATTTACCTCAAGATTTTGGCAGAAAGTCCAAGAAGGATTGGGAACCAAGTTGAATTTTAGCACAACTTATCACCCGCAGACCGATGGACAGACTCAAAGAGTCAACCAAATCCTAGAGGATATGTTGAGAGCTTGTGTGCTTGAGTATGGATCAAAATGGGAAGACTGTCTGCCTTTCGCAGAATTCTCATACAACAACAGTTATCAAGCTAGTTTGCAAATGGCCCCATTTGAGTTCTTATATGGAAGAAAGTGCCGTACCCCTTTGAATTGGTCACAAGTAGGAGAGAGTCAGATTTTCGGACCCGATATCCTACGAGAAGCCGAAGGGAAGGTTCACAAAGTCCGTGAGCACCTTAAGACCACCCAATCAAGACAGAAGAGTTATGCGGACAAGAGACGTAGAGACCTGACTTTCAACGTCGGAGATTTTGTGTATCTCAAAGTGTCGCCATTGAAGGGAATGCAACTTTCAGTCTGAAAGGAAAGTTAGCCCCTAGATATATTGGACCCTTCAAGATTCTGAATCGTCGAGGAGAAGTATCGTATCAACTAGAACTGCCCGAGGAGATGTCAGCCATCCATGATGTGTTCCATATCTCGTTACTTCGCAAATGCCTAGAAGTGCTAGAGAAGACCAAAGTTTTCAAGAACATCGATCACCGAGCCGTGGAAATCAGCAAGGATCTGATGTATCGTGAAGTGCCCATCCGTATCTTGGAAGAAGCTTACAGAACCACCAGGACCCGGAGTATCAAATTTCTCAAGATTCAATGGAGCAACCATACCGAAGAGGAAGCCACTTGGGAGCGAGAAGATTACATTAGGACAGAGTTTCCAGATCTCTTTAGTTCCTAGTTTTATTTCTTAAATCTCGGGACGAGATTTTGTTTAAGGGGGAAGGTTTGTAACATCCCAAATCTTTAATCAAGGTTATCAAGATCCAAATCACCCAATTCAGGGTTAACAAAAACTTTTTATCATTAAAATAAATAAGGATGCACATGTGTGTTGCATTAATATAGAATTGTTTGGAATTGCCATGCTTGTTGGTTCTAATGGTTGTAAAATGATTCAAAGATGAATGCCACATCATCTAGATCATTCCCAAGCCAAATCCAAAGAAAAAGAAATCAAATAAGATTAATAAATGCAAATGGTCATTTGGCCCTTTTAATCCACTAGGTCACTTTAGGTGTTCCTAGAACTCATGTTCAAACAAACACAATTATGAATCTTTGCACCCCTTGCTAGTACAAGTAAAGATGTACCAAGGCCCACTTTGAAATCTTACAAAAACATTTGAACACTAAATTTAAATGGCATTTGAAATTGGAATCAAGTGTATGTGCATAGATCCCACTTTTTCAAAAACCACTCAAATGAGTTCAACTTGACAATCCCAAGCAACCACAGATGCTCAAGCATATGCCCAACAACTCCACCAAAAATCTTTTCAAAATTCAAAATTTTTGTTCTCGCAGCCATTGTGTCGAACACCTTGGGAGCAAAATCAAATCTGCCTAACTAACACTATTTGTGATCAAAGCATTGTCGAGCCACTTGGTTTGATTCTTGTCCCCTGGTCTCCCCTAGCTCCAACCATGCCATCAACAAGCTATCCCTTAGCCTGGAGCAGCAGTAGCCCGCCGCCCGTTCTTGGTCGCCGCCGACCGAGCATGGAAAACGCGCCACATACACCGCAGCGCCTAACCAGCACATCCCCTAGCTCCGCCGCACCCTACCGCGACCCCCTGTCCACCCCACAGACAAAGCTGAGCACTGGACCACTGAGGAACAATCGTGCCCACCGCCTCTGCACCGTGCACAGCTCACGCCAGAGCGTCATCCCCGACAGGCCCGCACAAGCCGCGCCTCGACCCCAGCTTGCGTGCGCCGCTCCGCCATAACCCCAGCACACCCTAGGACATGCCCTTTTCCCGTTGCGCGACCAGCAGCCACCGCATGCCGCGTCGAGCACCGTCTCTGTCGTGTAGAGCGCCAGCCTTTCCCAACCAAACGCCACCGCCCCTAGCGTTGCCATTACGTCGTAGCTGACCGCCAGGAGGCAAGCCACCGTCCGCCTACCCCTCCCATGCCTTTAGCCCTTTGTACTAGTGTCACCGACGAGCTCACCATCGTGCCGCTCGGTCCCCTCGTCGACCTATATAAGGAGCCCTTCCCCAGCCTCCATTGCCACACTCCAACACTTCCCTCTCACCACTGATCGTTCCCCACCTCTCGTCGGAGCCGCTCGAGCAGCAGTTTGCCAGAATTGCGCTGGAGTTCGCCGTAGCAGAGAAGAAAGGGCCAGTAGATTTTGTCCACCCTACGAGCCGCCGTGACCATGCCTGAGTCTGCCGTCGTCTCCATGTTCGATCGCCCCCATTGCCACATTACCTAGAGCCCTGGTAAGCCCCCATTGTACCCCCACCGAGCCGCTAGGGTTCCGTCTCGCCAGCGACCAGTTCGTCGTCGACAATGAACCACCACCGTCGATCTAGGTTCTAATCGCACGACCCACATCGCCTTGTACCGCTTCGCGTTAAGTTGTGCCGCTGACATGTGGACCCCTCCTATCAGTTGCTAGCCGCACCGCATGGTGTCACTAGGCCGGGCCGTTAGTGTTCCCGCGCTGGCCCTAGATTTCAAATTTAGAGTTTTCTATTTAGAGTTAATCTAGTTTCTGTCCACTAGTTTAAAAATCAATTCAGGGAGTTTTACAAATCCAAATTGAATGAATCAATTTTTTTGGAAAGATAATGAAAATATCTATACAAGCCCGTTGGATTTAAATCAATTAGAGTTAGAGATCTCACTTAGCAAAAATAGCAAGACAGAGACTTTTCCACATTCAAACATTTTTCAAAAATCAACCATAATAGCTTTTGAGTTGATTCCAACTCTCAAAAATCACATTTGACCATACCTATCTGAATATGTAATAATATTTAGGTTTGAATGCAGTGAATTTGGACTAGTACCAAAGTAATGCTATATAGGCATTTCTAGTCACTTTAAATCTTTAAATTAATAACTTGAACTTATTGAAATATGATCAAACATTTAAATCACATTCCCATGCATTAGAATATGTGGTGATGACATGTGTACACATGATCCCATATTTTAATTGGAGGATATTAAATCTTAGTTAATTTCAATGAGTAGAAATTACTTTTCTCAAATAAAATAAATGAAACTAGTTCATTAAATCTTGTGATGTTTTGATGATGCTAGATCATCAAGTGTGTGCCTTAGTGTGCTAAGTAGACTAGTTAAGTATTGTTTGGTAATTGTGTATCTCGTATGTATTTAAGACGATAGTACCGACCAAGTATACGAGGAGGAGGAGTTCTACCCCGAAGAAGACGAGGAGAATTTCAACCACTACACCAACCAAGGCAACATAGAACTAAGCAAGTTCACACTTGCCACATTGACTTAAGCAAATGCATTGGGCATGCTTCAGTTATACCCTCTTTGATTTATACCCATCCCAAGTTCTACTTACAAGCTTTAATTTCCTTTACTTTACCAAAGTTTTGTACTTTAGTTATAGATAGCATAAAGAGTATAAAACTTGTCGTATCTAGTTAGACTTAGATGTCATTCTATGCAATGAGATTGATATTAGCATCCCATCTTAGTGAACACTCTTAACTTAGTGTTTAGAGATAGACCAAAAACTTGATCACTTTAGATGGGAATACTTGGTGAAAATGCTTATGAAAACCTTGGAATGATGAGTCATTGTATTGATATGTTTTGACATGTGTTGAGAAACACAAATGGTTTATGATGATGAAAATGTTAAGGCATGAGCCTTAGCCCTTTATAAAAACTGATGGTTGGGTTCGGATGTGATACCATTCCAAATTACCATACAACCACAATACCTGAATTGGGTAAGGCTTAGCTGGAAGTTTATATGCATTAGTATGAGTTCCCTCGCGGGAGAGGTTTGAGTTGAGGATACCTCTCAATTTTGTCCACCTATGCAGTGCCTAGGATGGCAGATGGCCATGGCTGGGAGGCCAAGCTCATAGGAGAGCTGCTTATACTAGGGTGTGTAATTGAAAGGTTATGATTGATTATCCGCATACTAAGTATGATGATTCAGGGTTATCCCTGACGGATGTATCAAATTTTGTGGTGAAAGTGTACCACCTCTGCAGAGTGTCAAACTATTCGAATAGCCGCGTCCGCGGTCATGGACAGTTGGAGTGGCCATACTGTTCCGTTGTCAGATGTTTTCAAAATGACTTATGAAATGAATGGTGATTTTGACTTGACCACAACAGGGTTGTGACTATGAAAACTAAGTTCCCACTTAGGTGGTTTTAGAACTTTATTTTATCTTTCTTTACTTCTGAACTCAGCTTAGGTTTCAAACTTAACTTTGCAATTAAACTTAGAGTTAGCATTCCGATCTAGGACTACCTTACTTGTTAGTGATAGTTTGTGAGTACTTAAAGAGTACTCATGGCTTTGTCCCTGGCTATTCCCGTGGCTAGACTATGAAGAAGACTACCCTGAAGAAGGGCAGCAGGACGGCTACGACAACTAGGATCATCTCCCATCGTCGGCATTGCATGTGACACTGAAGATGGACCCCACCGCTACGCTTATTATTTATCCCGATGCTTGTTGTATTAAGACTGGATCATGAGATGCTTTATTTGTGTAAGACCTTATTATGGTTTGTAATGGATGATGTACTGTGATATCAAATCAGTTATGTCTTGCAAAAAGGGTAATCCTAGGATTGCAAGGTATGGCATAACAGGCATCTGGGATTAAAAATCCGGGTGTTGACACTAAATCTATTCAATAAAATGACTTTTTGATAATCTGAAGTATGTATGTCTAATTTCGAACTAGAAAGTGTGTGATATACCTTGCTCTTGACTTTTTAAAATAATTCAAAGATACCAAGTAGTCAAATATTGGAAAACCACCAAGAGATTCGCAAAATTCAACTTTTTGATATGAATGGTAATGACACCTAATTTTGGCCGTTTCAAAAAATACAAAGAAACAAAATATAAAAATAAATACATCCATTATTTTCTCTCTTCGTGTCTCACTATGTGCACTAGCTAGTTTCCATGGAAAAATATAATATTAAAATTTGATAACTTTTGAGAAAAAATTGTATCAGAATATATGGATTACCATGTAAGAATATGAATGGCTTTCAAACCAGATGACCAAGGTCACGGCCATATCTTTCCTATAGTTTATAATAACCTATCCATATTTGCTAGTTGGTGCGTATTGGCATTTAAAATATTATTTACAAAGGAAGCTTCTGAATTGGAAGTTATTTCAATTTTCTAAGGGACAACAATGGCTTTTGTCATGAAGCTACTACAAAATATGGCTTAAAATCCCACTACCCCAGTTTTCACTCAAAGTATATATAGCCTAGGGTTAAGTTTAGGGTTCGGGGTTTTATTTTGGGTTGAGGGTTTAAGGGTTCATGGTTTATGGTTTAGGATTTTAGGGTTTAGGCTTTTAGGGTTTAGGGTTGATGATTTAGGGTTTAGGGTTGTTCAGGGTTTTAGAGTTTATGATTGTTTAGGTTTTAGGGTTTAGGAAATTTTCAATAATAATGTTCAATCTTTATATATATGGTTATATTCATGGAATAGAATGACGTTATCACAATTTAATAAAAGTATTTCAAATTTTGATCTATAAGTGCATTATACCTCCTTGGTAAGGGTTTAGGGTTCTAGGGTTAGGAAGTTAGGGTTCCAGGGTTAGGAGGTTATTAGGGTTTACGGTTAAGGGTTTTTGATTTTCAATAATGTTCAAGCTTTATGCTTATATTCATGGAATAGAATGGCGTTACCACAGTTTAATGAAAGTATCTCAAATTTTGATCTATAAGTGCATGGTACCTGCTTGGTTTGGGGTTTATGGGTCGAGGATTTAGGGTTTTACGGTTTAGGTTTTATGGGTTGATTAGGGTTTAGGGATTAGCGATTTTTCAATAATGCTCAAAGATTTAAGCTTATATTCATCGAATAGAATGGTGTTGCCTTCTTTAATGAAAGTATCTCAAATGTTGATTTATAAGTGCATGATACCTGCTTGGTTAGGGTTTATGGGCCGTGGGTTTGGGTTTTACGGTTTTACAGTTTAGGTTTTTTGGTTGTATAGGGTTTAGAGTTTAGTGAATTTAGAATAATGCTCAAGCTGTATGGTTATATTCGTCGAATAGAATGGTGTTACCTAATTTATTGAAAGTATCTCAAATTTTGATCTATAAAGTGCATGATACCTGCTTGATTAGTGTTTATGGGTTGAGGGTTTGGGGTTTTAGGGTTTAGGTTTTAGGGGTTATTTAGGGTTTATGGTTTAGGGAATTTTCAATAATGCTCAAGATTTATGCTTATATTCGTTGAATAAAATGGTGTTACCAAATTAAACGGTAGTATATCAAATTTTGATCTATCAGTGCATGATACGTGCTTGGTAAGGGTTTAGGGTTTCGGATTTTGGGGGTTTAGGGTTTTGTGTTTTAAGATTTTTCAATAATGTTCAAGTTTCTTTATGCCTGTATTCTTGGAATAGAATGGCATTATATCAATTTATTGAAAGTATCTCCAATTTTGATGTATAAGTGCACGATTCCTGCTTTGGTTAGGGTTTATGGGTCGAGGGTTTAGGGCTATAGGTTTTTACGGCTTAGTCTTATGGGTTGTTTAGGGTTTAGGGTTTAGTGAATTTTCAATAATGATCAAGATTTATGCTTATACTCGTAGAATAGAATGGTGTTAGCTGATTTAACGGAAGTATCGCAAATTTTGATCCATGTGTGTTTGACACCTGCTTGGTTAGGATTTATGGCTAAGTGTTTGGGGCTTTAGGGTTTAGGGTTTAAGTTTTAGGGGTTGTTTAGGGTTTAGGGAATTTTTGATATTGCTCAGGATTTATGCTTATATTCGTCGAATAGAATGGTGTTACCCAATTTAATAAAATTATCTTAAATTTTGATCTATAAGTGCATGTTACGTGCTTGGTGAGGGTTTAGGGTTTAGGGTTAGGGGTTTAGGATTTGGGTTTTAGGGGTTTAGGGTTTCAGGAATTTTCAATAATGTTCAAGCTTTATGCTTATATTCGTGGAATAGAATGATGTCACCCAATTTAACGAAAGTATCTCAAATTTTGATCTATAGTTGCACGATACCTGCTTGGTCAGGGTTTAGGGGTTTTGATTTTATGGTTTAGGATTCCGTGAATTCTCAATAATATGTTCAAACTTTATGGTTATATATATTCGTGTAACAGAGTGGTATTACTGCAATTTAATGAAAGTATCTCAAAAATTTATCTACAAGTCGATGATACCCTACTTGGTCATACTTTTTGTTAAATAAAATTGAAGGTACCTAAGTACTATAACAAAGGAGAAGCATCAAGAGTTTCTTGAGATTTAGGCGTTGTTTGGTTAGGGTATAATTCTTGCTTTTGATTTTTGGCTTATAAAGCTAGGAACATGTTTTTGGCTTTTTTTAGCTTTTACTCTAACATGGTGAAATGATAGTATAAGCCAGGTTGGATGATTTTAATGATTTTATCTCAGTTTAATGCAAGAATCTCATATTTTGATCTATAAGTCCATGGTACCTGCTTGGTTAGGGTTTATATTGGTTGAGGGTTTAGGGTTTTAGGGTTTTACGATTTAGGTTTTATGGACTAAATAGGGTTTAGGGGGTTTAGCGAATTTTCAATAATAATCAAGATTTATGCTTATATTCGTCGAATAGAATATGGCGTTACCTAACTCATTGAAAGTATCTCAAAATTTGATCTATAAGTGCATGATACTTGCTTAGTTAGGGTTTTGGGGTTTTAGGTTTAGGTTTTAGGGGTTGTTTAGGGTTTAGGGTATTTTCGATAATGCTCAAGATTTATGCTTATATTCATCGAATAGAATGGCGTTACCAATTTAATGAAAATATAACAAATTTTGATCTATAAGTGCATGCTACGTGTTTGGTAACGATTTAGGGTTTAGTGTTTAGGTTTTTGGGTTTCGGGAATTTTAAATAATGTTCAAGCTTTATGCTTATATTCGTGGAACAGAATGGCATTACCGCAATTTAATGAAAGTATCTCAAATTTTGATTTATAAGTGCATGGTACCTGCTTGGTTAGAGTTTATGGGTCGAGGGTTTAGGGTTTTACAGTTTAGTTTTATGGGTTGTTTCCAGTTTAGGGTTTAGAGAATTTTTGGTAGTACTCAGGATTTATGCTTATATTCGTCTAACAGAATGGCGTTACCTGATTTAATGAAAGTATCTAAAATTTTGATCTATCAGTGCATGACACCTGCTTGGTTAGGGTTTTTGGGCTGGGGGTTTTAGGGTTTAGTGAATTTTCGATAATGCTCAGGATTTATGCTTATATTTTTCAAATAGAATGGCGTTACCCAATTTAACAAAAGTATCTTAATTTTTGATCTATAAGTGCATGCTACGTGCTTGGTCAGGTTTTGGGGTATAGGGGTTTACGGTTTGGGTTTTAGGGGTTTAGCTAGGGATCAGGGTTTCGGGAATTTTCAATAATGTTCAAGCTTTATGCTTATATTCGTGGATAAGAATAGTGTTAGCCAATTTAACCAAAGTATCTCAAAATTTTGATCTATAGTGGCACGATACCTGCTTGGTCTGGGTTTAGGGGTATAGATTTTATGGTTTAGGATTCCGTGAATTCTCAATAATATTTACAAACTTTATGGTTATATATATTTATGGAACAAAATGGTGTTACCGCATTTTAATGAAATTATCTCAAAAATTGATCTAGAAGTCGTTGATACTCTGCTTGGTCATATTTTTTGTTAAATAAAATTGAAGGTACCCAAGTACTAAAACAAGGGAGAAACACTAAGAGTTCCTTGAGATTTAGGTGTTGTTTGGTTGGGCTCTATTTCTGCCTTTTGATTTTTGGCTTATAAAGCTAGGAACAATGTTTTGGCTTTGTTTTTTTAGCTTTTACTCTGACATAGTGGAATGATAGTATAATCCAGGTTGGATAATTTTAACGATTTTATCTCGGTTTAGCGAAAAATGTTCAAATTTTGAATAACAAGCGATGGGAATCTCTACTTCCCATAATTCTGGCTCACTGATATGTGGGTCACTTGCATAGTGGGTCCAAAAAGTAAGTGTAGGTCGGAGTGGGCAGGTAGGTAAATATTGAAGAAGGGCTGGGAAACGTCGATGGGGTGATGCACTTGGGAGAACGAAAATTTACCACCTATATCCCTCTGTTATTGTAGTGGTCCCTCGGATTCTTGTTTCCGGAGCAGGGATACAAGAGGAATTTTGCATTGTAGAAAGTGGTGAAGCATGTTTGAATGGATGCGCGGGATATTTTAATGGATGGGTGCGGTGTTTGGGCGCCGTACCAAATTTTGAGGTCAAAGCTTCTAGCATACGCTAGTCCGGCGTGGGGCCTCTTAGACGCGCTGTCACCATCTAGACCCACAGCCAGCGAGAGTTGCTTCCCAGCATTTAAACGAGTTTCTAGGCATTTGCTAAAAATTTCGAAAACTTTAAGGTTTTCAAGAAGATGACCATCATCCAAAAAAAGGTGACCAAGGTCATGGAAATAGTTTATGATGACGTCTCCGTATTTGGTAGATCGGTGCATCTTTGCAAATCAACCAATATGTCTGGTTCCAAATTTGAAGTTTGTTTTCGAATTTCCAAGTAACAACAATGTGTTTTGTTGTGAAGCAACTACAAAGATGATGGCTCAAAATGCCACCGCCCCCTTTTTCACACAATGTATAACACCCTTTCAAGCTACGAGGCTAAATTTGTGCAATAAAATAATTTTTGGGGATAGATGTTTGAATGGATGGGCGGGATGTTTGAATGGGTGGGCGGGATATTTTGGTGCTCTGCCGAAATTTTGAAGTTGAAGCTTCTAAGGTACGCTACTCCCACTTGGGATGTTTTCCCCGTTAGATAGACCCGCATGCCTGTATGCTTTCCAGCATTTAATGAGTTTATAGACATCTGCCGAAATTAATGAACATTAATTCAAGGCTTTCGGTCATGGCCTTAGTTTCTGTACCATTTCCATGTTTTGTACTACTCCGTACATTGAAGTAGATAGACCCGCATGCCTGTATGCTTTGCAGCATTTAACGAGTTTATAGACATCCGCCGAAATTAATGAACATTAATTCAAGGCTTTCGGTCATGGCCTTAGTTTCTGTACCGTTTCCATGTTTTGTACTACTCCGTACATTGAAGCATCTTCACTAACCAAGCTTACAAACGTGTCCATATTCGGTAGATCGGTGCATCTTGGCATTTCAAGCAATTGTTTACAAAGGAGATTCCAGATTTGATAGATAATGCCCTACTTTCATGAGTTTCCAAGCTTCCTAGTTGAAGATGCTGAAATTAAATATATGTTGAAATAAAGCCATTCGTTCCCAAAGTGCAATGCTATGTGCATTAGTTTCGATGGTAAAATATAAACTTGTATTTTGACAAGTTTTGGATCAATTTTGGTCTATGGTGACTGGCAGGTGGGCCACGTATATGGTGATGCCCAAAGTAGGGTAGGTCAGAATTTCCAAAGTTATCCCTCCGCACCCCTTCGAGCTGTGTATTAACTTCCACCCTCTGCCGCCTAGGCCCTCACCCCTTCCCCACAAAACAAACGCGCTTACAGCTGCTCCTCGTCACCACCATGCGCAAAGAAACTTTCCCTACTCGTCGGTCTTCTTGAGACGCACCGGTAGGCACGTTGATCCCACGGTAGTCCTTCTATCTCTAGCTTGATCTGGTTGGCATTTTATTGCCCTTTCACCCGATCTGCCTCCTCAAATACGTAGTTTAATTTGTCCTCAATCTACATGGTCATAGTTTATTCTGTACTGGATCTGTGTTCCTAAATACCTTCGGTGATTTTTGTTGTCAATATGTTTGCTGAAACGCATAGGCATATATAGTTTTTGTACTCCATCTATATGTTTCCTGCTTTTCTTTTAATAATAACCAACCTTGTATGTCATAATTAAGCAGATGGGCAGATTTTGGATAGATATTGCTCCATTAGGCAGCAATAAACATATCCTTGATGTTCTACGATTTATGGGATTTGTTAGATCTCATTATGATAACTCAAAAGTACATTGGCCCTGCCGGTTGTGTGCGAATCGTAGGGTGCTGCCTCAAAGTATAATGGAAGACCCTGTTTTTACATTTGAGATGCTAAGCACATATGTTAGATGGGTATTTCATGGTGAACCATATGATCCTCCATATGAACCGGGGAAAGCACATATTTATCATCCAGATCAAGTACGGGAAGCAGATGTTGATCAACTACATCAACTGACAGAGCCAGCTCCTGAGCATCTAGATCAACTTGGAGAAGGGGGAGGAGAGAAAAAGCGCAATCTACATGAAATGGGTTTCAATTTCTGGTACTACCGCTATGCCAGATGACAATGTATATTTTTAGAACGACAAATGTTTAGGTTGTGTGTCTTTGATGTTTCTCTATAAACGTATCTGTTAATCTACTAATCGCAGAAGCAAACGACCGAATAGGACTTTGATGGTAATGATGATGACATGTTCATTGATGAGCATGCACCTGAGGCTATGGATCAGGTACACTGCTTCTGGATGGATTTGATGCAGAGCGGCTGATCATCAGGGGTGTACTTTTGGTGCCATCTGGGTAGTCTCATGACCACTATCCCAGCTGCAAAACTCTTGGGGTGTAGAGTTATCCCATGATTGGTTCACTATTGTCGTAGTTCTGTAATATGGAGCTACCTTATTATGATTTCTAGGCCTTTGTTAGCAGAACTCTAATTGGAAACTATTCCGTATATTAGTATATATATGTGTGTTTGTGTGTGTTTCTAGTCTAAAATCCGAGCTTATCATTTTATTTTGCCCTAAACTATTTTTGAGGCCCCATCGCTGGTGCCCTATGCTGCAACTACAGCCGTCTTGTCCACTGCTCCGTGAGACAAATCTGCAAAAGGATAATAAGCTAGGATCAATTTGATTCGAAGAGGGGGGATTTTCTCTGTCCTTGGAGAGGAACCCGGGAGAACTAGTACTAGTACCAAGGGAAGGAGGAGGTTGGCTAGGTCAATTATCTCACCCACTTGATGTGGGACCCGCCTCAACTCACCCCTGACGTGGGTCCCGCTTGAAATAGATGTAGGCCACCACGTGATAGCTGGGATCAAAAATTCAAGATTCTCTCCTGGCAAAATGTTCCCACCACTTCCACTTAAAAATACTTATTGTAGAAAAAGTGTACTGCCCAGCCCTACTACTACTAGTACTACTACTCCCCTGCCCATGCCTTTCTACCAACGACAAGATAAGAAACCATCACTAGCTAGCTCCCATCCAGCAAGCAACTATTGGAGCTAGTGCAACCTCTGATTGGGGAGTTCTTGTTGAAATAGGTGGGTGTATTTGCTCACCTCGAAATCCGGCTTTGCTTAATTTGCTTCTGATTGGGCCATTGGGGGTACTATTAGTACTAGGAGTAGTAGTATTCGGTATGCTTTGATTTTGGAGTTCTTGCTTATTGCTCACCTCGAAATCACCTAATCGGGATGTTTTTCCTCTTCTCTGATCGATTGGGTCATTTGGGTGGGGTGGGGGTGGTGGTGGGGGTGGGGGTGGGTGTGGGGGAGGTGGTACTAATTTCGCATTGATTCGGGATCAGGGCATGGTCACCGATGTTCTGATTGGGGCATTTGGTCAAGTTCGATTTCGATGTTCTTCACTTTTGTAACCTTTAGTTGCTACTCGTAATGTGCAATGGATTTTGCGTCCAATTCTGTATGGAGAACTATGGGTCAGTGGCACGCATGGACACTACGGACAGGGATGGTCCCGTCAGTTCCCTTAAAAGTTGCCTAAAAAGGTAATGTAGCAGTATATTCGTTGCGTTCTTCCATTCTTTCCAATGCTGAAAGTGGTTGGCTGCAACTTGGATGTATCCCTATGCTAAAAGTTGTCTATGTCTGCATCCTGTTTTTGTGGAAGCCTCTGTGATACCATCTCTTCTTCATTTACTGTAGCACGGTGGTACATACCTACGAACGTGTGGTGCTCTAGGTGTGGCAAACGGGATGGTACCCCCACATGTCGCAGGATCCGGCCAGTACCACTACTCACCAAACAAGCGCAAGGCCACCGACCAGCTGGGAGGGCCCAACTTAAAGAGAAAGGTATTTGTTCTTAAGACCCTTATTACCATGGTGCAGTCAGATTTAAGTATTACCCGCTTGGTGTCATGCATGCTTATCAGATGTTAAGAAACATATGTGTGATTTTATTAATTCTGGCACTATGTTTATGTGAATCCAGATCTGGATCTGTCAGACTGTCTTATACAGTCAGTATATGACTACTATGTATTGTACTCCCTCTGTCCCAAGGCTTAAGGCATATATATTTTTTGAAAAGTCAAGCTACGGAAAGTTTGACCAAACTTTTGAAAAGAGACAAAAACTATCAAGAACTATGATATTATATACATACGACGTGAATATATGTTTCATGATGTATCCAAGGATATATAATTCATATTATAATATTTTTTTCTAAAAACATGGTCAGACTTTACATAGTATTGAACTGTTGAGCTCTGTTGCTATTTATGCAGATTGAAGGTGCTACTGTTGAGGCTGAGGTTACTATAGAGGCTAGTAGATTTCTGATGCCCGCACCAAAAGAGGACATCCTCTACACAACGAGGAAGCACCAACACAGTACCCAGGTAGGCAGTGACCTCTCTAAGAAGTAGGTATAATTTGGAAATCCACAATTTCACATATTATGATTTTCCATGTTATTGTTATCAGCTAGTACTATATGTTTATGCTCATCAAAAGTTCACAAAAATAAAACCTGTTTGCTTTACAACCAATGGTTTTGTCTTATATTATTAGATTTACTTGCTCTTTACATAATTTAACCTTTCCACTTAATTTCAATCAGTACCACGCACCAGCTGCTCAGCCCTTTCTGCTACCCTCCTCTTGTCAAGCTTGTGGATTGAAAGGGGGCCCCTGTATGCCATTCCAAAGGCAGAGGGGAGAAAAATGGTGCATGGCCACCCTTCGCAAAGGGTACCCATGGTATCAGGTATGGATTCCAAGTGGTTTAGACCGACTTGATGTAAGATCTTGTATCTCACTTTTTTTCCTGTCGCCTTACTTCTCTATCAATTTTCTCATGAAGACTATCCCTTGTGTCGCTTGCCTCATTATAAACAAGATGTACGGAAATGACAAGTTTCTAACTCTGTATAGCGAGGGCCCTAAAGGCACGCGGCAACTATATGTTGTGGATGTCTCCCAGACGATGGCCACCACCTATTTGGGTGGCCGAGGTTGGTCAAAGTATGTCCGTGAGAATGGTCTGGAGCAGGAGGACGAGGTACCATTCGATTTTAGCAAGCCTGGGCAAATACTTGCATGCCATCGTACACCTGTTGACCGAAGGACCAAGAACAGAGGTAGTACTAATTAATTTGCTTATGTACTCATCACAACCTCTAATGATTTTTTGCGACTAACTGTTCTGCACCATTGTCTTTACTCATCATATGACCCTGACCACTTCTGCAGTCTGCTTCCCCTTATGTACCACCCAGAAGGTGCCAGCATCAAGCTGCTGGCACCAGCACTGGCACCGGCCCCAGTTCCTGCAACCACACATGTTGACCTCAGTAGGAGAAAGAATAGAGGTAGTAACTTAATTTGCTCGTATACTCTCATCTCTGTCTAGGAGTTACTGTTGTATAAGAAACCATTTTTCTTGTACACATCTCATATGCCTGTCTGACCACTCCTGCAGTCCTCTTACCTACCCCCAGAAGGTAACCAGCATCAAGCTACTGGCACCCGCAACGGCACTGGCCCTAGTTCCTGCTCCGGCACCTGTTGACCTAAGGAGAAAGAATGGAGGTAGTAACTTAATTTTCTTGTATACTCATCATATCCTCTGATCACTATCTCATGAGTAATTTTTGTGTAAGACACCATTTTGCTTGTACACTTCTCATCTGCCTCTATCATCCCTGCAGTCAGCTTAGCTACCCCTCAGAAGGAATCTAGCATCAAGCTGCTGGCGTCGGCACCGGTTCTGGGCCTTCTGGCTCCTGCACCAGCCCCTCTACAATTAGTGGCACCATCTCCTGCACCAGTACCAGCCCCAGCACAGGCACCGGCACAAGCTCCTTCATCACCCCGGGCAGCACCTTGTCAGACCATATCCTACACATGTGTCATCACAAGGTCGCATTATGTTTGTGAGTATATGGCGGCAGATAAACTGCTTTGAATGTCTTCTCAATTTTCATATGATTCGGTGCATTGCTCTTAGTAATTATGCGTATATCTCTTGCTATGACTCAGAAATTGCCTAAGAGTGCCACAAAGCAACTCCAGTCTAGATGAAAGGGCACAATAGTCTTCATGATGCAGAGCGAAGGATTGCAAATCAAGGGATGCTACGCCATTAACTCGACTGATGGGTGCTTGGAAGCTACTTCTAGGTGGATCAAGTTCCAGAAAGCAGCCAAACTTACTATTGGAAGAACGTCCAAGGTCGATCTATCTGGCTGCCCTGAATGTTGCATGATGTTCATAAACTTCCTAGCTATCTAGCTCTTTGGTCGCATGCTATTGTAATTAATTATGTGGTTGTCTTATCTCCACTGATCATAGATGGGTGGTAAAACTGTGATAATCTTTTGCTAGATTGGAGCTATGACTAGTACGTATTGGTATGGTATATATGTATCTATATGACGGTTCCTTATATGACCAAATATTATGACAGTGATTGTGTTCCAGTGATCGAGTGTGTTTGGAGAAAAGGGAAAAGTGACCGCGTGGCATGGTTTTTAGAGCTAAAACAAGAATTGTCTCTCTCTGTAGTGATATTGAATTTCAGTGTCTATATTGCTGAATCAGTCACTTTGAAATGCTTCTGAATTGGTCAAGTGCTGCTGAATATGAACTAGGAATATGTCGATTTTGTATGTCTTATTATTCTATACTCCTTAATCTTTCAAATGGTATTGAATTTGTCAAAAGTTCTGTCGTTGCTACTGGCTACTTGCTCTAGAGATTTTGCCTTTGTGTCATCGGAACTGTTGGATGCATTTTGGACAGAGATGAGAGGGTAAAGATATACAGCGTCATTTCACCAAGTTAAGTCATTGGATACCAGCCCTGTTTTGGCGCATGTGGTGTGTGTTCATTAGATATTTTTACATGAATATATGTCAAAGGAATTATCGCTTTTTTTCCTCCCTCGATGAGGTCTGTGTTTGAATCTGGTGAGCTATAGCCCAGTGAAATTTGAGATACCCAATTCTTTCCTTAGGGTATCCTATGAAGACATATTTTCTTATTTGGGTTCGAGTTTATCACGTTGAAGTTTCTTCACATAAACATCGCATCCTCAAACTTTTAGAAATTATAACTTAGGTTTGTTGCCAAACCAAAATTCATACGATGTCATTTCCACGGATTTAGATGGAGTCCTATTTAAAGTTAATATGGTTGTTTCTAGTGCATATCTCCAAAATGACGAAGTCTATAAGAGACATCATAGATCGAACCATATCAAATAATGTATGATTACGGTGTTCTGACACACCATTTCACTATGGTGTCTTGTTAGGTGTGAGTTGTGAAACTATTTCACATTGTTTCATATGTATGCTAAACTCATAACTTAGATATCCACCTCCACGATCGGATCACAGAAATTTAATCTTTTTATTACGATGATTTTCCACTTCACTCTAAAATTCCTTAAACTTTTCAAAAGTTCTAGACTTGTGTTTCATCAAATAGATATATCCATATCTAATCAAATCATCAGTGAAAGTAACGAAATAATGATAACCTCCACGCGCTGATACACTCATTGATCCACATAGATCCGAATGTATGATTTCTAGTCAGTCTGTTTCCTGTTCCATAGAACCAGAAAATGGGGTCCTAGTAATCTTGCCCATAAGGCATGGTTCACATGTCTCAAATGATTCATAATCAATTGATTCCATCAATCCATCATAATGAAGTTGTTTCATCTGTTCTACACCAATATGACCAAGGCGACAGTGCCACATATATACAGCATTATCATCACTCAATTTAATTCCTTTTGCATCCACATTATGAATATGCGTATTATTATCGAGATCCAAAAGACAAAAACCATTTTTCACATGTGCATGACCATAAAAGATATTATTTATATAAATGGAACAACCATTGTTCTCGGATTTAAATAAATAACCATCTCACAACAAACATGATCCAGAAATAATGGTCATGCTTAACGCAGGCACAAGATAAGAATTATTGAGGTTCATGACTAATCCTGATGGTAATTGAAGTGGCAGCACTCCGAATGCAATCACATCAACCTTTTATTCATTGTCGATGCATCGTCACTTCATCATTGGCTAGTTGATGCTTGTTCTGCAGCCCTTGTTTTGAGTTACATATATTAGCAACTGAACCAGTATCAAATACCTAGGTGCTACTGTGAGTACTAGTAAGGTACACATCAATAACATATATATCATATATACCTTTGTTCACCTTGCCGGATTTCTTGTCAGCTGGATACTTGGGGCACTTGCGCTTCTAGTGCCTCGTGTTCTTGTAGTAGAAACACTCAGTCTCAGGCTTCAGGCCATTCTTGGTCTTCTTCTCAGGCGTGGCAATAGTCTTTCCACCCTTCCTGAAGTTACCCTTCTTCTTTCCTTTCTTTAAACTAGTGTTCTTACTAACCATCAACACTTGATGCTCCTTTTTGATCTCCACTTCAGCAGTTTTTAGCATGGAAAGAAGCTCATGTAGTGACTTATTCATGCCTTGCATATTATAGTTCATCACAAAGTTATTGTAACTTGGTGGGAGTGATTGGAGAACCCTATGAATTCCTAGCTCATTTGGAATCACTATTCCTAGAGCTATGAGTTTATTGGCGTACCTAGACATTTTGAGTACATGCTCGCTAATGGAGCTGTTCTCTTCCATCATGCAGCTAAAGAACTTTTCAGAAGCTTCATAACTCTCTACAGAAACATGGTTATCAAAAATCTTTCTCAATTCAATCATTGTATCGTAGGCATTGTTGAGCTCGAAACGCTTTCGAAGCTCGGGCTCAACCCCATACAATATACCGCAATGAACTAAATGGTGATCCTCCTGACGAGTAAGAAACACATTTTTCTCATCATTAGTAGCATCTTCAGCGGGAGGGGGTCCTAGAGGTGCATCTAGAACATAGATCATTTGAGCAGCCGAGAGGAGTATCCTCAGGTTAAGGGCCCAGTCGGTAAACTTGCTACCATTGGTGCTAAGTTTTGTCATTTTCCATGAATACATTGAAATTGAAAGTAGGTGGTGCCATGATCTACAACATATTTGCAAAGACTATTTAGACTAAGTTTATGAAAGATTGAGTTCAAACTAATTCAAAATTAATACTAGAACTCCCACTCAAAAACAACATCCATCTAGTTGTTTTGGTGATTACGCGAACCAAATTCACTACACCACAACCGATCATCACGTGAGATGATGTAGCTTTAAAGGTGAACATCGACATGTTCATCATATCATTCATATGACTCGTGCTTTACATTTCGGTTCGTGTTCTGAGGCCATGTTTGTACATGCTAGGATCACCAAGTAGAACCTTAGTAATTGTGTGTGTAAATCTGTCTTACACATGTTGTATGCCAACATAGATTCTATCACACCCGATCATCATGTGGTGCTTCGAAACGACAAACTTTCTTAACGGTGCATACTAAGATAAGAACACATGTTTAGCTTGATATTTTAGTGAGAGGGATCATCTTATAATGCTACCACCAAGTTCTAAGCTAGACATAAGCATAAATAAGATGCATAAAAGGGATAGACATCACATGCATATATAATGTGATATGATATGGTCATTTCTTGCACTTCGATATCCATCTTGTGCTCCATGGTATGATCACCAACATTCCACCGGCGTGGCTCCAAGGTCCATGATGCCACCATCTTGGTTGTTTTCCACAAATTCAAATTACATGGAATTTCCATTTCTGGCACGCAAAACTTTAAAACAATAAAACAACCATATGGCTCCAGCCAGTTGTCATAACTTATGAATGATATCATTGTATACATAAAATTTGTACCACATGACCATATCACATCGCATGCCCTGCAAAAACAAGTTATACGCCTCTAATTTATTTTGCATATTTTACGTGGATTTGGGCTTAAGAAGAATCGTTCATGCTACAAATTTCAAACCACAACGGTGATAAAAAAATTATTAACAACCCATTGTAAATCAGACCTTAACTATAGTAGGAGAGACAGACACCCGCTAGCCACTTATGCAATACGAGTTGCATGTCAAGCGTGGAACAAGTCTTATGTGTGAGCACATGTAAAGTTAGTCCTAGCCACTTCATCCCACTATGCCACTAAGATCCAATATACACAAAAAGTTGCAATAACATGATCATCAACACCCACAACCATATGTGTTCTACTCGTACAGAACATCTACATATAGATATGGCTCTGATACCACTAAAGGATTCGTCGCATACAAAACAAAAAATCCTACAAAAAGAACGCCAATTGCGTCAAGATCTAATATAGTAGATGCTTGTAACGAGTATGGGGGTAACCAGAATAACTTATCCTCAAAGATCGAAAGCTTTTACAAAAACTAATTTTGTTGGTGATGTAGTCGATCTCAAGATCATGTTGAAGAACGCCGCGACCCAGCAACGTATCCATCCTCGGTCACACGTCTATCTCTCGACAACCTTCGTGCCTCCAATCCAGCAAAGCAGTAGAAGGAGTAGATAAACCTTACACCGATAATCCAACAGAACATGTATCTCGCTAATCCGAGGCCATGGGAGAAATGCTAGAGGGGGAAGAGAACCTTCACGAGGAGGTGGTGCATCTAGAGAGGAGGAGGAGGGATCCTTTTATAGGGGAGGGGCTGCCCAAGGGGCATGGCCTCCGGCCATGTGTGTGCCCCCACCTCTTCCCTCATTCATGTGAGTGCACTTTCCACTCACATAAACTCCATCTCCACTCACATGCATTTATTACCCATTAGCATAAATGCATTTTTCTCTTTAAATAAAACTCTTTTATTTATTTTATTCGGAATTTTTTAATTACTTTAATCCATACATTCACATATATAAAACCCCTTGCTTTGTTTCAATATTACACCTGAAACTATCTTTAGCGATTTGATCCGAAACAATTCTGGTGATCATAGAAACAATTTAAGTTCTAACAAATTTATTCTCAGATATATTTTATCTACCACTTAGTGTTGGAGAACCTTGAGTGTGTCACCCTACATGAATAATGTAGACATGATAGAGACACCTCTCTTATCAATATCCAGAAGCGGGACCTGGAGATCCGTACTAACTCCTGCACATTCAACGATGACTCTTGTGATTGAGTGAACCATCAACATCATATCCAGTTCCTTTTGTCTCGCGATACTTTACTTGTCCAAGATACGATCACAGGTATCAACCATACCATAGTTTGATCTTGTTCCTGACAAGTACTCTTAATCGTTCTGTGATACAACACCCCTGTGACCTAGTCACGTGCTTGCAAGTGGTGTTGATGTGATATCACCGAGAGGGCCTAGAGTATATCTCTCTATCATTAGGATGGACAAAACCTACTCTTAATCCATGAGCCTCTACATAACACTTTCGGAATACCTGAATCCACCTTTATAGTCACCTTGTTACGGTGTGACGTTTGATGTTATCAAGGCATTCTTCCGGTGTTAGTGGTTGACATGATCTCATGGTATAAGGACTAGGAATACTTCGTATGTGTTTATGTAGCAATGTAACTTAATGACTAGATCGTATTGCTAAATCTACTTTGGGTGTATGTTCATCATATCATTCTTCTAATGGTATGATCCCATTATTAACAACATCTAATGTTCATGACTAGGAAACCTTGATCATCTGTTAATCAACGAGCTAGTATATATAGAGGCATTACTAGGAACTTTGGTTTATTTATTAAACACACATGTATTCATCTTTCCTGTTAATATAATTCTAGCATGAGAAATAAACATCATCATAAACTTAGAATAAGATAATAATATTTTATTATTTCCTCTCGGACATATTCCCTTTAGTATCCCACTTGCACTAGAGTTAGTAATCTAGATTATATTGTGATGAATCTAACACCCATTGAGTTCTGGTGTTGATCATGTTTTGCTCTAGGGAGAATTTTAGTCAACGGATCTGCCACATTTAGATCTGTGTGTACTCTGCAAATCTTTATATTGCCATCCTTGACATGTTCACGAATGGAGTGAAATTGTCGCTTGATATGCTTGGAATTCTTGTGAGACCTTGCATTGGCTCCTTTGCATTAGCTCTCGAGCATATTCCCTTCACTCTCACCGACAACACTCACTCCCAAGATCAAGGACGCACCAGTTTTTAAGCTAATGATGATCATTTAGAAACCAAAGCAATCAGTACCCCGCCTGTGAGTGTGCCTCCCAAGACCTCAACCAGTGTTGATGTGCCAGCTCCAACAAATGCGGTGCACTTCTCATAAGAAGCGCCCCTCAAGAAGATGTCGCCCCCCCATAAGATGTCGTCCGGCCCCTAGAATATGCCTCCCCAAAATATGCCCCTCCCCCAGTATATTATATGATAGACACTGGCCACTCCTAATACCCCTGTTAGTGTGCCTAAGGCTAAAGAAACTAAAGATGCAACCCCCACCAGTGTGGCCACCAAGACTAGTGTTGACATGCCAATTACTCCAACGAATAAGGCGTTTCTCTCACAAGTGCCCCCTTTAGCCCCGAAGATAGCAGAGAAACTAGTGCGTGTGGATGCCATAAAATCCCCCAGTAATGTGCCCAATCCTAAAGAAACAATACTTATTTTGGCCGCCAAGGGGGTGCTACCAGCTCCAGCTAGGTTCATGCGCTCAAATGCGCTTTCCAGACCAACATGGAATTCTTGAACTCCTGTGAACACCAAAGCTACCATGGGCAAGGCCAAAAATAATGGAAGGGCTACAAAAAAGGTGAAGACCAAGTTATTGTCGGCTAATCTCCATGATATGGACATCACTAAAATGGACTCCCATCAGCTGCAAGCATTCTTTGACGCGGGCGAAGTAGTGGGGGAGCCCAAGGTACACGATATGTATAACAATCCTGGGGGAAAACTAATAAAAGGTGATGTTCGTAATGTTGAGACTGATCTAGGCAGTGACATTGCATTGTTGCAGAAGCACTTTGTGGCTAATTTCAAGAATCCAGAGAGCGAGCAAGTCGTAGGATTAAGCGTTAGCTTCTCCCCTAAAAACTTCCACAATCATGACAGCAGTGATGTTGTCACTTTCCCCATGCTTTGGGAGGACTTGTACCTGGCTCTGAACATGGATGCCTTCAATGTTAGCATAACGAGATGCGTGCAATTGTGAGTATTTAACAATCAATGCGTCAATATATATCTATGCATGCATGGTACTAGCTACCAGCTATCTATATAGTTTAAATTTGTTCATATATGTGTGCTTGTATGTAGGTTATTTTTTGTGAAAGCCAGGACCTATAAGCATAAAATAGTCTTCGTCGACCCTCCCCCCCCATTTCTTCGCATATGTGCATGGAATATAATGGAAGGAGTGTCGAGGATTACATCATCAATGTATTGGAGAAGAGCAAAGATCAGGAACTAATCCTATGGCCTTTTCACAAAGAGTAAGCTAGCTTAGGACCGCAGCCTCTTTTACAAATTTGATCACGTCCGCCCAACTAATAATTGGTTCAACTTTTAGTTTTCACTGGATTCTTATCGTTATCTCACTTCTGGATGGCCATGTCCATTATCTCGATTCTTATCTTGGTAAATAGAATGCAAATTATGATGATGTAAGGAGCTTATTGACAGATGATTTAATGCTTTCATCTACATATATAATAAAAGTGAATTTGATCTAGGATACATCCTGGTTTTCGTAATGGTATATTTTTTTGTCATCCTAGCTTTTAGATCGTTTAAAGCATTTTGTTCGAAAGAAGCAAATGCAACAAAGAACTACAAAATGCTAACCCATCACATGGGTCAACCGGTTAGTTTCTACCAGCAATTATACACATATATATGCGTGCATATTAAATATATTGTCTGGGTAATATGGTCATTTCCACATATGCTCTATTTCAGTGCCACCGGCAGCCTCCATCGATGCATCTTTTATGTTTTCCAACATATGAGCATCATGATGGCCAGTCTGGTTGTTCCTAGACCAGAACAACTGGTATGCAATATTCTTATTATTTAAACCGTTTTGATCATGATTTAATTTACATAGTGTCTGCAAATTGAAGAGACGGAACTGCCGATGGCCAAGCTAAAAATGTTCTGCGCGAAGATTGTCAAATTTATGGCTCAACGAGTGGTGAAAGGCGACGGAGAGTTCCATGGTGAATTCATATGAGAGCAAGTATGCCAAACATTGTTATACTGGTCGATTAATGTCAACTATCATGGTTCTTAAAACTGTAATACTTGTCATGCTTGCTAGCTATGTCAATGCTAGAAACTTGTGGTAGCTAGTGTAGTGTACTTTGATTTGTGTGACACATTCCGAAATTTGTGGTAGCTATGCCATGGTTCTGTGACTTCTCTCTGTCTTATATATCGATTGCTTCTTGTCTCGGTAATAAATTTAATATGTGTATCCAGTTGCACATTCCGAATTATTCTGGACCCTCTAGAAATTATGGTCGCTGGTAAATAGTAGCCGAAAGTATTTGAATACAAGCATAAATCGCTAGAGGTGGTTGCTTAAAAAAGTCGTCTCTGTGCAAAGTGAACCTAGAGACTATCGGGGGAAAAGGCCGACTCAGGGTGGGAGACTACGAGACGGGTGTAGGTTGAAACCGTCTCAAATTCTAGAAGCGGTTGCTCTAATAACCAGTCTCAAGGAGGACTCTGGGTGACAAACTAATGGAGATGGCCCAACATAAAAGCAGGCTCTGGGTGCTTTACTATTGGAGACAATCCCTACTAGAAGTCATCTGAGGGTGAGGAGTTCTTGCAAGCGGTCAAGACTAATAGCTGTCTCCAGGTCGTACATCTTAGAGGCGTTTACGTGTTTGAACCATCTGAGTTCGTGTATCTTAGAGCCGGAATGGAAAACCGGCTTAGATTGGTGCGTTGTTAGAGACTATGCGTTTGAGCCGGAACGATAAATCAGCTGAAGCCTATGGGCTATAACCGCTCTAAGAAACGTGTTTGTACTAGTGCATGAAGGCACACATGCACTTTCAAACGGTCTGGTCTTGCGAGCTAGCAGCAGGGGCTACTGACCTAGTTTAATAATGGTGATGACCCTAGTGTCCTTCCAGAGTTAATTTCATTGATCTACCCATTGTCGGTCCTCCTCGATCCGGCAACCGACGAGTTCCGGAATTCTTCGCCAGGGATCTACTCGGATTGGTGCAGGACGCTCCTGAATCTTTGGATCGGATGGGATCCAGTAGTGCGCGTCCGTACATTAGCCCATGCAGATCAGAAGGCACGATGTGAAGCTTCGCTTTTGCCGACACCATGGGACATGTCTGCCTTTAGATTTCTATGGTTGTGGCAGAGGCAGAGAATGTCATGGTGTCTGCGACTGAAGGACCATAATTTGGTGTTGGGTGGCCTTAGATGCAATGGATACTTTGCTTGGTGTTTGGTGGCTTGCGGTAGCGGTCTCGGCAATTGGGTGGTGCCAACACTGGAGGACTTCTTTATTGTTGATGCTCATTGAGTACCAAGTCTCGATTTTTCAGGACGAAATCCCAAGGCGTGACCTTCATTGGTTGTACCTAGCAGTGATCTTGTTGACGGTATTGTTTTGAGAACTCGGACTTTCTCCAGGGTGAAAACCTAAGATCATTGATCGGACGACGACGACGCTTGTGCACTGTTCTCTTTTTGGAGGCGTCGCTTTTGAAAAACCTCTTTTTTGTAGTCCGAGTGTTGTCTTTGGTGATGGTTTCTGTGTTGCTGCTGCAAGTGATTGCTCATTGTGGCGGAACTTTTTTATTTTTTTCTCCTTCTTCTTCTTTTCTGGGATGTGTGCATCATTGATGTCTGTTTGGATATTTTGTTGGTGCGGAGGCTAGGTACAATTGATATATTCACGGTATTAATATATTTCTTTTGTAAGAAAAAATATCACCTCCCGTACATATACATTTTAACTTTAAACCAAACAAAACCCCATCTCGATTAACCGGCTAGACAGAAAGCAAAGCTTGATTAGTTTTCTGATCGACAGCACCATGGAGTCACGCCAGGATGCAGCAATTAATCGTACGTGACTGCAACTGCAAGGTCCTTGGACGGACGCAACGCTGTTGATGCTCCACCACATCAATTAAGCCGCATGAGATCGACAATTCGACATGCATCATCAGCAAAGACTGCCCTCCAACCGCGACGCTCAGCCAACAATCTGTTACTACCTGTTTCCATCGATTAACGAGGGGAGTACATGTACATCGCGTCTCTGTCGTGTCCATTGCAGCCCTGACGACGAAACTGAAACTGAAAGCTATTTTACCTTACAAAGGAGCGCGCGTACACAGGCCGCGGGTTTATTACAGGAGAAGCTAGGTAGCGCTGAGGATTAATGGATATATGTATTACCTGATCTAGTACTTGGCAATCACATCACACAGGAAGAGTCGGTCTCACCAATCGCAGTACCCAGGCGAAAACAGTGGCTGGCTAGCCGCGCATCGACCGTATATAACGTGTGCGTCGCTGCATAGTTTATGCCTGTGCACACAAGATATATACATGACGATCTCAAGGACGACCAGTCGAGAGAGCCGGCGAGGCGTGCGCGTGGGAGTCACAGAAATCGTGTACTGCAACTGCAGGACCAGACGGCGCAAGTATCATCACACGACTCCGCTGGCGCTAATTGCCCGGCCGTGGTCAAAGTACGTCTGGTGCAAGTGTCATCACGACTCATGCTGGCGCTAACTTGACTGACGCGCGATAAGTCGGACGGTGCAAAAGCTCCTAGCTGGGAAGTAGTACCACTTAGAGCTAGCAAGCTCCGGCGAGGCATTAGCTTGACCACTCTACATTTGAAGTTCCTTGTGTTCTCATAACAGGGCTAGCTAGCTAGATGCATCCAAAATCTGGTTTCGTAGGAATTGGTTCCACTAGCTATATATATTTCCTCCACTACTCTACATTCGTACGTAACAGCAGGCCCCCTTCGTGTGTAATTCCCGGCTCATCAGCCACTACAGGACGCCAGTAACTCCGCGTGAGACATGCAGAAGCGGATCTGTCCATCTATATCGTCTATCCTAGCTTAGCTAGGGCACACAGTGCTTGCACTGACCACCCCGCTGGGTGGCCGGCCACCGCGCACAGGCAGAGCACAGATCGAGGCCGCCGGGGCCCTGCTACGCCTAGGCCCACGCGTGCATGGCCGATGAATCACGATGTCAACGACAGGTCGGTCGATCGATTGGGGCGTGCAGGTAGAGAGACAGGTAGACGTCGGTAGGTGGGTAGGTAGGTTGGTAGCTCGATAGCGTCAGTCAGTGGATCCATCGATCATCAGGGCCGGGCCATGTTTCCGCCGGGTCCAGCCAAAACCTCCACGATCGCTCGGGAATCTCTCTTCTCGTCCATCGAATCGATCGCCACAAGAGGCTGGCCTGGCCGGCCGGTGAGATTTCAGAGGGACCAGACACAGGGAGAAGGGACAGGCCGGGGCAGCGATGGCTACCGGCCGGACTCCCAAGGGACCAGGCTTAGCGTGCGGCGCTAGCTACCTTCTTCGCTTGCCAACTGCGTGCACTGGTGTCTCCACACTCCACAGTGAGTCCAGTCAGATGATGAACATGCTGCCTTGCTTACGCCATGGTAAATAAATCTTGGCTTGATCCACTGCAGTTCGTACGGCGCCGCAGGTACGTAAGCCATATGCTTATAGCGTGGTGAGCTGATGCTGATCATGCTACCATCTGATCCAACCCATGCATGCTGGCCTATCGACTTTTTCCTGTGGTAGAAAATGTACAGTTAGCTGGGGCCATGCGTGGATCTAATTATGAGTTGTTGCAGTACCAGACATGCATTCGCATTAGTATGGACGGCAAATGCTGCCGAGTTAATCAGTGGGGTAATTATCGCAGCGCAAGGTTTGACTGGCTCTTGTTGGCCAACGACCTCGCTCAAGAAAAAATGAACCATGCTGAAGAATTAACTGGCCAACTAGTACTACATTTGGAGTTTAGATTTGATTGACAGATAATTCTTTGGGGAAGCAGATTTGGATAATTCAGATGGTTTTTTCAAGAATACACCCTGGAAAGATATATCATCTTTTTTATAGAAGAGGTGCCAAGCAACAGTTTACAACGACACCATCATCGTGGCCACAAACACTACCAACAAGGGTGACAACTCCCATAACCTAATCTCCCGTGATCCACCTCTCCGGCACCCATGTGCCATAGCCAAAGCTATCTCATCTAAGTAGCCCTGCAACTTTCCAAACCTCGGCCTCCGCTCTGATCTTCCGAAGAATCACAACTGGAGAGGGTCTAGCTTTTTTTAACACCACGTCGTTCTGATGCAACCAGATGCATCAGAAGACCAGAATCAGGCATGTCCAAAGGTCTGTCATGTCTCTCTTCCTCATCGTCCTCCCTGCTCTTGATCGCACCCGAGGAAGAGATGATGTAACGTCTCCCGCTCTTGATCACAGAGGGGGCATCAGGGGCGAAGCTAGGAAAATGCATCATCGGTGTCACTTCTCTATATTCACCGGTGTCATTGTATATTTCTTAGTGTGTTTCTTCATTTTCAAAGAGGATTAGCAAAAAGTCATTGGTGTCATTTGACACCATTAACTACATGCTAGCTCCCCCGGGGGGCATGGTGGCAGATGTACGGCCGCTCCATGGTCCAGCAACAGTTGCGTGACATCAGCCACGCCATGAACTTACAGTTGTATTGTTGCAATGTCATGCCTGTGATGAGAACCAAGCGTTGGCTTGGTTGCTTGAGTCGCTGGATGAGCATTCAAATAAAGCGGGTGTTATCCGCGTGAAAGACACTGGAGAGGTCTCATTTCTACCTAACAACGTATAGCTAAGGGAGGGATCCTTTCCTCGTTTGTCAACGTTTAATGCCATGTGCACCCAATTTCTACATGATTGAATTTGTGTCAATGTATCATAGGGAGGAGCAAATGAATCTTTCCAAGAGATCGGAGCTAATGGCAAAAAAAATCCATATGCGAAACATAATGTATTTCAATCTAACTTGAGTTTTGGTGCAGATACTGGCAATGTATCGGGCAAAGCAACCATTATTAGGTGCGTTTAAAAAAAACCATTATTAGGTGGTTGCCTAGGCCCTAAGAGGGCCAAGGCATGTGGGTTGGACTTGCAGCCGGTTCTTTGCCGCTAAGTCCGTTCTAACGTGTTCTCTCGGTAAACTTCTCTATCAAGTTCAATACAAGGACCGTAGACCTCCTGCGAGTTCTTGAAAAAAAAATTAAGTGTTACCAAATGACCTTCCTTGCCTAGCCGGCTTTTTTTTCCCTACATGTTGCCTAGCAAGGCTAAGAAGACTATACTGGGCTCCCCGCTCAAAACATAGTTTTTAAAATGGTGATAAAACATAGAGAAACTTTGGTGCAAAGTTGGAGTAAAAAATTTTCACGAAGTAACAGTAAACTAGGCAGCATTGTATATACAGGTTTGGCAGAAGCGGGTCCAAGAGGAAGAGGGTCTGACACCAATGACCAATTTTTTTCCGAGGAACCCACGGCCAAGCTGCCAGCCCCAGACCCAAGACAGATAATCCAGGGCCTCGACCTGACAATCGCAGGATATTCTGTTGCCCTGGAACGCTGCACCGTGGGCAGGTAGCACTAGCAGGGACCAGGCACTGAGATCCTGCACTGCATGCATACCCGTCCAAGCAATTATGAGTGCGCGAGGAGTGAGGACTTGTCACCAAAACCGAGAGCCACACAATCCGTCCAATAACAAGAGCTTGACCCGACATACGTGCACATCTCTCTGGATCACTCACTCCGTCTCGATCCGAGAGATCGGCGACATGGACATGAACGCGAACGAGGACACACTGATTGACTGACTCATCCTCCTGGCGTTACGCTAACACGCAAACAGACAGACAGCGTTGGCAATCACTGTATCCTCTGCATCTTCAAGTGCGTATCGCCTAGACGGATGATGGATGGGTGGGCAGATCGATGGCGAGATGTCCTCGGCGCGATCACCACAAGAGGAAAGTGACAATACCGTTGCTGATGGTCCTAGCACAAACAAACGTGACGTCTCAGAGGACGGAGGCTAGCCCCATTAGCCTAGCTGAAGATGGGTCACGGACGCCATTACTGCTTCCCCTATCTAAAACCCCAGGCACTTTGACTTTGGGCGCTGCTGGTTTGGGACAGCAACCACTCACCCGTTCCGTCTCATCTCGTTTGTCCTACGGAAAGAGCCAACCTGTACGCCTATCTACGACAGTAATTATTGTTTCTCACCGGGACACATCTCGACCGTGACAGAATAGATGTTCCATGACAGCTGAAGATTATGACACACGGACGGATGTGTATTTTCAGTTTCACGTGACACTACGCCACGAGATGCGGCAAGGTACCGCGGAGGGATTTGGCCACGGGATGCACACCTCAGGATGAGCACAGGGAGACCTTCTGCTTCGCGAGCAGCTGGTTCAGTTTCGAGACGAGCTGCCAGCTGCTGCACATGTAATCCTGGAAGGATCTCCGGAGGCTCCTCAGCACGCCCACGTCGCTCCCGTTGGACGGCAGGTTCAGCAGCGTGGTAAACAGGTTCCTCCAGAGCTCAACGTTCCAGTACCTGCTCATAGGATACAAAGGGATTATGCGATCTTCATCGTCATCAAGAGCTCGCGATCTTCACATGCAGAATGAAGAGTTCGTGGCGACAAACCTTTTAAGTGGTGATTTCGGTTGGTACATGTAGCTTCCATCTGCCCTGGCCACCTTCTCGACGCTCATGGCTACCCCGTGTAGCATCATGTGTGCACTGACGCATAGACCGAAGGTGTCAACCTGCAAAAATCGACCTATCAGATACTTGCTTTCAGTCATGGCTAACAAGGTTTGGGTAACTTTGAAGGGTACATACTTGATACGTCCAGGCTCTCTGTTCTTGCATTTCGATACAACTGAACCCTGAGGTTCGACAATCCCCAAGGAACTCCGTGCTGACTGGGAAGAGATTTAGATCAATGCCCCGGCCCCAGTCAATGAGACAGAGCCCCTGGAATGGACGTTTCAGAAGCATCACAAAGGGCTCCAATACCTCTAATGAAGCTACCTGGCATGTTAAGGACTCAGATGCTGACCTGATTATGCCCAGTTCTCGGTTCGCGTCTGAAGGTATCGTCTGTGAGTTCTTCACTTTACAGATCACAAGGCAAACAAACACATAGATGAGTGGACAATTCATGTCAAACTGAAAGGAGTTGACAAGTGCTACAAACTAAAGTGGGAACTTCGGACAAGTAAGTTGACGGACAGGCAACGCATGCTATGTCTACCTTTCTTAAAAGAGCATGCATAAATTATTGGTTTACCATCATTGAGTTTTGACACAGATGAGATTATTATTTATTAACAGAAGAACCTGTTTCAGGACTAGGGTTTGCTTACGGAACTTTTAATAACCCAAAAATAATAATCACATGCTCAACAAGAAGAACGACAAAAGATCAGACCATCAACATCTCAGCACAAGCGTGGAGCGTGAACATACAAATTCCAGTTACTGTTCATGAGTAACAAACAGAGCAGGAAATCACCGGAAGATCTTTGCACCCCACCAAACCCAACATATGGGGCCAACAAATGGACCTCTTATCAACATCCATGCTTGCTCTTTTTACCAACCATTTCAAATATTACCATTGAAACTTACGTTCTCAGCTGCTATGTACAATAATACTTGACCTAGTCAGGTGTAACCAGTTTGGAGGTATTTCTGAAGCTTGGAAAGAAACATGTACAGGAAAATCACACCATCACGTATGGGTAGTGACAAATGGTATGTACAAACTTTCTACAAAGTGCCAATTAGATGCCTAAACTAATTTCCAGTAATTTGCACTACAGGTGGTTCGGTGCAACCTTTTGTACTTGACGAGTTTAACTGGACAGGACAAACCTCCTACCATCACACACAAAAACAACAGGCTCTATCCAAAATACAAACTACCTCCATTTAGAAATGTCAAGTCGTCCAAGGATGCGTCATGCAGTCAACCATTTGAAACTTGAAACGTCAATTAAAAGATACATAGATTGACTATGTGAAAATAATTTCATTGTCTTTCTAGCATATTACTATTGCAGATCATAGCCAAGCAAAAAACAAGCTGCATTTCTGAACGGAGGGAGTAATAAGAAGCCGACTTTTAGAAATAGAATGTCCCTTGGAGGCTTCATGTTTGAGCATCAGCAATTTAGCTAGACTTAACACTAATGACAAAGTAACCCACTTACTATCAAGCACAGATATAGGACAAAGAAAGGTTGCGCAAATGCGGGAACAAGAAAAACAAGTGTCATTTTGTAATAAAAGAAGAGTTCTTGTCGAGACAATGCTGAATGTCAGTCAATACTGGATCGTTTACCTGTCCAGCCAAAGGGGGAGGTAGCTCCTCCCTGGAGATAATTTGGTTAATTACCTTGGATAGCAGACAAGCATATTGTCAGGTTTGAAGTCTCCATGGAGTATGCCAACACCATGCAGAGTTTCAAGCATGTGCAGCATCTCGATAGTGTAATATATGCACAGAACTTCATCCATCTGGTGACCAACAACTAAATTGCAATTTATAGCATCCTGCCAGAGGTTCATATTGTATGTTATCAGAGTTAGAGACATGGAATATCTACAGTTATATCTGGTCAACAACACATATTATCCTGACAAATAAAGGTGTTTCTCTAGTTGAGCTTTTTAAAGAACTTCTTGATACATAGTACAAAAGTAATTACCAGAAGAGTTCCATATTGCAGGTAGTCACAAACTAAGACACTGACGTCAGCAAAGACATGCACTTCATGTGCGCAGCCATAGCTTGGTCTCTGGAAACAAAATAATTCGAGATATGAGCATCGTTATAACTCTACAACTACGAATGCTATGGTGTTCTTAACATAAATTGTTTTGTAGCAAGTGATTCTTAGAACAGAAAGTTCACCTGAATATCAGATATCAGCACATCAAGCTGACGGTACATGTAAAATTCCCAAGGAAATGCAGGCTTTTGAATCTGCAAACAAGCACTAGAATTTAACATCAGAATCAAGCGCAAAAGGCAGCTTTTACTTTTATAATGGAGACATGTTTCACCTTTAAAACAACTGTTTCTTCCGGGTCGCCTTCGATAATAGCTTTGTACAATTTAGCAAAAGCGCCAGTACCAGAAAAACCTTTGATCTGATACTTCCTGCCACCTTGGTGCAACAAAAGGGGTCAAATAATTAAACTTTGTGATATCAATTGTACGGATCAGTTTCTTGAAATCACAAAACGAAGGGATATTTAGTGAGAAAGTTATGTAGTGGTGTACTCATTGCAACCTGGAGTGTTGATAGTCAAGTAGCCAAACTAGGACACTGATTTAGAATGTACAACAACCAAATGCAAGGCTGTAAGAAAAAATAACTTAGTTTATATTTTATACCTAACACGATGACTTTATCTTTTAAAGCATTCTGTGAGGAAGTTAAGGGCACCTTTCCTGGGTACACCTTGTTGCTCTTATGATAGCCCTGTCAAGAATTTGAGTGTAACACACAAAGACGAGAACAAAGCAAAATGCTGGAGAACCATACAGAGCAATTTTAACTTACAGTAAACTTCTTGAGGGCACCATTAATTTTCGTCATTAAACTGTCCATAGTAGACTCAGACCATGGATCGACCACATTAAGCTTCTTTTGTATTTTAGATGGTTTAGGCTACAAGACAAGACCAAACATAGTCAGATCGTTGACCAATTGATTATCTACCGGGATGAAAGGCAATAGGTAACCAGTGCATGAGATGCGATGTAAGATAATGGACAATGACGACAATTTGTATTAGAGGACGTGCAAGTTAAAAAAAAAGATGTGGTTAAAGGGGGACTGATCCCTCCCTTAACTGTACGTTGTCAGGTAGAAGATGAGACCACTCCGCGATTTTCTCACACAGATAGCACTCTGCGATTCTAGCCACCAAGCAAGCACTTGGTTCTCAGACGTGTAAGTTAAACAAGGCAACAACGTGTTCCGTAAATTACTTCACTGCCTTATGGAGAAAAATATTTTTGCAACTCTGTACGGTGTACGCATGATAACGCTCGGTCTAGTAGGTAGAAGTATATTGACATAAGGTATGGACGTGATTTAAAAAATGCAATTGTAAACACTTGTCTAGGTAGAAAGCACATTTTCAAGAATGCGTTTGCTGAACAGTAATGAGAAATCCAGTGACAGCACAAATCTGTTAACCTAGTTGTTGGTACTCACGTATGTGGAAACTGGAAAGGTGTTTTCTGTATGCTGCAATGCTACCTACCATAGCTTCCTGCTTAAAGGCTTACATACTGAATAGTACTACTAGAACCTACTGGCTTAACTCGTAAGCAAGGATTGCTCTCACAGTAGTGACCATATGTCAAATACTACAGGGGACGAATATCAGTCGAGTTCCTTGCATCTTGTACACATAAAAAACAGAAGGTCCTGCACCTACAGTTCAAAATGTTATATATCTTAACTATTAAGTCTAGAACACCGCCACAAACTACTGAATATAATATTGCAATTAAATATGAAATCCGTGACCTATTTGACAGCAACACTAAAATCAGAGACTGCATGCTCAATGTACCAGTGCATAGCAACATGTCAATTCAACGTGTAACTTTCATACCTGTGCATCATCATTCAATTCTTCTACAGTACTCTCCAATTGTTCCAGAAATTCAATATGCACCATCTTCAGATGATCAAGGGGCTCAGCTTGTCTTGTTAAGCAACAGACCAGCCATCAGATCAACATGCGCAGCAAAAGGTTGTAGATGCATACGAAGGAAAATATTTTGACTCTAACCTGGAAATGCCAATTCCATACACCTTATCAGCCTCCAGCACTCTGCCCTTAGATAATAGAAACAGAGCATATGCTTCGTAGAGCAGTGCATGCTCCAAAAACAATCTTTTCTCCTCCAACTGCTTATACACTTTGTCGAAATCACAAACTGCATCCGCCTAAAATTTCACAAATCACAGAAAAAAATTACAAAAAAAGAACCCAGAGGGATAACATCAGCATTGGCATTTAACAGGCAATGGAGTTACATAGAGGATCCAGATCTTCAGAAGGCGGGGGTCAGTGGAGTACTGGTAATCGTCCCCAAACTTGTCAATGCATTCTGTCACATAAATCTTGAGTCGTTCAAGTGCTTCTTGGCAAAATTCTGGGTCTGTCCTGAGCTCACCCATGGCCTTGCTGATAGACCTGATAATAAAGACAGAATCGGATCTAAGCAAATGGCACACATAGATAATAGATATTAAAAGTTTCAGATTGATATGTTTTTCCGTTTGGAAGGAAAAAAGAAATGTATATGTATTCTATATTCACATATATACTTGTTACACCTTGTTCCTTTTGTGTGTGTCATATGCTATTTGTTTTTCCTCCTATTTTTGTGTGAGATTGTATAATTATCATACTACCTCCGTTCAGAAATAGCTGACTTGCAATTGTCTAGATGACAAATTCAAGTCACTTATTTCTAGACGGGGGGAGTACTACAGTAATAATGTTTCTGCTTTTTTTGTATAATCTTAATGGAACAAAACAATGCCCAAAAGTCAGGAGGTGTCGGTACATGGGGGCTCGACCACAAATTTGCCCGTAGTTATAGCTTACAGGTTAGCAACTACTCCCTCTCCTTTCACAAAGCTAAAACATCTTATATTATGAAACGGAGGGCGTATATACAGAATCATAGAGGTGGAGTGGCAGTTACTAACTTAGACGCACAAACGTATGCAATTAAGAGGAGCAACAGAAGCGCATCTCCATACACAAAATGGGGCGAAACCTCAGATACACACACGCACACAACTGAGTCGAATTCGCACGAAGATATAATCAGTTAGGTCTATCTTGAGGCAAAATTTGCAGGCATGGAGGCAATTTGGTGCTACCTGAGGTAAGGGAGAATCGGATCGGAGGGCGGCGACGCCTCCCGCGGAACCATAGGAGTGGACCTCCCGAGCGGACTGGAGAGGGCGGCCACCGCTCCCGGCGTCCGCTCGATCATAACCATCTCCGGAGACGGAACTGAAGCTTCTGGATCCCTGTAGTAATCGCGGAGGCGAGACGGCGACGAGCTCCGCTGCCGCGGAGGCCTGTGGAGAGAGGGGAGAATGGGGAAAAGTTTTTGAATTCTGCGAGAGCACATCCACGCGAGGCTTCAGAATGGGGGCCTAAGTGGGCTCACGTGGGCTGAGCCCACTCGTTGCAACCTGTTGTAAAAGTCGCAACTCATGCTCTGTTCAGGGACGGTCAAGATCGCTTTCGAGATTGAACGAACCTGATTTCGGAACGGCGAGCTCACGCCGTTTGTTTCAGCGGACACGGTCCCCAGTGTGCGTGTCTGGGCGTGCGCATCTCAGCTAGAGAGAAGAGGAGACGAGGGGAGCAGAACAGAGCAGAGATGGAGGCGTTCAGGAAGCAGGCGAGCAAATTCAAGGAGCAAGTCGCCAAGCAGCAGCAGGTTGGACCATCCGAGATCTGATAATTTCTGTCTCTCTGTTTAGTCGTTGGTGGAGGGTAGCTAATTTCCTTAGAATTCAACAAATGGGCCAGATTTCGCTTTGGCATGATTTGATGCGCTGTGCGTGGAAGCCGCCATTGGAATGAAGTGATCGCTTGCGGCAGGTTCTAGGAACCCCGCGGGCTATCTCTTTTGGTTGTTGGATCTCGTAGTGCGCTGCGAAATTTTTGTCCTTAGGGTTTAGTTTCCGGTTTGTATCTTATGTTAATCTGTAACTGATTTACACTATAGACTGTTCGTGCTACTGAATTTTAGGTTCTTCTATTTGTAAAAGCATACATGTGTGCTTTGGGAGATCAAATTGTGCTGGAAATGGGCAATGTATATGCTTATGTTCCATAAATGTGTTTAGAATCCTCTTAACTAGATTTTTTTGTATCCATTTTTAGGAAAGATGCCAATTCAGTTCTCTGTTCCTTCGAAACTTTTTGTGTATTCCTAGTTAGTTGCTGTATCTGTTAAATTGCTATGTCATAAAATGTTTGTCTGTGGTCAAATTCAGTCTTTGCTATTTTAGCTCATTCTAACGGCTATCTTGTTGCCATGACATAAAAACAGTTGTTGTTTATTTATAAGAAGCATAAAGCATGCTTTGCTATTAATTTCTGCAGGGAAAAGGTAAAATTTGAGGAGATCACTTATGGGGCATAACCATATTAGCATTTGCTTTAATTTTTTATGGACATAACCATATTAGCATGCATTGTAATGGTGTTCTACGATGTGAGTATGCGTCAATTTACTTCTTCTGCGTACGTCATCCAATTGAGGCAAACAGTCATAGTACAAACATGATACTCGTAAACTTCAATTTGACAGAGATTTTCACCATTAGGATGATAGTTTTGTCCCTAAGCTACATTCTTTTTTATGTTTCTGCTAGGGCTGCAGGTTCTCTGTTTTAGGTTTATTCTTTATTTGCTTATGTTTTATACTTTTATGTATTTGAAGTTTCAGGCTGTGATAAAACAATTCAGCGCTACCGGTTACGAGCGTTCAGATTCTGTTGTCATTGATGAAGTTGAATTACAGCAACATCAACGGCTTGAGAAATTGTACAGTTCTACTCGTTCTGGAAGGGTAAGAAAGGGTTGATTATAGATGACCAGAGGATACATAACTATGTAATATGGGCAGAAAGCCGAAACTTAAAATATGCAATGGTCGTCGTTTCTGCACCATGCTGCGCTGAACGGACCACCTTTCTCAATGTATCTTATTACATTCATTTCATTAGATTGTCTTTTTTTAAGTAAATAACTATTGAAACTTATTACACAGCTGCATTGATGGATTATGTACTTTGTTGAGTATGTCAATCTGTAAGCTTATCCATGCATATATGCAAACAGGATTTCCAAAAGGACATAGTTCGAGCAGCTGAAGGCTTGGTGTCTATTGGAAGCAAGCATGTTGAAGTGGGTATGTACTTCTTGTCCTCCATACTTTGTTAGTTATTATGTTCTCTTTCAGAATAGGAGAATTAAGATTCTGATTTCTCATTGCCTTTGTAATGTTCCAATGGTGAAACCATTAATGTAGATTAGAAGGCAGAATGTCTACCCTCCAGATTATGTGAGGTGTTTTTGTTCAGGAATAGGTTAATTGTAAATTCATAGATCCTAAATCTCAAACATACTTTCTTGTTTGGTTTGAGGAATGGAATGACATATCCATCATCATGTTATTCCACATGACCATAATGCCAATAGAAAAACGTGGAATTTGGCCCTGCCACAGAAATCACTCAGATGCCCCATGATGGACCTGCCCATCCTATAACGATGCTATTCAATAAAGAAAGGGTCCTTAGTGTAGTGGCTATCTACATTGACGTCTCTTTCTGACATGACGGTGCTCACTACAGATTTTAGGTTGGTGTTGCTACTATAACTGTTATGAAGGGTCTTCTGAGTCTGCTCCCTCCACTTAGAGAATCAAAGGACTAAGTTATGCATTTCATTTTACCAAACAGAATTCAAATTTGTTACCTTGCTGCTTTCTGGTGCCATAATTGTCAAAAAATCCATTAATGAGTCATTTTCTTAAACTAGCACCCCATGATCTATCCAAATCTCCAAATTCAACATCTGGTGGGTGATGCAGGTGTACCTTTTCTTTTATTTTGATCACAGGAACAAAATTTTCTGAGGACTGCTTTAGATATGGAGGTGAAAATAATGCTGGCGATGAAGCCCTTACAAAAGCTGCATCACTGTATGGAGGTGCTTTGAGAAACGTTGAGAAGGAGTATGACGATTTCAATAGAACTTTATGTTCTCAGGTAAGTCTATTGGCAGTTTTTTTAGCTAATTTTCCATGTGGATGAAATATGTTGCCTTGCTGTAGCATTAGCATCAATATATATTTCTATGACCCCTCCATAACATCTTCGCAATTGGTAGCTTCTCTTAGTGAATAATGTATGTTATGTTTTACTCATATGACTTATATCTCTCCAATTGCCAGCTGTCAGAACTATATCTCCGGGTATAACAGCTGAACTGTATCTTTTGTTATATTGCACCAAAATGATTCAGATATACATATATAGCCCTGAACTTGGCTGAAATATTGAAATAAGCGTATTTTAAGTCCCTCAGATCTTGCATAGAGATCTGATTGAGCTTCTGTTTCTCATGCAACAGAATACCGAAAGCGCAAATATCATTTCTTGCTCAAGTCTTGTTTTCCATCTTCTACGATTTATCATGAACTTGAAGAATGTACTTGCCTTATGTTTCCGAAATAACCATCCAGCAATCGACTTGGCTCAAGTTGCAAATCTACTAGCCTACTAAGTCATGTGATGGATACGTTAGTATGTTAAAAATAGCACTCAGCCCTGGACTTAGATATACCAAATGAACACCTTTCTATTTGCTAAAACTCCATAAGATTCCATCCGTGGATGTAATGCTATCTAAAGATTCACCTCGTTGTGCACATCTGTTTGTCCATCTTTGCAGCAACGTATACCAGTTCACCACAAGTTCTGAAAATATAGTGGGTGTAACAACATTCCTTTTCAGCACAAATTAGAGGCTTCTGAAACATATGGCATAACAATAGAAATAGAAGAGTTGATAGGCATACTGTTGTAAGGTGCTTTAATCTAGTTTATAAGTATTCTGCTGTTTATTTGGCATTTCAGACCATAGATCCATTGAAGGCGATGGCTGTGTGTGTTCCCCTGGAAGATGCCCGTGGTCTTGCACAACGCTATAGCCGGATGAGACATGATGCTGAGCTCCTCGTACGTAGCATCTTGTTCCTTGCATCATGTCCAAAAGTAGTATTACTATGCATAATACAGTACTTTGACCTGTTCTGTCTGTCAAACAGTCTGCTGAAATTGCTAGAAGGAAGGCACGGGTAAGAGAAGCTCCGACTGCTGAGAACACTACAAAACTTCAACAATCGGAAAATCGAATGATAGACCACAAAGCAAACATGGCTGTGTTAGGAAAGGAGGCTGTTGCCGCACTTGCTGCTGTTGAATCTCAGCAAAAAAGGGTAACTCTTCAGCGCCTGGTTGGCATGGTAAGATTGTCTTCCTCTAGCATATGGCTCATCTATTTGCATTCGTTTGTTCGGTTTAGTTTTCTCTTATACATGGTCACTCATCCTGTTGAAGGTAGAAGCAGAGAAGTTATTCTGTTTGAGGTTAGCTTCTATACTCGATGATGTTGAAGCTGAGGTAGAGTTTCTCCCTGTTTTTCAGTCATGCTAAGCTGACAGTGCTTGCAGGTCTAATCTTGATTTATTGTTCTTCATAGATGTCATCCGAGAAGCAAAAGAAAGAATCTGCACCTCCTACTATCCCTTCCCATAAGCGTGCCGAGAAGGCCCAGTACTTCCTTGCTGAGGTGAAATATGAGCAACTGACAGTATATAGCAAGCACCTCATAATTCCGTATTTATCGGTCCTTTTTATTGCTGCAGGCAGTGCATAACTTCAATGGTACCACAGAGAAGGAACTGAGCTTAATTGTTGGTGATTATGTTGTTGTTCGTCAGGTCAGTGCGCTGATAATAACTCTGTTTGCCAAGAAATATTATAACAGGATCATAATAGTTGTCCTGCAGAAGCATTGTTCAAAAATTACCGAAATAATCCCACCAAAGATGACCAGTTGCAGTTAGTACAGAACCGCTTGCTCTCATGTGGCACTTGCTTCGTGACCGACTGTAGGGTTGTTGTGATGACTCATTTGTGTTGATCCATGAGGGAGAAAGCAATTTAGAGATGGATCAGTCTGTCCAACCAAAACAAAATTGAACTGTTAGGGCTGTCTAGTGCAGTAGCACCGAAACCAGAATTCACTGCCTAATTTCTTGCGCTTTCGTGTGCCTGCACCAGATTGCTCCGAACGGTTGGGCCGAGGGCGAATGCAGAGGGAAGGCAGGATGGTTTCCTGCTGGCTATGTCGAGAGGCGGGAGAACACCCCACCAAACAAAGCCTTTCCGCAAGCATAAGCTGCTGATCAGTGCACCTGGCTGTTTGGCTGCACCGAGGTCGCTGCGTTTTCTGTGTGCTTGTTGTATATCTAGTATACCTCCGATGCTGGCTCAGAACATGCCAGCTGCATCTGGGTTGATTCCTTTCGAATGTAAATTATTTTGCTACTATGTTACTTAATTGATTAGTTTTGCTTGTCGCCGCGAACGAGCCTTCTCTGGGCTGGTAAGGGCACTCGACACCGCCTAGTTCACTAAAATCCTGCACTCGTGGTCTTTATTTTTATTTTTTTGACTTGTGCACTCGTGGTCTTGACACTTCATCATGGTGTCTCTGTAACGCAACACAAATGGCCAATTAAACACTTATCATCATTACACCGAACTTGGGAGCATTATGGGATAGATCACAGATTCTGCACCGTCCTAGCAATGCAGGAATTTTTTTGAGACCTAGCATGGCTGAGCTTTTCTTATTACCTGGATGATTAAGCTGCAAATGATTCAAGCTGCCGACTGAGACCAAAGAACTACTCCCTCCGTCCCAAAATAAGTGACTTGGGTTTGTCTAGATTCATATGTATCTAGAGTTGTTTTATTTTGAGATACATCCGAATCTAGACAAATGCAAGTCACTTATTTTAGGACGGAGGAAGTATACAACATTCTCAGCTTCCGGTTTAGTTAGTGCTTGTCTTTTGTGCTGTGGATACCATAACAAGCTTCAGAGTAGTTACAATGCTTTGTTTTGTTGTTGTCTGATATTTTAATGGAAGCTTGGAGGTTACAGAATCTATGTGATGGCATCCTTATTCATGTTTGATTCAAAGGATTTTAAAAGTACAGGAATAGGAAAAACACTGGGAATGCTATGTCGTGTGAAATCCTACATCACAGGAAAAACGGAGGAAATTTTGTATAGAGATTGAATACATGCCATAGTTGTCATAGACACATAGGAAATTTTCCAAGAGGTCTAAGCTCTTGCTAAAAATCCTATGGGATTATAGTATAGAAAAGTAATCCATAAGAATTTTGGAGGGTTCAATCCTTTGAATCAAATAGCCTCTATAGGAAAAAATCCTATGAATAAGAATCCTACAAAATTTCTTTGTAAATCCTTTGAATCAAACGGGCCCTAACCTGTATGTGACCACCAATGTGAAAGTTTACATGAACAGCTATCTACTGATATTCACTACTAATTATTTTTCCTTGCTTACTGGTTTGCTTTCATTTCAATTGTCATTTTCCGACATACAAAACTTTTCTCAAATATAAATTCCTTCTCTGCCATGATCCATCCTTCTACTTTGCGCTAGAATATAAATGACCTGAGGTAATTGTACCCCTTTGTTAAAGCTATTAACCTTTGAGTTCACTCACAATATAAGAACTAGCCAAGAAAATGATCTGGACAAGAAAGAAATATTTACATCGTAAGTCCGTTGAGTAAGAGTAATTCGTCAGTGAGAGAAGAATGAACTAAATTCATTCTCTGAATTTTCTGAAAACCAATGTGGGTACTCATCATTTCTGTTATTTTTGTACAAGGAAGGTCATAATCATTGACATGATCAGAATGTTATCATTTCCTGGGTAAATGGTCACTCTAAACTTGCGCCTTGAAAACACGGGCTTGTTTAGTTTGTACGGGAGATTTGCCTGCACAAAAAAATGATTGAGAGTTTTAGTTACGGTCCAACGAAGTACACTTGACAACAACAGATATTGATCATAACGCTGACTGAAAGTTTCACTATACTTACCTGAGCAACAATGGAGTTGCCCTTTATAACTGTGCATGCTCTTTGGAATGGATTTCCTATGAGCATATAGCTAGGTTTTGGATCCTCGGATGCGCTTCTCGACGGGACAAGGACATGTACCTCCTTTCGTTTTGAAGAAGCAGACACTAACTTTGTTGAGAATATGACGTCTTTCTGTTCCGAACTAGTTCCTCGGAATGCTTGCCACCCATCCTAGAAAATAGTGTGCCACTTAGTTTACAATATGCACTATGCTCAACCAGAGATATATAACGACGGGAGCATTGCAAATGTAGCATCATGTTCAGACTTGAGAGAGCTCGAACAAAGTGTAATCCATAAGCATATGCCAAGTATTGCACATCAACACTCCATGGATCGCCTGTTGTTGCAGCAGATCTGCAGATTTCTACTAGTATGGAATAGTATGGTATTGAAAGTGCTTGTAGTCTGTCCTGCAACATTTTTGCATATAGTATTTCATTAGCAGTACAGTGTACTGCACATACAGTAGCATAACTGGAGCCAATTTACCCAGCAAGCCCAAAATTGACCAAATTGAGAAGCCAGGTCAACTTTATTAGTAATGATATCTCAGAATAAACCAACCCAAACTCCTAAGCTGGAATCATCACCTCAGTGCTTCTGGCGGTGACCAGGGTGCTGCCGGAGGCGTCCAGGAGCGCCCTGCCTCTGCCACCAACGTCCGCCGCCGTGACGCGGAACGCGAGAGCGCCAGATGAGTCGTGGACCGCCATGTCGCCGCCGCCACCGAGGCGCTTCTTGACGACCGTGAGATCGACCGGGACAACGGGAGCCGCCGTGGGCACGGGCGGCGGGACTGCGGGGGCCGCGCCGTCTGTCTGGTCCATGGAAAGAAGCAATACCAAGCGAAGAGCAAGCAAGGTGTTTCTTGAGAAGAAGGTACAGGTCGAGGAGAAACGGAGGTGGTGGCCGGCCGGTCGGTTGGGGTTAGGAAGGAAAGGCGAAGGTTACAAGGAAAGGGTGGAAGAAGCGAAGAAGAGGAAGAGGATGCGGAAATTTTTGGCTGGGGAGTGGTTGCGAGTTAGTATTTGGGTTCTTCTGTTTAGTGGAGCCGAACAAACCAGCTGACGGCGATGGCGACTCTGATTAATTATTCCTTCAGCGGAATCAGATGCCTTTAACCACCTCTGCGGACGAACAAATGGTAAAATATAAAAAACAGAATTTTTGAAGAATTAGTGAGGTATCATCCTTGATTTGTCATGAAACGTCATGTTATCAGAAATACTAAAAAAATTCTACAGGATGTAATAACATCATATTAACATTCATGTGCTTAGTTTGTACTACATTATACTAATTATTAATATGTAGAAGTAAAGTTCGATCATGAGTCAGACCAGTCCAGTCGATCGTTAGGTATGTATAAGATCGTAGACTGTTTATAAGTGATGTACTCCCTCCACTTAAAAGTATAACACCTATAGACTTTATCCTAAACCAAAATTTGTAAATGTTGATACAATATGGAAATCTATTTTGTGATGGCTCTACTGAAAATTTGATTCGGTGTGAACTTCCAAAATTCAATGTGTGAACCAATTGCTTAATCCCACCCCAGCAATTCATGGTGTGAACCAATGGATGGACATGATGTTTTAAAATGCAAATCAGGAGCTCTCTATCCACACTAAATAAGCATATGCCACAAAATATATTCATTTTATAACTAACTAAACTGCAAATATTGCATTTGACTGCCAATTCTCAATAAGACGATGGAGCAAATCAGACCCCCAGATTCTCGCTTCATGACTAGTCTAATACAGTGTCGGATCAATAGTAATGGCGACACCAGGAAACGACACTTCTAAACAAAGTAATGACAACTGCTTTAAGTGAAAAGGCAAATGTACACAAAAACAAAATGCAATTTTGCAGTATCCTAATAGCATTACAGGTTTATTACCGTAGCATGCACTACACTTGTGTACATAACTAAGATTAGGGCCAACAAATACACCATTCATATCTGACAGATCATACATCCACATTACACAGAATCACCAGGTTGCGCCAGAGACCTATTTTTTGTATTTCACTAACAGAACCAGAAAAACTTGATGATATCGGTATTCATCTCCGTCCTGGAGCTCTTTGCATGTCATAGACGCCCCAGGAACTGTGCGTTGAAGCTGCTCCATACTGAGAACCAGCATCAGTGGCATTGGCCTGAAAAAAAGCTGTCCTTTGAGAAGCAGGCTGATATAAGGATAGGGAAGAGAATGTAGAAATGGCTTCTGAGCAGAAGACTTACCTGATTCATATTGTATCCAGCATTGTAAGGATTTACAGGGTAATTGGCATTAGGATTTCCATAGCTTCCAACATAACCTGCAGGATGGGTGCACCATGAAGTATACTCCACATTTGGCGTACTGCGTACACACAAATTTAACTACACCCTTCGACCCAAATTAGTTGACTCAAATTTGTTAATATATAGATGTATCTAATACTAAATCATGTCTAGATACAATCAAATCTAGACAAATCTAAGTCAACTAATTTGGGTCGGAGGGAGTATGTAAATAGCCTCCCTTATTATGCCCTGAAATGGATAGCCCAAAGATTTACAACTTCTAATGGTATGGATAGCACAGGACGCTAGTTCATCCAGCATTTTGGCTGCAGACAGAAATTTATGTAGGGTGTCATTTGCATCAACTTAATACTTCCTCCGTCCAGAAATAAGTGACTTGGATTTGTCTATATTCGCATGTATCTAGACACATTTTAGTGTTTAGATACATATGAATCTAGACAAATCCAAGTCACTTATTTGCAGACTGAGGGAGTACTTAGCTAGTTTTATTGTTAAACCCTGCTCCTTAGTGGTAGAGATAAGTAGCTGAACTATTATCTGGAGCAAAAGCAATCATGTAAAGACAAACCTTGATGGCCTGCAGAAACAGCAGCTCGTGACCTCTTCTCGGCATTAGCAACCTCCGCACGGAGTTTCTCCACTTCAGAAGCAACTGAAACTAATTTCTTCTGCATCTCTTGTCCCTGCTCATAACTCTCTGCATATCCTTTCTTCTCAAGCTCAATACCAGATCTGCAAGTCGATTCACAAATATGTTAGCGTGCAGAATACAAGAAAGGTTTTCTTGTAATTTCACCTTTCTCTCTCTTACTTCATGGGAGTTAACATGCAACTGAGTCCGCGCAAAATATCTTTTCAGTTTGAACTGAATACACTCAGCTTGAGTATCTCTAGCGGGTACCGTGGCCCTTAAACCCGTATACAGGGCACGGAAAACGTGTTTTACCGTCTTGCGTGGGCCGTGGCGGAACAGGAGCGGCAAACACAAACAGCAAAACGGCATATTCGCATCTCAAACCATCCAATGCGACAATAGACCATAGTCCCACATAGTTGCGATCAAAGATTCACAAAGTAAATCACCACCGCGCAAAAGATGGAGGATCAAGCCATGCCGTCGTCCGACCATGCCGGAAGCACCACCATCATCACCTCCACCGACACCCAGGGCCGGCCCATAGGCCGGGCAAAAGGTGCGCCCGCACTGGGCCCCCGCGAGCCAAGGGCCCCGAACCAGGTATTAGTTCTACTACTTCTAGTTGAAATTTCTGGTTTTTGGTCTAAAAAAAGGTCAAAGGCCCATGTTCAGCCCAAGGTCAGCACGCACGGAGCATAGCAATCGTTCCATTGCTCAGGTAAAACAACCAGTCGTTACAGTATGACGCTCTAAGCTCTCTTCTCCTCTAACCTCTCTTCCGCTCCACCAAATGAGATGGCACATCTGCTCCTTCCCAAACGGCACGGTCACCATCGTGCCTTTCTGAAATTAATGAATGCGAAAGGCGCATCTCGATCGTTCCCCGAATTTCCCCCCTTCAATTTTCAGCGATTCTATTGTTTGCCGATCAAATAGCCGTTTGAGACAGCGATTCTATTGTTTGCCAATCAAATAGCCGTTTGAGACTAGATTCTAGACAGGTAAATTTGTGTCCACCCTTACCGCTGCTCCACAGACCTCAATCTTGTTAAATAGCTCCCATCAAGCAGTCAAGAATCAAGGTCTCCATAGGCAAAACGAAAATCTATGGGGTGTGATTTTGATTGGATCTGAGAGGCTGAGAATGCTCACTGCTGAAGAGAAAAGGAAAGAATTCTTTATTTCACGAAGGTGTGGTCTTCTTGTTCATGCTACAGATCAAGTTTACATCTGAATCTATCTGAATCTAGCTAGGTGCTTCCGTTTCCTTTTTTTTTTATGCAACATGTATTTTGGTGATATGTCTATTAGAAAGAAGTTATCTAGTTTCTTCCTTCCATGATTACTCCACTTGATCGAGATAAGTATTGTTATTTTAGAGTTAAAAGATTAGTTTGTGCTGTCATTTGAGAGTCAAAAAATCATGGATCTATGCTATGTACCGAATATTACATTGTTATAATGAAATATGAAGTTTTTTAGCTTGAACTGTATTATTTTAATAGTTTTGTGTGTGAATAAGGGCCCTTGCTGTCATTTTGCACCTGGGCCCCGTATAAGTATATGGGCCGGCCCTGCCGACACCACCGCTCACCGTAGCACCACCAAGACCACCACCATCATTACTGCCGGCCAGGGCCCGCCACTCTCTTTGTAAGGCATCCATAGTACTTGGATCCATCATCATTACTGCTGGCCGGGCCCCGCGGAGCCCGCGACGGCAAATCCTAGACGACATGGGTGATCGCGCACTTGTGCTTGGAGCTTCTAGAGTTCTAGGGGCCAAATTCGGCTGGTTGCGCCGGCGGCCAGGGTACTCACGTGAGATGGTGGAGCCATGGGCGGAGTCGATTGGGGCCGCGCGACCTGGCCAGCGACAGGCGAGAGCTCGGAAGGGTCCACGATTGGTGTGTCGTTTACTTCGAAGGTTGTACGGATAGTTCACCGGAGGCCGAGGCCGGCGGAGATGGGAGGGCGCCGTGGCCGGCGCAGGTTGGCAGCAGAGGTTGGGAAATCAGAGAATTAGATTAGGTCGGGATAGCATATAGTGAAGATAGAGTTTTCTTATTGCTTACCCTTGCGTTACAGATCTGGGGGCTTATAAAGCCAAACAAGGATAAGTGTCCTGGGAGGACACAGACTCATAACAGACTAGGACTCAAACTATTCTAACTTCTAAACTGACTCAGACCTGGACTCTCTCTCGTGGTTTCCTTGTGCTGCAAGGGTCACACCAGACCCTTCCTTCTGTGATCTGCGCTGATAGTGTATCCCCCAGTGTGCGTCCACAACACTTCTCCCCTCCTCGTGAAGCAGCTCGTCCTCGAGCTGAAACTCCAGAAACTGCTCCTTGAACTTTGCCATGTCTTCCCATGTAGCTTCACTTGGAGGTAGCCCTTGCCAAGTGACTAACACTTCCTATTTGTCACGGCGTAGACGTGCTTTGTCTACCTTTATTGGAGTGGGCACTGTTCTGCCGTGCTCTATAGTAGGCAGCACCGGGGCCTCCTTTGGCACGATTCCATGGAAACGCTTGAGAAGGCCAACATGGAACACATCATGGATCCGGGTACTCGGAGGTAGCTGAAGGCGATAAGCCACGGTTAGCTGCTTGGCAATGTTGGCATGGGCGCGAACAGCCAGGTTAGCTGCTTGGCGATGTTGCAATCGGAGCCAAACCCAATCGCCCACTTCAAATTCGAGCTTCCGGTGATGATTATCATGCTGCTCTTTCATGACATTCTGTGCAAGGAGTAGCCTCTCCTTAATCTCCTGTAGAAATTCATCCCTGTCCAACAAAGTACGTTCAACTGTATCCACCTTGGCAGTACCTGATTCATAGGATTCGATGGAAGGAGGATCACGACCATAGACGACCTTAAAGGGGCTAGTCTGAATGACACGCTGGAAACTCGTGTTGTAGCAATATTCTGCCCAAGGAAGCCACTTCACCCAATCTCTAGGCCGATCCCCAGATAAACACCGCAAGTACATCACAATGATGCGATTGACAACCTCAGACTGCCCATCTGATTGGGGGTGAAAAGCTGAGCTGAAGTTAAGTTTAACCCTAGAGAGACCAAAGAGCTCCCGCCAAAAATTACTAGTAAATGTTGGATCCCGATCGCTAACTATGGATGCTGGAAAACCATGGAAACGTACCACCTCAGCGAAGAACAACCGTGCTACTGAACTTGCCGTGTATGGGTGGATAAAGCAATAAAGTGCGCATATTTGGAGAAGCGATCCACAACCGTAAGGATGACTGATTTGCCATTGACCTTGGGTAAACCTTCAATGAAGTCCATCGAATATCCGTCCAAATTTGTTCTGGTACTGCAAGAGGCTGCAACAGACCAGCAGGATGCAAATGTTCTGTTTTATTCCGTTGGCATGTATCACAATTTCGCACCCAGCCACCAATGTTCTGTCCCCAGGAATATAGAAGTCGCTGCGTAGCCGGTGCAATGTTTTCTGAACGCCTTCATGTCCCAAGCTATGTATTGCCGCCAAAACTGTTGGAACCAATGTTGAGTCGGCAGGGAGGGAGAAATATTCTACGTCCGTGGGTGACCAACCCATCCACCAAGCCCCATGGAACAGCTAATTCTTTAGACTCAATTTGTTGTTTCTTTGAAAGTAGCAGGGGATGTTCCTGTCCCTCGGTGCGGATATCTTCAATGAGCTCAAAGTGTGGAACGGAAAGTGACATTACAGTTGCCTGCTCATCGCGCCAAGAAAGAGCATCCGCCACCCTATTTTGACACCCTGGACGAAACACAATTGTGAAATCAAATCCAAATAATTTGCTCACCCATTGGTGTTGAGGGACTATTGATAGTCGTTGATCCAACGGAAATTTCAGACTATAGTGATCAGTGCGAATCACAAACCGATTACCCCACAAATAAGGTCGCCAATGACGCACAGCCTTCACTAACCCAATCAGCTCTCTCGTATGCAGCAAGTTTCGCATGATGTGGAGCAATGGGCCGACTAAAAAATGCCAGGGGTCGATCACCCTGATGTAGTACAGCCCCAAATCCTGAACCTGAAGCATCACAATCAACCATGAAGGGTTGGGTGAAATCCGGTAACTCTAGAATCGGTCTTGTAGCCAATGCATCTTTCAGGCTCTGAAAAGCACGGTCAACCTCCGATGACCATGCAAAAGATTCCTTCTTCAAGAGCTTTGTCAATGGAGCTGCAATTGTGCCATAATCACACACAAACTTGCGATAGTAGCCAGCCAATCCCAAGAACCCGCGGAGCGCGCGCACCGAGCGCGGGGTCGGCCATTCACAGACCGCCTGAACCTTCTCCTATCCATGGCAACCCCCTCTGCAGAAATCCTATGACCTAGATAGGAAATCGTCTCCTTGCCGAATGAGCACTTGGTTTCTTTTAGGAATAGTTGATGCGCTTGTAGTAATTGGAGAATAACTCGAACATGGCGAAGGTGTTGTGACCATGAATTGCTGTAAATCAAGATGTCATCAAAAAAGACAAGAACAAACTTACGAAGATGTGGTTTGAGCACATCATTCATCAAAGGTTGGAATGTCGCCGGTGCATTAGTGAGGCCAAACGGCATCACCAAAAACTCAAAAAGACCTTCGTGTGTTCGAAAAGCTGTCTTCTTGATATCTTCCTCAGCCATGCGAACTTGGTGGTATCCGGACCGCAAGTCCAGCTTGCTGAAGTAACGTGTCCCCTTCAATTCATCGAGCAGCTCGTCGATGACTAGGATCGGAAATTTATCCTTGATTGTTTTCTCATTCAGCGCTTGAAAGTCCACACAAAAACGCCATAAGCTATCCTGCTTCTTGACCAATATAACGGGCGAGGAGTAGTCTAAATTACTTTCACGGATAATCCCCTGGGATAACATCTCTTTGCACTGTCTTTCAAGTTCTCCCTTCTATGTGGCTGGGTATCGGTATGGCCGCACTGCAATGGGGCCTGTCCCAGGCACTAAGCGGATACGATGGTCACATCGGCGAGCTGGTGGCAGTCCCGTGGGCTTGGCAAAAACATCTTTGAATGTGCTCAACAACATTGTCATCAAGTCTGTACCAACAACACTATGTGAGTGAGGTTGGGAAGTGGCAGGAATCCCATGCCAAAACACCTGGTGATCTGAACGCCAAAAGGCCATGGTTAATGCATCAAAATCCCACAGAATAGGCCCAAGTGTGCGCAGCCACTGAGTTCCAAGTATGATATCAAAGCCATCCAGTGATAATGCATAGAAGTCCATGTGGAACGGCTCCCCGTCAATCTGTAGTAGCTGCCGTCGAGCAACACCAGCAGATGGCACCCGTTCACCATTTGCCACAGTGACTTTCAGATTTGGTCGTGGTGCAAGAGCGAGCCCTATTCGCTGGACCACGTCGTCTCGTACGAAATTGTGGGTTGACCCTGAATCAACTAGAGCAATCAGGTCAGTATTACCCAACCGAACTTGAAGTTGCATTGTCCTACCGGCGCAAATTCCAGTGAGGGCGTGCGAGACATGGGGATCATCATCTGGTTCAGCAGGCAAGTGGTCTTCTGCTTCATCATCATAAATAACCTCAATGCAAAAACTCCTGCTGCAGCGATGCCCGGGAGTGAATTTGTCATCACAATTAAAGCACAACCCCTTCTCACGTCTCTCTGTCATCTCTGCTGCTGTAAGACGCTTGAATGGTCAGCTGCCTGGAACTCCAGTGATGTTGCCTGTACCCGGAGCAGCTCCTCCTGCTTGCCCTGAACCACCTAGTAAAGGTGTACTCTGGTGGCGTTGCTGGATTGGCCAGCGGAATAGTGGACTAGAGCGGGAACGGCCATGGTTTGCTGATGTGGTTGCCGCTGCAACAATCTCTGCACGCTGCTCGAAAGCACGAGCTAAGCTCATAGCTTCCTGGAGATCCGGTGGTTTTTGCATCTCAACGTCCACTCGGAGCAGATCCGTGAGCCCAGACGTGAATAGTTGCACCTGCTGCTTGCTTGAGAGAGGGTCATTATGAGCGAGCAAGGACGGGAATTTCTCCACATAATCTGTGATCGTGCCTGACTGCCGCATGCGTGCGATCTCGCCCAAAGGATTAGTCCGGATAGGTGGCCCGAAACGCAGGTTGCAACACTCCTTGAATCGAGGCCATGATGGCATACCCTCGTCGAGCTCCAGCTGTATATACCACTCATGAGCGACGCCGACCATATGATAGGCTGCTAGCCAAACTTTGAATGCTTCATCCGTGCGTTGCCCCCAAAAAATTGCTCGCAATGATTCAGCCAGGTAAGCGGGTCTTCCTTGCCCTCAAACTTAGGAAAATCCAATTTATGATAGCGGGGGCCCCTGTCGTCTCTATGATATTGGGGGTGGGAGGGCCGGGCCAGATACTTGGAAATCTGGGTTGTTGCTGTTGTGGTGCGAAGGACGGAAACGTTGCCTGGTGCGGCTGTGGTGCATACGACGGGAACGTTGCCTGGTGCGGCTGTGGTGCATACGGCCTTGTTGAGGTTGATGCCCCTGTAGCAAACTGCAGCGCTATTGGCAGTTGTTGTGATAGCGAAGGAAGCTGTTGCGAGTACTGCGGCAGATTCGTCGAGGGCAGCCCCACCGAGGTGGTGAGTGTGTCTGCAAGCTGCGCGGCCGTGAGTCGCTGAAACACCCGATGAAGCGAGAGGCTGGATGTTTGCTGGTTTTATTACGAGGCCGTTGCTGAGCGCCTTCTCCTCCAAGGCTTTGATGCGTATGTTAAAGCCTGCAAAGCCGTCCTCCATCTTCTTGAGGAGAGTCTCCTGCATGGTAGCCATGGCTGTAGCCAGGTCACCATCGGTTGCTTTCTTGTCGTCATCGGAAGCCATGGTGGTCGGCTCTGATACCAAGATGTTGTGCGGATAGTTCACCGGAGGCCGAGGCCAGCGGAGACGGGAGGGCGCCGTGGCCGGCGCAGGTTGGCAGCAGAGGTTGGGAAATCAGAGAATTAGATTAGGTCAGGATAGCATATAGTGAAGATAGAGTTTTCTTATTGCTTGCCCTTACGTTACAGATCTGGGGGCTTATAAAGCCAAACAAGGATAAGTGTCCTGGGAGGACACGGACTCATAACAGACTAGGACTCAAACTATTCTAACTTCTAAACTGACTCAGACCTGGACTCTGTCTCGTGGTTTCCTTGTGCTGCAAGGGTCACACCAGACCCTTCCTTCTGTGATCTGTGCTGATAGTGTATCCCCCAGTGTGCGTCCACAACAACGACACTGATTCTTGGACGCACTGAGGCCGTACGGGAGTGGGGATGTAGATCGGCGGCGGCGGCGCGGAAGCGGGGAAAAGAAAGGTGATATGTCCCTGTCGCCAAATATCGGAGTACAGGGCACTAATGGTTCGGCCGAGTAACCTGTGGATGTATAGGCTGGGGCACAGATTTTTCTGACCCCCCTTCAAAATTCCAAGGGCCGCGGGGTTTTAGCGTATCTGGTCAGGACACCTTTTCGTCCGAAACCTAAAAACGGCGGTTATTATATGGGCCACACGTTTTTACGGGATTTGCTAGAGATACTCTTATCCCCAAGAGCTTTAAAAAAAGATTGAACCCCCGGATCAATAAAGCTGTTCATTCTTCATCCTGGACTTCTAACAACCGAGCACTTAGCCCCTAGGGTAGTTTTTGAGGCAGTTTTGTCAGTGGACACAATGTGACTCAGAACCCGAGTAGGTCGTGAGTAGAGCCACGGTCAAGCAATTTCCCGTGTGGACAGAGACGGATGTGTGCTCAAGAGCGAGGTGATAGAGAAATCTGCCTAGTGTGGCCTTTTTCTAGCGGAGATGCTGACTCATATCCACCATGGCGAAACCACCTTCGAAACTACTATGGGGTAGATGTTCCAATATTTGAAGTTCAGGGGTAGCCCAGGGGGTTAAGTGGACTTCTACAAGTTCAGGGGTGTAGCCAAACCATAAAAAACTTCATTTCAAATTGTCAGGTGTACTTTAATCAGGCACACCATTTAAGGAGGCTATACCACTGTAGGGCCAAGATAATGTTTCCTTGCAAGTGCTGAGCAGAGGAAAACATTGCTGAATTATGAATGTGTTGTATTACAAAAATAATGAAAAAGTATAGGCAATATGTTTTCAAACAGAGAGTACATGCAAGATTAATAGGGACCAACCTTAAATGCTGTGTTTCATGCCTGAGTTCTTGGGTCTCCGCTTTTACTGCAGCCACTTGCTGCAACTCCACTGCTGAACGAGCCAAATCTTGTGTGTATCCCTGGATCTGACCCATGAGCTCCTGCCTTGCTGCTCCCAGCTGTTGAATGTCCATACGAACATGTGCAAGCTCCGCTCTCATCTCCTCTACTGCTCTGAGCTCTGCTTCCATCTTCATTAACCTCTCATAGGTCTATAACACAAAGAACGACAATTCAATTTTACATGACAAAACTAACCTAATAAACTCAGCAAGCAGATTACAATCAAAGAAAAGCGAATTTAATAATAACGTGCAAAGTTGGAATGTATTTAAAAACACCTGAGTTTTGAGAACAAAAAGTAAAAATTAGTATTGCAGGTTACACAGTTTCAAACCAGTAACTCGTGCACAGAGGTATAACATGTCATGCAAAATGCATAAACCGTAAACAAGTAAAAACCTGGGTTAATTTTGTGTGTGAACTTTAAGCAATGGACAATGCGTCTTGAAATACAAGAGTGGGATTCAGAAAATATTAGGAACGAGCAAGCGTAAAATTTCAAAGAAAGAAGTATCTATGTAATTTTTATATAATACTCCATGCAAAACGGTTATAGAAGTTACAATGTTCAAGTTGAAGCATACATAAATCCCTTATCTTATGGACGGAGAGTTCGTGCATGGGAGGCTTTCGGATCTCTATGGAGGCAGAGGCAGCAGTTACTCGTGTTGTATCTAAATCTTCCATAATCACTTAGATATATTGCACAGCAGAATTGGAGTTCACACCCATTGTACCTATTTGTGTATTTGCACACTAGCCCACAAATTGTGGGGGAAATGGCTCAAATAAGTAATAAAAGAAACTCAACCCATGATCTAATAGCCCCTAATGGCATTGTAATGTTTGTAGAAGAACGGACGAGGCACCAAGAAGTCTGCTGAATGAATTCCCCCCGACAGGAGTCGAACGCTACTGAGCAGGCTGGCGCTCACGCACCCCACCAACTGAGAAGTGCTTAGTTCGCGGCCCAAATAAGTATAGGAGAATGTAATATATTGGACGCCTGTATATTACATTTGAATGGACGTTTGTGGACAAAAATATGTGCTAACATGGCGCCTAAAGGATGGGGGTGGGGGAAGATGTGGCAGTTACTGCCTAAGAAGACCTGGCATATATAGCCATCCTGTGTTCTCACCATTGCTATTATCTATCCCACCCACCCTCCCTCCCAATCCTCAACCATTATTCTTCTACATCCCTGCCTTGACTCAATTGTTTATGTACTTGCAAGAAGAAAGACAGGAAGATGAGATCTGACATCTGAGGAAAAATGATGACAGACCCAAGTTCAGTGGAAGCCAGCAAAGACTATCCAATCTCAAAACTGGCAAGGCCAACTTGCGTCCCACACGAGAGAAATACAAAACCCAGGATTCTAGATCAATGGTTTCTCGCATACCTCCTACTTTCATAACAGATAACCATAGTGCCCCAAGATTCAAGCATCATCAACAGAAGGGAGGATGGGAAGAAAGTGGGGTGGATAAAGAGACTAGCCCTAGACTACCAAGAGAGAGAAAATGAGGGCCGACAGTGGCTTTCCTTCCTTTTGCCCAATCCTATAAGGAAAATTAAGCATGCTTATTCATTTTTAGTGTTGTTATCGTTTCTCTCATCTGCAAAGATACTGGTGCAGGAAGCCAGATATGATATAATACTGTCTCACCCCACATGTTTGTCCCATTTCCACACGACTGGCATTCTAGAGCACCAATGGGTGCCGCCTTTCAAACTTGTTGCAGCTTGTCCAATACACCTATATGTGCCCTATGTAAAATTAACAGATGACCAGGTGATGTTAAATTAAAATTTGTATGACAGTTACAAATAGACCGTATGCAGCACAAATTATCAGTTAAAAAGGTCAAACATATCCCTGAATCTGCAACGCCTGGATGAATTTAGAACTGTATATAACACCAAAGATGCATCATAAAGCCCCAAGGCATTGTGGAGCTTCTTGTTATGGGTTAAATATTGCAGTTTGCTCAAAAACCGGATGAGCACATTTAACTAAATTTGCACTGCACAGAGTGTAGATTCATTCAGCACACTGGACGCATGGGGAAAGCATCCTCACCTCACGAATACGGAGATCCCCCTCTTGCTGAGCAGCACCGATGGCGCGAGCCGTGTGGTCAACCTCGTGCCGCACGGCGGAGACCTCCTGCACGAGCGCGACGTGCGTCGCAGCTAGCCGCTGGTTCTGCCCGAGCAGAGCGTGTGCCTCCTCGATCTCCGCGGCGATACGCTCCTCCAGCGCCGCAGCCATGTGCGACGCAGGGGGGAGGGGGCCGCCGCCGTGGCCCTCGAAGTGGTGGCGAGGGGGCGGAGGATGCTCGCGGAAGCTGTCGGGGTGACCAGGTGGCAGGCGGCGCGGGTCTCGAAAGTCATCGAGGTGATGCGGGGGAAGGCACGGCGGCTCGCGGAATTCGTCGAGGTGGTGAGGCGGGAGATGGGGGTGATGTAGCGGAGGAGGGTGCGGGTGGTTCCCGCCGCCGGCGCCTCGGGGAAAGGAGGAAGGCAGCGGGTTACGGTGACGACCGGCCATGCGGAGTCGCCGGAACCCTATGCGACGGGGTGGTTGAAGGGGAGGGACCCCGACGAACAGATATTTTGCACATAACAAACTTTGGAAAAAAGGAAATGCATAGAGTTCTAGACTAGCTCAACAATATTGAGAGAATTGACACTACTTTTCAATATGTTTTCTTATTTGATACTGAATTTTTTTTACTATCTTATTTGATCGCTTGTGTATTTTTTTTTTGCCGACGTTGCAGTGCATTTTGAGAACTAAGGGAGCTAACTGGAGACCTACAAAGACGCTATTGCCCCTGACGCATAATGTGATAAAATTAAAAGAAATGTTATTATACGTGTGATGGAACCGATTATATATAATTTAAAGCATAGTATTGTTTTAGCGTTTGGCTTGAGATTCGACCGTGTATGTTCAGTCATTTGCGAGTACTTGATAATAAGGGAGAGGATACTCGTTCGATCAGAACTAAGCCTTGTAGCTTAAATGTTAATTTTTCAAAAGTAAACATTGGGCAGAACCTCTCTGTATTTTGATACCATATTCCTGCACTCAGTCAGGAGCACGTTTGATTCGGTCTCTATCCTCTTCGGACAGCGGCTAGCTAATCGATCGGCAATGGCAGGCCCATGCACAACTACCAAGATCCTTGGACTCTCCCAACGGTCACGTCACACTAAGAACAATTCCAATAATACAGCCGACTTGCTGGTTATGGTATCTATAGTCAACTTATATCAAATAGTGCTCGAGAGGTAGCTCCCCATACACTGATAAGGCAGAAAAACGCAAGGAATTCAAAGGCAGAATTTTCAAAAGTAAAAAATGCGAAAACAAATCACTTATTTGGGTAAGAACACTTACCTTGCACTTACCATTTGTTTATTCGGGAGTAAATAACTCCTCCAACATCGAAGACTCCTTTCCTCTTGGAGGAATTGACCTTAGTTTATTGAATAATTCTCGTAAATGAAAATCATCTGGACTAAAGTTCCTTTCAACAAGATTGGTGTCTTGCTGGGCAAATATGGATACTGCATCTAACATCTTTATTTCTTGCATCTGTATGATCTGCAACTCAAATTCTTGAAGTGAAAGAATCCAACGGATCAGCCTTGGCTTATGGTCTTTCCTCTCAAGGAGTTCTTTTAAGCCATCACGATCTCTGTGAACTCTTATCTTTGCATCAACTAAATAGGAACGAAATTTATCACAGGAGAAGAATACAGCAAAAAGTTCATTTTATTCCTTAGGGTAATTCTTTTGACCACCATTAAGAGTTCTACTAGCATGATGTATAATATTAAATCTACGACCAATATGTTGTCCTAGAGTTACTCATATAACATCATCACTAGCTTCACATATTAAGTCAAAGGTTGTATCCCAAATAGGTGGTTTAATTGTGGGAGCACGAGATAAAGCATTTTTGAGTTTATCAAAGGCTTAAAGACACTTATCATAAAAATTAAATCGTACTCCCTTTTACAGGAGGTTAGTCAAAGGTTTAGATATTCCAGATAAATTTCTAATGAAACTTCTATAAAAACCCACATGACCAAGAAAACTTCTTATACCTTTAATATCCCTAGTGAAATGGATCGTATGTGCACCTAGAGGGGGGTGAATAGGTGCTATTTCAATTTTAATGCTTTTTCAATTTTAGGCTTGACACAAAAGGTAAATTCTCTAGATATACTATTATGTAGAATTTCCCTATATGTAAACCTAACTACTAGCGAGTAAAGGCGATTAAGATAGAGGAACGAGGAAACCGTAGTGGAGCACGTGGAGATATAGGATTTGTTTTACCATAGTTCCTTCCTTGTTAAGGGAAGTACATCTGTGTTGGAGGGGTGGGCGGTACTAAGATCACCACCCCACAATAGGCCTCACCCTGTTCTCCGATGGATCTCGCCACCAAAGGCCTGATCCCCCTTTCCACTATAGGAACCCTTCGAGGCGGGAACCGGCGCCTTTGCACAACTAGCAGGGCACAACTCCACAACCGAATTGGAGGCTCCCGTATTGACAACAAGCTACCACAAGAACAATAGTTATCAATAACAAAACACAAGATCTAGATATCAGCGAGAATATTAGATCGAGGATTCTCCAAGTGAATGGAGAGGAGTTGAAGCGCTTGATTCGTGATGACGATGAATGATGTCTCCTCCTTCAATTCCCCCAAAGATCGAAGCCTTCGGGTGGTTGAAGTGGGAGATCTCGGGAGAGAGATTTTGCAACAGGTCTGTTCTTTTTCGAATGAATCAAGAGATCTGACAAGAGGGGAAGACATGGCTTTTATACCCCTATCCATATGGAGCTGTTGGAGCTTTTTGGGGCCAGATTATCCGGCCTAAGAGAGGGTCGGATTATCCGGCCCGGGGAGAACTCCGCCCCAGCCTCGGAGTATTCGGGGGATAATCCGCCCCAGTCTGAGCAACGCGTCGAGCCAGCCTTTGCTCGTCTCCTGGGGGCCAGATTATCTAGCCCAAAGTGAGGGCTGAATTATCTGGTAAGGGGAAGAAAATCCGCCCCACTTCGGATTGTTCGGGGGATAATGTGGCACCCCGGTAAAACCACTACTAGAAAATCACTTGAAATTTGTGCTTTGTGCACCATCATGTCATCCTCATGCATATCATGTTCGCATGTTTTGACCGCAAACTATTTTGCTAAGAACATTTTTTTGTTTTACTAAAACATCTCCACGGTTTCATTAAAACCGTCCCTCTTTTTGTTAATTGAAATTAAAACAAAATAATATGTTTGGCCCGTACGCGACCATAGGGTTTTCTTATTTTATTAAAATAATAAAGTGACAAAAATTCTGTCTAAAGTTTTGTCCAAAACTAGTCCTATCTAGACTACTTTGGACTATATAAAGACTTTGTTCCCTCTTTTTATCCCTAACTACCCTAGACCTTATCCCTCCCTCTCTCCACCTACCCCACCGACCAGCCCATCCCACCTCATCCATCCGCCGCCACCTGGGCGCGCATCCTGCCAGTTTTCCCGCCCGCCCAGGTCCAGCATCCACCGCACGCCATCTCCCTCCACTCTACCTGGCCCCACCCCCTGGCCAATCCCCACTGACTCCACCTCCCCACCTGCCCTGCCCCGGCCCCATGCACGGACACGCTCCCAGGCGCCACAACCACCCCGCACGACCACGTCTCCCTTCGCGGGCCACCTCCCCACCTGCCCACATCCCGAGCCGGGCCCCACCCCGCGCAGCGCGTGACCCCTGATCCCTACCTACCCCTACCCCTATCGAACCCCGCGGCTCCCTCTCACCTCACGATCGGCTCCGTCGCCGCCTGGCTCTCTGCCGCCCAACCTCGCCCCGCCGTGAGCGCCGCCGCCCAAGCTCCGCCACCGCGCGTCGTCCGCTCCCTCCCGTCCTCGCTAGGGCTCGAGGCCCCGCGCCGCCATCGGGCCGCCCTCATCCTCGCCGCCTCTCCCGTCCCCTGTCCAACCACCGCCACCGGGACCCGAGCAGGTCGCCGCTGCTCCCGATCTCCCCCGGCGCCGCGCCTCTGCCCCGCCACCGTTGAGCTTCACCGTCCTCGAGCCCAAGCTCGTCCGCGGTGCCCTGCCAGCGACCCTCCCTCTCTGGCGCTGCTCCGCCATCGGCCAGCATCTCCTCCGCCGCTGCTGGCTCTTCTCCCGGCCTCGGCTCCTCTCCGCCCTCGACGGCGCCCCGCCGCCGTGGCCCTCGTCCTCGCCCGGTGGCCTCTGCCGCTTGACCCCGCCTCGCCCTCTACAACGCCAGGCCGCGCCGCTCGCTTCCTCGTCTCAACATGCGCCGTCGCGTCGCTCGCTTCCTCGTCTCTGCATGCGTCGCCGCGTCGCCGCGAGCGTCCTTCACCCCGTCGAGCCCCGCATCCCCGCCCTGCCTTCTGCAGCACACCGGCGCCACGGACCCCTGCGACTTCCTCCTCGACACGTGGAACCACGTCGCCGAGCCCCTGTCCTGCATCAACCCGAGACCCTCCTGTTATCCTCATGGCGTTCTCGTGGTGTCTGCATATGGTGTGGATGTTGAGTGTTTTGGAGTTGTGATGATGGTGTCCAAGTATAGATGGTGATGTGCCGCCAAGGTGTTGATGGTGTGGTGCTACAACAGGGGCTTCCTCTGAACCGAGGCGACAAGATTGACAATTGATGATCGTTACCCGAATTATGCTGATAAGGATGGTCCGATGTCAAGATCTTCATCATGGGACACCAAGATCTCCTTCTCGGCTCTGCTAGCCGAAGCCCTGGACCCGAAGCCCTCGAGCCTCCTACACGGATCCGATGGCGAACCCCCGAAGACCGATCCCGCCGAGACCGAACCCGGCACGCCAAGTTCTTTCTCTCGGATCCGAGGGCGCCGAGACCCTGGTGTGACAAGTACTCCTTCCCGGACGCCAAGTTCGCCGAGGACCCGGACGCCAAGGTCGCCGACACGGAACGACAAGACCTCCTTCCCGCACTGATGCCAGACAACGCCCCACGCCAAGTTCTTCTTCCCGAACGCCAAGACCGACCCGATCCGAGGACCCGACAAGATCGACACCGACTTGGGCGAAGCCGATGAGCTGCCGACGCCAAACCAAGTCCTGCGACATTCTCCAAAGACCGATCCCGTCGAACCCTGAGACCGAACCCCGAACCCCCCGGAACCCAAGATCTTCCGAACCCAGATGTGTGAACCTTTTCCCGAGCCCCTATTTTATAAATGCTATATATATAAACTGTCAGATATTAAATTGTTCATGCATGCATATCTGTCTATGGTTTGGGGGCATTATGCCGATTCACCTCATAATTAAATATGGAGCGTTTATGCGGGATATCTTTGTCTTATTCCGGACCCCATTTAATTTGAGTAGCGAACCGATGCCATGTTTTGCATTGTTAAGACAACATTTAAATTGCGGGGTTGTTAAATAACTTGAACCGTTTATTTAATTGTCGGGACCCCGGTTCCGCTTAATACTGCCTAATTGCACCGCATCTGCATCATATCATAATCACGCCGGATCTTCTGCCGTAATATTAAATAGTGCATCCGGTGTTTCTTCTAGTGTTTGCTTCTTCGTGGATTAGGCCGATGAGATGTTGTGAGATTCAACAAGTTCTCCGGATATGATCCTTCGGCAGTGTTTCCCAGGCGAGCATCTCTTCCCCTTCTACCTATTTTGCATTTATAGTCTTTATTTCCTCCTGTTGATCTATTGCTATCCGTGTCGCGAAGCTTTAGTTTCCGTGTACCAGTTATATCCCGTGCAGCCTCTATATTGCCATGGACACCTCCTAATACCGGTTGTTTGGTAGATAGTTGGCCCTGCGAGTCGTAGTTGCTTGCTCAGGTGTGATCTCGTGTTGTCGGGTACCACAGTTGTTGGTATGCTGGCAGATGTTAATGGTGGAGATGCTTAATGGTGGAGATGATCATGACTTTAAATACAACTATTAAAATGCTAGATATAACTAATGCAGAGGCATCGGTGAGCAATAGATGTTATTTGGTTCTTCCACGCTCACTTGTGTCCCGTAGGACCCCGAGTACTTGATACATGTTCCTTGATTTTTCGCACTATCCACATCCGGGAGGCCTTATGGACCCCCCTGAGCCAGAGCTTGATTCATTTCTATTTCTTGGGGCCACAAAGTAGTTTGGGGCTTTATTACTATCCTGTACCTATGCCATGCTTTACTGCTTTATTTACGATTGTGCGTGGAGCACCTGTACTATTTTGGATCGCGGCACGATTTCGCGGTATCGACAAGCCTAGTCACACTTTTGGGTTCCTAGTCGTTTACAACCGTTCTCACAAACCCTGGGTCCGTTCCGGAGCCGGCCAACTTCGTTGCGGGTAGCTTAGTGGGGTGGCCCCCTGAAATATTTTATGAATCATGTGATCGCTTTGTCGTGAATGCCTCGTTGGGTTTTGAGTTGGTTTTTCCGAGGTTGACCGAGTGTGTGTTCCTATTTGTGCACCCCTGCAGGGTAAAACTTCCTGAAAGCCGTGTCCACGGTTATGGACGACTTGGAGCACAATATCTCGATCATAGACAAGCATAACTAAAGTAGTGTCATAAATTTGACTTAATATGTGACTAGTAATCAGCTTCACTACAATGGAATGGATAATAAAAATGCCAACAACTGGTGGATCTATGGTGATTTGTGTCATACTATACCTGCCTAGTAAGTGTTGCAACTCCAATAGAATGTGATAAAAGTGCCAACAAATGTTGGGTTTTGGGATTCCTCAGGACAATTATATCTGACTAGTAAATGTTCCAACTACAACGGAATGGTAATTAAAATTGTCACTACCTATGCTTCAGGATGACTCATGTTATCTATATCTGATTAGTAATTGCTGCAACTATAACGGAATGAGTAAAATTTGCCAACTATGTGAGTTCCTTGGTCCGACTTCCTTGTTTGGTCTCGAGGGGGAAATACCAGGATGGGTTTGTTTGGTGTTAGCTTCAGGTTGGATCCGAATAGGTCTTTCTTACCCCTCTCTGATAACCGCCAGTTGTCTCGAGTCTCTATAGGTTGTTTAGTGCCGCTGCGCTGCCGCTCCAGCCCACCATACCTGTGTAGGCGAGGACCGCCAAATTCTAGCCTCGCCATGTACTGGCCTCAGTACTGACGCTCCTCTTTTTCCTTTGCCCTTTGTTGGCACCCCTTTTGTTCTAGCAGGTTTGAGATCGTCGTCGTTAGTAGGGTTACCCTTCCGGCTTGGCCTGGGCAGGGTTATGGACGCCATTGGTTATTCTTTAGGGCTCTTAGCCCCATTTGCATCTTGTCCGTAGTCGGACGTTGTATCGTTTTCAAGGTGATTTGGATCTTTGTATTGTATATCTGTATTCTTGACTCTTGGAGTCGTGTTGTATATATATCTGTTCTGTGGGTCCCATCGAGGACTGTTGTGTAATGGTATTACTTCGTTTTCCACCCGCACGAAAGTGCCTGGTGGGCGTCCTTGAATCGTTTCTATGCGGGTTTGGCGGAAAGGGCTAAAACTTGCATAGGGCCGATTCGAGGGTGTAGCACCCCAATTGTCTAACAATTGTAATGCTACTTGTCCTAGTAAGATATTGGCTACTCCATAGATATTATTGTTGCATCATAATTATATCATGCTCATGTCATCATGCCACCTTGCATTTGAGCATCATATAAAACTCCTTTTCTTTTGGTTCTCCTCTCACATGCATTATTAATTGTATTTGCTTCTTGATATTATATTTGGCTATTGATATATTGTTCAAATGCCCAAGTTGAGTTGGGGCATATCTTTTATTTCCATTACACCACCTTTCTCTCCCACCACCCTCTAATTCCACCATCCCATTAACAATGAGCTTGTCTTTCTTTTTCTTTGATATTTTCATTCTAGCTCATGTAGTTTGGGGTGGATTAAATCCTCGAGTGGGCGTGTCGATTCAGTGTGTGGTAGAGGGGGTAGGTGAACTTGCGCGAGTACATGCGGGCGTGACAAGGTAGGGGTGGTGCGTAGAATGCAGGGTCGGGTCAGGTGTGGGTCTGGGTTGGGTCCAGCCGGCCAAGCCTTTGGGTCTGGCCAGTTTAGGTCTAGGTTTAGGTTTAGATATTTAGGGTTTGCTCTGCCGGGGTAGTAGGTGTCCTGGCCTAAACAGCCGGGCTATCTCCCCCGGTAGAAAACCGTTATTTTTATTATTGATTGATTTAATTTAAATAATAGGTTTTGTGAAATAGTTTTAGACAAATAAAATACGTAGACAGGTCTGGTTTTAGAATTTGAAATTAAGACGGGGGATATATAGAAAACAAAGATAGGTTTTTAGAAAATAGTTTTTAGGCAACCCATGCATGATGACATGACGATGCTCAAATGCAATGTGACATGATGACATGAGCATGCGATCATGATGATGCACAAAATAAAAACAACAAGCGATTTTCCAGTAGTGGTTTTACCGAGGTGCTACACAAGCTGCCCCAAAGGGGCAAGCTGTCGCCGCCACCTAGGATGGGTGCACGGGGTAGGGCCCATCCTGGCCGCCGGCCTCCCATGAGCCTATCACGTGGGTCCCACCCTAGCCCGCCGCCTCCCCTTGTGCCTCCTCCCCTCCCTCTCCTTTAGTCCCACCCCAGGACTTGGCAAGGAAGGGTCTCCCATTTTCCCCTATATAAGAAGGGTCTTATGGGAGGGAAAATGAAGGAGTTCGCTGCATGGAAAACAAAAAAATTCCTACAGTTGCAACTACCGAGATCAAATCTAGGTGACATGTGTAACGGTTTTAGATGGACTCGCTCTCGAAGACCGTAAAGAGGGAGAACATTCCTGAAAACATACATGGCTATTGTAGATTGTACACGACCGTCCTCAAGGATGCGAAGACGATCAGCGCCACAAAGGGGCAGCGCCTCCGTAATGGTCACACGTTCGGTGTGTCGACGACTTCCGTCCCTTGCTCCAGCTAGGTAGCGGAAGTAGGGGATCCTCGGGAACTCCACCAACACTATGACATGGTGGTGATGGTGGTAGAGAAGATATTGAAGAGGGCTTCACCTAAGAACCGTGCTTGTGGCAATGGACAAGGCTTGAAATGGGAGGAAGCTGCCAACCAAAGGGCATATGAGAGGAGGGAGGATGAGTATGCGAGATAGAGGAGCTCCACCCCACCTTTTATAGGGGAGGTGGGGCTGCCCCTTTCCATGTCCGGTGGCCAAGAGGGGTGCCCTCACCTCTTCCCTCATTCATGTGGGTGGACTCTCCACTCACAAAAATTGATCTCCACTTTCTCCTGTTTATTCTCCACTCAAAATCAAGAGTCTCTTCATTAAAAACACCTTTTTAATTCACTTGATATAATGCCACTCATTCCATGAACACTTCATTTAATGAGCACTTCATTTAATGAACAGATCAACAATTCAATCCCTTGCATTAATCTGATACATAGAACTATTCCGACAAATTTATTAGAACAATTCATGTGTTGTCCAGTATTTTCTCCAGTGTTCCCTATCCACTCAAATGCGTCGACTACCCTTAAGTGTGTCTCCATATAGTTTCTTGAACTATGTGGACATGACCGAGACTCTCTCCGATCAATAATCATTAGCAGGACCTGGAGATCCATAATGACTGCCGCTAGTTCAACGATAATCTAGTGATCATGTGAACCTTATTCACAGTAACCAATTCCTTTTGTCTCGCGATATTTTTACTTGTCCGAGATCCGATCATTTGGTATCTTCCATACCTAGTTCGATCTTGTTACTAACAAGTGCTTTTTTCTTGTTACCGTGATATAACATTCTTAGTGATCTTTATCACTTGCTTGCAAGCTATGTTAATGTGATATCACCGGGAGGGCCCTGAGTATATCTATCCATCAGGGATGGAAAAATCCCACTCTTGATCCACGAGCCTCAACTAACACTTTCTAAGTACCCGACGACATCTTTATAATCACCATGTTATGGTGTGACGTTTGATGGAATCAAAGTACTCTTCCAGAGTCAGTGATTGATGTGATCTCATGGTCTAAGGATTAGAGTTACTTTGAATGAGATAGAAATATAAACTCGAGGACATGCTCGTATTGCTAAACCTACTACGGCTGAATGTTCATCATATCATTCTCGAATGACATGACCTTGTTATTAACAACATCCAATGTTCATGATCATGAAACCTAGATCATCAGTTAATCAACAGGCTAGTGTAATGAGAGGCATTACAAGGAACCTATTCTTTTTTATTAAACACACATGCATCAACATTTCCTATTAACACAATTATAGCATGAGAAATAAACATCTATTATAAACCTGGAATAAGATAATAACCATTTATTATTGCCTCTCGAGCATATTCCTTTCAGTCTCCCACTTACACTAGAGTCAATAATCTAGTTTTATATAGTCATGAATCTAACACCCATAGCATTCTGGTATTGATCATGTTTTTCCCTTGTGAGAGCTTTAGTCAACGGGTCTGCAATGTTCAGATCCATGTCTACTTTGCAAATCTCTATATCGCCATCTTGGACATATTCCCGGATGGAGTGAAAATGGCGATTGATATGCTTTGAATTCTTGTGAGACCTTGGTTCCTTAGCATTGGGTATGGCACGATTGTTGTCACAATAGATAACCATTTGATCCAAAGCACTTGGAACCACACCTAGTTTGAAAATGAACTCCTTCATCCAAACTGCTTCTGCCACTACTTCTGAAGTAGAGATATACTCCGCCTCCATTAAAGATCTTGCCACCACAGGTTGCTTGGAGATCCTCCAACTCACCGCTGCTCCATTCATAAGAAATACATATCCGTATTGTGACTTAGAGTCGTCTAGATCAGTGCCAAAGCCATCATCGACGTAACACTTTGTGACAAGCTATTCCTCATTGCCATAGATGGGAAACATATCTTTAGTTCTTCTTAAGTACTTAAATATATTCTTGACCGTCTTCTAGTGTTCCACACCTGGATCAGATGGGTACCTGCTAGTCAAACTAACAGCATGTGCCACATCCGGTCTTGTACACATCATAGCATACATAAGAGATCCTATGGCTGAGGCATAGGGGACATTGACCATCAATTCTCTATCTTCCGTTGAAGCTGGACTCTGAGTCTTGCTCAAAGTCGTACCTTGCAACATAAGTAAGATCCCTTTCTTACTTTCATGCATTTTCAACTTTTTCAAAATCTTGTCATGGTATGTACTATGCGATAATCCAATTAAGCATGCTGATCTATCTCTATAGATCTTGATGCCTAAAATATAGGTAGCTTCACCAAGGTCCTGCATTGAAAACTTACTATTTAAGTAATCCTTTACACTATTCAAAAGATCTATATCATTTGCAATCAATAATATGTCATCCACATATAATATAAGAAATTCTAAAGAGCTCCCACTCACTTTCTTGTAAATACAAGCCTCTCCTATAGTTTGGAGAAATCCAAACCCTTTGATCACTTCATCAAAGCGGAGATTCCAACTTCAGGATGCTTGCTTCAGTCCATAAATGGAACGCTAAATATTACCATTGAGGAACGTAGTTTAGACATCCATCTGCCATATTTGATAATCGAAATATGCAGTAATTGCTAACATAATCCTAACTAACTTTGGCATCGCTACGGGAGAGAATCTCTCATCGTAGTCAACTCCTTGAATTTGTCGAAACCCCTTTGCGACAAGCCGAGCTTTATAGATGGTAACATTGCCATCAGCATTAGTTTTTCTTTTGAAAATCCATTTATTCTCAATGGCCTTGCAGTCGTGAGGTAAGTCTACCAAACTGCAAACTTGGTTTTCGTACATGGATCCCATCTTGGATTACATGGCTTCAAGCCATTTGTTGGAATATGGGCTCATCATCTCTTATTCATATGTCACAGGGTCATCGCTTCAATCTACCATGAAATTTAAGACTAGATCACCGCACAGTTCAGGAGCTACACGTATCCTGCTTGACCTACGAGGTAAGGTAATGGTCACTTCTAAAGTTTGCTGATTCTCATCATTAGTTCCCTCTTCACTCGGTGGAGTCACCACTGGAACAGTTTCTAGTGCTGTGCTACTCGCCACTTCAGGAAGAGGAGGTTCAGTAACCTCGTCGAGTTCTACCTTCCTACTACTCACACCTTTTGAGAGAAACTCTTTTTCCAGAAAGGATCCATTCTTGGCAACGAAAACCTTTCCTTTGGAGCAGTTGTAGAAGGTGTACCCAATTGTTTATTTTGGGTATCCTATGAAGACACATTTTTCCGCTTTGATTTCGAGCTTATCAGGCTGAAGATTCTTCACATAAGCATCATAGCCCTAAACTTCTAGAAATAACAGCTTAGGTTTGTGACCAAACCATAGTTCATACTGTGTCGTTTCAACGGCATTTGATGGTGCCATGTTTAAAGTGAATGCAGATATATCTAATGCATGACCCCAAAATGATAGAGGCAAATCGGTAAGGGACATCATAGATTGCACCATATCTAACAAAGTTTGACTACGACGTTCAGATACACCATAGAGTGAGTTGTGAAACAATTCCATATTGTCTCATGTGTGTGCCAAACTCGTAACTAAGATACTCTCCTCCATGATCGGTTCGAATAAATTTGATCTTTCTGTTACGATGATTTTCTACTTCACTCTGAAATTCTTTGAACTTTTCAAATGTTTCCAATTTGTGTTTCATTAAGTAAATATATCCATATCTACTTAAATCATCTGTGAAAGTTACAAAATAACGATATCCACCACTTGCTGACACACTCATTGGACCACATACATCGTTATGTATTATTTCCAATAAGTCGGTCGCCCGCTCCATTGTTCCGGAAAACGGCGTTCTAGTCATCTTGCCCATAAGGCATGGTTCACATGTCTCAAATGATTCATAATCAAGTGATTCCAGTAGTCCATCAAAATGGAGCTTCTTCATGCGTTTAACACCAATATGACCCAACCGCCAATGCCACATATATGCTGAAATACCATCATTTAGCTTGATTCTTTTGGCATTCACATTATGAATATGTGTACTATTAATATCAAGATTCAAAACAAATAAACCATTCAACATAGGTGCATGAACATAAAAGATATTATTCATATAAAAGGAACAACCATTGTTCTCAGAAGAAAATGAATAACCATATTGCATTAAACATGATCCAGACTTGATGTTCATGCTGAATGCATGCACCAGATAACATTTATTTAGGTTTATTATTAATCATGATAGTAGATGGAGCAGCAACATCCCAACAAAAATCACATCCACCTTTGATTCATTGCCTACGTGCATCATCACTTCATCCCTTGCCAGTTGTCGACTATTCCTTAGCCCATGTTTCTAGTTACATATGTTAGCAACTGAACCGGTATCAAATACTCAGGTGCTATTTTGACTACTAGTAAGTTACACATCAATAACATGTATATCACATATACTTTTGTTCACGTTCCCAGCCTTGTTATCTGCCAAATACTTTGGACAGTTTCGCTTCTAGTGACCGGTCCCCTTGTAGTAGAAACACTCAGTGTCAGGCTTAGGGCCTCCTTTGGTTTTCTTCTCACGCCTGGCAACATATTTGCCATCCTTCTTGAAGTTACCCTTGCATTTGCCTTTCTTGCCCTTTTTCTTCAAATTGGTGGTCTTGTTGACCACTAACACTTGATGCTCTTTCTTAATGTCTACCTCGGCAGTTTTCAGCATGGCTGCGAGTTCAATGAGCGACTTGTTTGCATCACTCATATTGTAGTTTAGCACAAAACCTTTATAGCTAGGTGAGAGCGAATGCAAAACTCTATCCATCGTGAGATCAGGTGGAATCTCACATCCCAGTGTCTCAAGCCATTGAGCATATCCCGCCATCTTAATGACGTGCCCGTTCACAGAGCTATGCTCCTCCATCTTTGTGCTAAAGAACTTATCGGAGATCTCATATCTCTCAGCACGGATTTGGTCCCCAAACATAGTTTTGAGTTCCGCCACCATGACATCAGCATCAGTAAGTTCAAAGCGCTTTTAGAGTTCAGGCTCCAGCGACTAGAGGATCGCACACCACACGAGAGTGTAGTCATCATATTTTGTGTCATACACCTCGTGCTCTTCCTGAGTCACAGTAGCTGTAGGAGCGTCACCTAACAGGCCGTCCAGCACATAGGATGTCTTCATGCCCTGAGCATAATCCTCATGTTGCGGTGCTAGTTGGTGAAGTTAGACTCATTATCTTGCAGCTTTTCTCTATCTAAGAATGCATTAAAATTGAATGCAGGGGGTGCCATGATCTATAATATGTTTGCAAAGACTATTTTAGAGTAGGTTTATAAAATATAGAGTTTAAGTTAATTCAAAATTTACTATGAGAAGACTAGGTTCATAAAATATAGAGTTTAAGTTAATTCAAAATTTACTATGAGAACTCCCACTCAAAAACGACATCCCTCTAGTCATTTTTAGTGATTACACGAACCAAATTCACTACACCATGACCGATCATCATGAGTGGTGGTGCAACTCCAATGGCGAGCATTACATGGACAGCATATCATTCATATAACTCGTGATTTACCTTTCGATTCATGTTTCGAGGCCATGTATGTACATGCTAGGCTTGCTAAGTAGGAACCTTAGTATTTATGTGTGTAAAACTATCTTACACCTATTGTATGCGAACGTAGAGTCTATCACACCCGATCATCTCGTGGTGCTTCGAAACGACGTAATTTCTTAATGGTGCATACTAAGGAAGAACATATTATTATCTTGATATTAGTGAGAGGGATCACCTTATAATGCTACCGCCAAGAACTAAGCAAGACATAAGAAAAATAAGATGCATAAAAAGGGATAAACATCACATGCATATATAATATGTGATATGATATGGTCCTTTATTGCACTCGATCTCCATCTTATGCTTTATGATATGATCTCCATCATTCCACCAGTGTGGCATCAAGGTCCATGGCGCCACCATCATGGCCGTCTCCATCATTATAATATATCTCGCAGATATACATGAATAGCACGCAGGCCATAAAAAGATAAAGACAACCATATGGCTCCTGCCGGTTGTTTAACTTACAATAAATCTCATTGCATACAATTTTTTTTGCACCAACGACCATATCACATCACATGCCCTGCAAAAACAAGTTAGATGTCTCTAATTTATTTTTGCATATTTTACATGGTTGTGGGCTTTCTAGGAAAGAACCACTCTACCTACAAACTTCAACCACAACGGTGATAATCAAGTTATTAGCAAACCGTTGTAAATTAGATCGTGACTATGCTGGGAGATATTGACACTCTCTGAGCCACTTATGCAATACAAGTTGCATGTCAAGCATGGGACAAGTTTCATGTGCGAGGAGATGTAAAGTTAGTTCGGGTCGTTTCATCCCAACATGCCACCATGATCCAAATTTACTCAAGTATGAAATAACATGATCATCAACGACCATATCTCTATGTGTTCTAACCGTACATAGCATCTACGCACAGACATAGCTCTGATAATACTGAAGGGGTTCGTTGCATACAAAACAAAAAATTCCTACGATTACAAAAAGACACACAATAATTGATTTATTCCCGAAGAAATTTTCCTAAGGGATTTTTGCCCTCTCTCTCTCTTTGGCTCTCGTGGGTATGATTCCATGAACAACTGCATGCATGGAAGACAATGCAACTTCAGCACGCCATCGCGCTGTTGGATCCCTGGTTCCATAAGCTATACTTCCATATTCTGGCTGGATCAGGGAGAATGAAAGTCATCGTCAAACACCAGATGTGTGCGAGATGGGGGTGCTGCCAGTTGTGGCACCTAGATTGTCGTGCAAGGAGCAACGTGACCTTAAGGTCGGTTACAAGTATGACTATACCATCCATGTTCTCATGAACGTTAAACTCTTTTGGTCTACAAGGATATGTCACCAAAACCTTCTCCATTATAGCATTACTCCTAGATAGATCCTAGCATTCAGTGTTCAGCTAGTCATGATTTTTTTTGTTTTCTGCTGTAAACCCCTTTATAATCAAAAGAAGTTCAAAAAGGCACCTAGTTAAGCTACCTCATTTGTGCAACTTGGATCAGCGCATGTGTTGAACCACTTGTTGTAACCTTAAGCACCAACAAAAAGTGTAAAGTTGATGCCAAACTCACATTTAAGCTATATAAAAAAGAGAACAATCATAGCAGAACAACAAGTTACCCATTGTATATGCTAGTAGCTATCCACTAGTAAAGCATAAAGTTATCTCCATAGAAAAGCTCGAAAATGGCATAGTCTACCTCGAGCTTTCCATACGATTTTCCATCAGATTTGAAATCATCTAACAACACAGTATCATTATCCTCCTTAGACCAAATGCTTACAACGAACCTTACATATGGAAGCTTAACACTTAAACCACTTATTTCATGAGAGTCCACATAGAGAAACTAATATAAACATGCAATAAAAGATGATAAACAAAAGATATTTAGAAAACAAGAAACATACACACAAGATGGTAACCATAATTAAAAATATGAATGCAAAGACAAAAATAAAAGCATGTGTATACCTGGAAGTGAAAGAGTCATGCCTGAGTAAAGTTGCCCTTAGAAAGCTCATCATGTAGTTGATCAACTACAAACTTGCACCACTTTAACTTATGCACATTTTCAATGATGGCATGTGAAAGAAAAGATCAAATGGTTACTCCACCCTTCCCATAATAGAACGCTAAAAGTAACTAACTATAAAGCACATAAGTTACCCACCTAAAAGCATAAGAATTACCCACCACAAAGAATTAAAGTTACCCACTACTAAAATGAAAAATAATACAAGTTTTCATACGGGTTGCTAAAAGAACTCACCATCACCTGATAACACATGTTACATGGTTCATGGTAGTAGGTGACAAAATGGTTGAAACAATGTACATCACCCAAATATGTTTGAAGGGATCAACAAATCTTTACATATCCTTCAAAATCTCAAACGCTCGAGTTGTCGCGGGAGTACTACGATCATCGGGAAAAATAAGAGGACCAAGGAGAGCCTCAACATGAGCATCCATAGCATACACAATAGGCTCACACCTCAGCGGTAAACCGAGTGTGAAATAGTGAATATTCATTCAAAGACATCCTTCCTCTTCTCGGAATAACAAATTCACATCAATGCTTCTCATATAACCCTGCAAACTACTTGATAAGCTGTGCGGATTGTGGCACTTGATGTCACAAAAGCTCTCCAGTTCCAACATAGCCACTACTATCTTTTGCTTATTTTACATGAACTTGTATACCTTCACAACATCAAGTGGTGACGCCTTATTCCGTACATGTTTACGAGCATGTGTAACATCATCCTCGACAACACCGTTGACATATTTCCGTTCTTCGCCACTGTAGATCCTACACAACATTCAACAAATATAGTTTTAAAAAAGTCAGTAACCAAAAGAAAATGGTCACAACACAAAAAACTGAGAACAACCAATGCATATGGACATTACGCATATTTTTATAAGCTCAAAATATAATATACTCCCTCCGTTCAGAAAAAGATGTCATAAATTTGACTAAGTTCGTAAGTATATAGACACGTTTTAGTGTATGTATACATGAGAATGAAGACAAATATGCAGCATTCTTTTCGGGGCGGAGGGAGTACTACCTCCTTTTCAAATTAAGTGTCTCAATTTTCTCTAGATATGCATGTATCTTCATGCATTTCAGTGCTAGATACATGTAGATCTAGTCAAAGTTGAGACACTTATTTTAGAAGGGAGGTAGTATGTATTTGCAAAATTCTGCATTCATAAAATATAACATTACTGGGAAACAGAGAGATGTCCCTCGCGTCGCCCCCAGGGGCGACTCGAGGGGACTTGCGCATGCACCGCCGCCAGCCCCCACCACGCGACCTCCTCTCCTTCGCCACTGTCGACAGCCTCGATGTGGTAGTCGCGGCCCCATTGTCAAAGGTGGATGGGGGGTCCCGCGGTGGATGCGTCTCTGCCCGTCGACCCCTTCTTCGTCTCCTCTGGCGGCTGCACTGGCGTGGGGTCAAATAGGCTCGGCGGGCACCGAGGTGCAGTGGCAGGCGGAGTCACTATGTCGGGCAGAGGTGGCGCAAGCCATCGGCACTGCTGGAGAAGGTGGCGCGGTCGGGCCCGATCTGGGCCCAAATGGGCATGGCGGGTCGCGGGTCTGCTTTGCCTCGACGGTGATGTTTTGTCACGGTGGCGGGGGATGCTGGGGGTGGTTCTAGGGAGTGGCAGCGGTGGCGGCCCCAAGGAGCGTCAGTGGCAGCCGACGCGGCTGTGAGAGCGGCGTGGCGGCTGGACTTCGAAGTGTTGGAGCTGCTACTTGTGTCCCCTTGTTTGGGAGGGGGTGGTACTCCGGCTAGCGAGTTTCTCCACCTTCCATTTTGGTGGTTTGGTGGTGGTTGGCGGTGGTAGCAGATGATGATCGGCGACGACTTCGAATGTCTGCGGTGTGGAAGTAGGGGAGACGGTCTTAGGATGGAGGACTTGGCAAGGGGCACCGTGGGATGAGGTACCTAGGTGGGTTTTTTGCAGCAAGAGGTGGTGGCGGCGGTGCGCTGCAAGGCGGGCATTACTTCTTTGCCTTGGAGGATAGGCTTAAACATCATCGGGTTTGGTGAACTCCGCGTGAAAGCACTGCATCGACCTAGGTTGATGTCGACGATGTCGGCATCCTCGGACATCGCTCCTCTCATTGGAGGCATCGTTGAGGAGCTCCTTCACCTCCCTCGTCGTTTTGGGTCTCAAACTCTCCGGTTTCTACCAGAGCGGGCATCGGCAGCGCCACCGTTGTTTCCCTCTCGAGGCGATTCCTTGGAGGTTTGGTGCTCCGCCTGGCGCTTTGGCTTGCTTTGCTTGGTTGTTGCTTCGTTGGATAGGAGTACGCGTGGTCTCGGGACCGGTGTGATTGCTGAAGTGGCGGCTCAGGACCTTTGGTGTTTTTGAGTGTCGTCTCTTCTTGCTCGGGCCAAAGTGTCGTCGGATCACATGGTGCGTGGCCCTAGGGTCGGTGTGTTGTGTTGAGTTGTTTCAGTTTTCGCCAGTTTTCCATATAAACTGGCGGAGTGGGTTTTGGGTATGTCCCTTAACATACCCTTTTGTATAGGTTTTCGGCCAGTATTCCTCATAAACTGTCCAATTCTGTTTCTACTTAATGAAAAGTCAGAGCTCTTGTCGGTTGCTCAAAAAAATTGACCGCATCCAAATATATATACAAAAAAATATGAAACTTTTAAATCAAATTTTGATAATTCCTCCGATCCAAATTAATTGACTTTGATTTGTCTAGATTTGGATGTATCTAGACATGTTTTAGGCTAGATACAACCCATCTAGCCAAATCCAAGTCAATTAATTTGGATCGGAGGGAGTATTTAAAAACAGAACTGTAGCAAAGCCTACCTGTCCCCGAATGCTCCAAAACTGCCCTCATCCTTCCACCCTCTTACACCCAGGCTTTGCTGCGAGTCTGACACTCCGACTCCACCGTCATTGCCATCCACTTACAGGTCTCGACTTTCGAATGATTTGAGGATACTTTGGATCACAGACTTGACCGAATTCCTTTTTCCGGGTTCGAGTAGGAGTGATCGTCGATGCGTATGTAATTTGGGAAGTTCCTGTGTCCGATCATGGTTCGGTCCTGCTGGCTTAAACTGGAACATACTTAATTCCGTGTCCGATTATGCTTCGCTACGACCATGCTACCGGAAAGAAGTTCTTCGCCCTGTGGTCAAACACACACGGCAAAGGGAACGTGGAACACGGCAAAGCCTTTGCCGTGTGAATACACACGGCAAAAGCCACACGGCAATGTTTGCCACGGCAAAGGCCCTTTGCCGTGTGTTTTCTAAATAATACACGGTAAAGCCTTTGCCGTGTGTCTTACGCATAGACACGGCACAGTAAAGCAACTTGACGCCTCCGTCCGTTTAATGGAGCCAGCGAGCCTTTGCCGTGTTCCTTCTTTGCCGTGTGCTTTTTACACTTTGTCATGTGGTAACTCGTTGCCGTGTGTCCTTTGGTTACCGTGTAGTGAGGCTTTGTCGTGTGCCTCAAAGGATACACACACGGCACAATAGCACCCTTTGCCGCGTGCCTCTGGGAAGAAACACACAGCACAGTCGCCTCCGTTTCCGTGTGCCCGTGGGATACGCATCACGGCAACGCAACCACCTTTGTCGTGTGTCTTTCCTAGAAGGCACACGGCAAAGGCCCTTCGAGCCAACCCAGGAGTGTATAGGCTGCTGCCACCTGTTGCCTTTGCCATGTGTATACACACGGCAAAGTTACCATTTGGCACTTTGCCGTGTGTATACACACGGCAAAGGCCCTTTTATTTCCCTTTTTTATTTGTTTTTTCTACATTCCTGTATTTAAAACAACAGTTGATATATATGACATCAAATATATGATCCAAACAAGCAACTATACTCCAAGCAAACATACACATGATCCAAACACTCATACACATCACAAACATATGATCCAAGCACTCATACACATCACAAACATATGATCCAAGCACTCATACACATCACATGATCCAAACATATGATCCAAACACTCATACACATCACATGATCCAAACATATGATCCAAGCAAATATATGATCCAAACCACATATCCACTCGATGGCCACCACATACACATCACATGTCCTTGATGCACTCGATGGCCACCACATATCCATATCCTACACGGTCGAAAGCAAAATAGTGAGATTCGCATGACAAATTGTATGGCTAAATTTTTACAAGTGTAGTAGTGGCAATGTAGCAACATAGAAATATACAACTTGGCAATAGCATACAAAACTAGTATTGATCAACTTTTAAGGCAAGTTGATGGAAATGACAATTACATGTGATTTTGACAAGTCTCATGGCAAGTTGATGAAAATGACAAGTAAATTTTGGCAACTGTCATGGCAAGGCTAAATTTTCTACAAGTATCATGCCATGGATAAATTTTCTACAAGTGTGATGGCATGGATAAATTTGACAAGTGTAGGAGAACTAACCGTGATGCACACATGATAGCCACAACCTCAAAGCCCTCCTACAAGTTCAAAAGCACAATCATGAGACTCTCCAAGTGTATCGAGTACCGATATCGAGTGATGCACAAGGTCAAGTGTAGGAGAACTAACCAGGAGGACTCTGATCCAGCCTACGGACGACCGACGGATTGTTGACGGTTAAAGGCGACTGGTTGTTCGATCCACCGTCTGACCCACCAGACGGCGCCTGGTTGTTCGACCCACCAGGCGGCATCAAATTGGCCAACTACACGATGGGAAATTGTGAGCATTAGACAATAAGAAAATATTGCAAATTACGAGCATTAGACAATAAAGACATGTGATCACTTACCCACGGGAAGGCGAAAGGAGGAGTAGGAAGAGACTCTGGTGGAGCAGTCATCAGAATTTGGTTTGCCATCCACTGCGTCATCTACTGTTGCTGCTCCAGCATCGCCTGATGCTGCCTAAGCTGCTGCTCTAGCTGTAGCTGCCGCTGCTCGGCCGCCTCGCTGCTTGCCCTCTCAGCGGCCATCTCCTCCTACGCCATGTAGCCGCGATGTTATGAACATTGCAATGTAAAACATGTAGTAAAACAAAGATGATTGAGGAAGAAGAACATACCCGTAACTGGTCGACAGCTATAACCGAAGGTCGTGGACGGGTCTCTACGGCAGGCATGGAGCTCGTCCTGCCATGCCGGATCTGGCGCATAGATGGACCCGTCAGCAATCCATAGGCGGCCATTCCTCTGGCCCTGTCCTGCCAGCACGGCAACCTCAGGATCGAAGGGGGCGGTGTCAGGGTTGGAATCTTCGTCGTGCACCTGCTTGTACTTCTCGGGGTACTTCGTACCCCGGATCTTGGCTCCCTCATTGATCCACGGGGAGTCATTCACAGGCTCGTCCAAGGTGCGCATCTTCTTCCAAATGGCAAACATGGACGGCTCCACACCTGTCTTTACTTTCTGAAAATGAGAGGACAAAGATAAGTGAAGGGAGACTCCCTTACGGAGTAAATAATAACATGAGAAGCAAAAATAAAGAGAGCATTTGCTCACCTCTTTTTGCCTGACAAGGGCGAGGGGGATGCTGCCTTGGCGGTGTGATCCACCCTTCATCTCCTCTCGCCGCTTCTTTGCAGCCTCGTGTCTCTTGAGGTACTCGGCGTGTGTCCACCATGCTACCATCGCCGTGTAGCACCTCGTGTCATTATCGACAAACTGAGGAGGGTTCTACATCCACAAGGTACAGGTATTAGTACAACATGAAATAGATGAAGGTCAAGAAATCAGTAAAACAGAAACACAACTACCTGCAGGTACTGCCATGGCTCGAAGAGCATGTCCCGGTCTTGACTCTTGTTCATCTAGATCTTACGATCGCCAAACCAGTTGCGGACAGAGTTCACGCGTGCCTCGTAGTGCATGTCTTGCACCTTCCTCTTGGCAAGCTCGTTCACGATCGCCATGCACTCCCTTGAGTTCTCCTTGTGCATGTCGAAGTAATTCTACAAGTATACACACAGGAAAAAAGGAGTCAAAGCCACGGTGATTTAATTATGACAAGTGAAACAAACTTACCCATAACAGAACTTGAATCTTCTCTGCCATGTGGTTGTACTTTTTAGTCGGGTCCGAAGCGTAGTGGTAATGCTTCCAAGTCCAAGCTACATCCTCTTGACAATTTGGGAGAGTGACAATCCCAGGAAAATAGGCTCGAACCAAGGCTCCAAGGATGCTCGAGTAGCCACGATACGGCTTCATTCCATCCTCATATAGAAAGGAACTGCAAAATGAAAA
>OU342741.1:190797028-190842375 GCA_910589775.1 Avena eriantha | reverse complement strand
GCAATGACACTGGTGGATCCATGTGTGGTGAGAAGAACAGACATGCAATGACTCTAGCTGTGGTTTGTGAAAAGAACACACATGCAATGAACTCTGGTGGATCCATATGTGGTTTGTGAGAAGAACACACATGTAATGACTCTAGTTGTGGTTTGTGAAAAGAACACACATGCAATGACTCTAGTGGATCCATGTGTGGTTTGTGAGAACAACAAACATGCAATGACTCTAGATGTGGTTTGTGAAAAGAACAAACATGCAATGAACTCTGGTGGATCCATATGTGATTTGTGAGAACACACATGCAATGACTCTAGCTGTGGTTTGTGAAAAGAACAGACATCCATTGAAACTGGTGGATCCATATGTGGTTTGTGAAAAGAACACACATGCAATGACTCTGGATATGGTTAATGAAAAGAACACACATGCAATGACTCTAGCTACAGATTGTGAAAAGAACACAGATGCAAGGACACTGGTGGATCCATATGTGGTTTTTTAGAAGAACACACATGCAATGAACTCTGGTGTATCCATATGTGGTTTGTGAGACGAACACACATACAATGACTCTAGATGTGGTTTGTGAAAATAACACACATGCAATGACACTGGTGGATCCATATGTGGTTTGTGAAAAGAACAGTAATGCACTGACACTGGTGGATCCATATGTGGTTTGTGAAAAGAACACACATGCAATGACTCTGCATGTGGCTAATGAAAAGAACACACATGCAATGACTCCAGTTGTGGTTTGTGAAAAGAACACATATCCAATGACACCAGTGGACCCATATGTGGTTTGTGGAAATAACACGCATGCAATGACTCTAGATGTGGTTAATGAAAAGAACACACATGCAATAACTCTAGCTGTGGTTTGTGAAAAGAATACACATGCAATGAAACTGGTGGATCCATATGTGGTTTTTGAGAAGAATAGACATGCAATGAACTCTGGTGGATCCATATGTGGTTTGTGAGAAGAACACACATACAATGACTCTAGATGTGGTTTGTGAAAAGAACATACATGCAATGACACTGGTGGATCCATATGTGGTTTGTGAAAATAACACACATGCAATGAGTCTAGATGTGGTTAATGAAAAGAACACACATGCAATGAATCTAGAAGTGGTTTGTGAAAAGAACAGACATGCAATAACAATGGTGGGTCCATATATGGTTTGTGAAAAGAACAGACATGCAATGACTCTAGCTGTGGTTAATGAAAAGAACACACATGCAATCACACTAGTGGATACATATGTGGTCTGTGAAAAGAACACACATGTAATGACACTGGTGGATCCATATGTGGTTTGTGAAAAGAACATACATGCAATGGCTCTAGGTGTGATTAATGAAAAGAACACACATGCAATCACACTGGTGGATCCATATGTTGTTTGTGAAAAGAACACACATGCAATTACTCTGGATGTGGTTTGTGAAAATATAGACATCCAATGACACTGGTGGATCCATATGTGGTTTGTGAAAAGAACAGACATCCAATGACTCTAGATGTGGTTTGTGAAAAGAACACACATGCAATGACACTGGTGGATCCATGTGTGGTGAGAAGAACAGACATGCAATGACTCTAGCTGTGGTTTGTGAAAAGAACACACATGCAATGAACTCTGGTGGATCCATATGTGGTTTGTGAGAAGAACACACATGTAATGACTCTAGTTGTGGTTTGTGAAAAGAACACACATGCAATGACTCTAGTGGATCCATGTGTGGTTTGTGAGAAGAACAAACATGCAATGACTCTAGATGTGGTTTGTGAAAAGAACAAACATGCAATGAACTCTGGTGGATCCATATGTGACTTGTGAGAACACACATGCAATGACTCTAGCAGTGGTTTGTGAAAAGAACAGACATCCATTGAAACTAGTGGATCCATATGTGGTTTGTGAAAAGAACACACATGCAATGACTCTGGATATGGTTAATGAAAAGAACACACATGCAATGACTCTAGCTACAGTTTGTGAAAAGAACACACATGCAAGGACACTGGTGGATCCATATGTGGTTTTTTAGAAGAACACACATGCAATGAACTCTGGTGTATCCATATGTGGTTTGTGAGACGAACACACATACAATGACTCTAGATGTGGTTTGTGAAAATAACATACATGCAATGACACTGGTGGATCCATATGTGGTTTGTGAAAAGAACAGTAATGCACTGACACTGGTGGATCCATATGTGGTTTGTGAAAAGAACACACATGCAATGATTCTGCATGTGGCTAATGAAAAGAACACACATGCAATGACTCCAGTTGTGGTTTGTGAAAAGAACACATATCCAATGACACCAGTGGACCCATATGTGGTTTGTGGAAATAACACGCATGCAATGACTCTAGATGTGGTTAATGAAAAGAACACACATGCAATAACTCTAGCTGTGGTTTGTGAAAAGAATACACATGCAATGAAACTGGTGGATCCATATGTGGTTTTTGAGAAGAATAGACATGCAATGAACTCTGGTGGATCCATATGTGGTTTGTGAGAAGAACACACATACAATGACTCTAGATGTGGTTTGTGAAAAGAACATACATGCAATGACACTGGTGGATCCATATGTGGTTTGTGAAAATAACACACATGCAATGAGTCTAGATGTGGTTAATGAAAAGAACACACATGCAATGAATCTAGAAGTGGTTTGTGAAAAGAACAGACATGCAATAACAATGGTGGGTCCATATATGGTTTGTGAAAAGAACAGACATGCAATGACTCTAGCTGTGGTTAATGAAAAGAACACACATGCAATCACACTAGTGGATACATATGTGGTTTGTGAAAAGAACACACATGTAATGACACTGGTGGATCCATATGTGGTTTGTGAAAAGAACATACATGCAATGGCTCTAGGTGTGATTAATGAAAAGAACACACATGCAATCACACTGGTGGATCCATATGTTGTTTGTGAAAAGAACACACATGCAATTACTCTGGATGTGGTTTGTGAAAATATAGACATCCAATGACACTGGTGGATCCATATGTGGTTTGTGAAAAGAACAGACATCCAATGACTCTAGATGTGGTTTGTGAAAAGAACACACATGCAATGACACTGGTGGATCCATGTGTGGTGAGAAGAACAGACATGCAATGACTCTAGCTGTGGTTTGTGAAAAGAACACACATGCAATGAACTCTGGTGGATCCATATGTGGTTTGTGAGAAGAACACACATGTAATGACTCTAGTTGTGGTTTGTGAAAAGAACACACATGCAATGACTCTAGTGGATCCATGTGTGGTTTGTGAGAAGGACAAACATGCAATGACTCTAGATGTGGTTTGTGATAAGAACAAACATGCAATGAACTCTGGTGGATCCATATGTGATTTGTGAGAACACACATGCAATGACTCTAGCTGTGGTTTGTGAAAAGAACAGACATCCATTGAAACTGGTGGATCCATATGTGGTTTGTGAAAAGAACACACATGCAATGACTCTGGATATGGTTAATGAAAAGAACACACATGCAATGACTCTAGCTACAGTTTGTGAAAAGAACACACATGCAAGGACACTGGTGGATCCATATGTGGTTTTTTAGAAGAACACACATGCAATGAACTCTGGTGTATCCATATGTGGTTTGTGAGACAAACACACATACAATGACTCTAGATGTGGTTTGTGAAAATAACACACATGCAATGACACTGGTGGATCCATATGTGGTTTGTGAAAAGAACAGTAATGCACTGACACTGGTGGATCCATATGTGGTTTGTGAAAAGAACACACATGCAATGACTCTGCATGTGGCTAATGAAAAGAACACACATGCAATGACTCCAGTTGTGGTTTGTGAAAAGAACACATATCCAATGACACCAGTGGACCCATATGTGGTTTCTGAAAAGAACACGCATGCAATGACTCTAGATGTGGTTAATGAAAAGAACACACATGCAATAACTCTAGCTGTGGTTTGTGAAAAGAATACACATGCAATGAAACTGGTGGATCCATATGTGGTTTTTGAGAAGAATAGACATGCAATGAACTCTGGTGGATCCATATGTGGTTTGTGAGAAGAACACACATACAATGACTCTAGATGTGGTTTGTGAAAAGAACACACATGCAATGACACTGGTGGATCCATATCTGGTTTGTGAAAATAACACACATGCAATGAGTCTAGATGTGGTTAATGAAAAGAACACACATGCAATGAATCTAGAAGTGGTTTGTGAAAAGAACACACATTTAATGACACTGGTGGTTCCATATGTGGTTTATGAAAAGAACATACATGCAATGCCTCTAGCTGTGGTTAATGAAAAGAACACACATGCAATCACACTGGTGGATCCATATGTTTTTTGTGAAAAGAACACACATGCAATGACTCTGGATGTGGTTTGTGAAAAGATAGACATCCAATGACACTGGTGGATCTATATGTGGTTTGTGAAAAGAACAGACATCCAATGACTCTAGATGTGGTTTTTGAAAAGAACACACATGCAATGACACTGGTGGATCCATGTGTGGTTTGTGAGAAGAACAGACATGCAATGACTCTAGCTGTGGTTTGTGAAAAGAACACACATGCAATGAACTCTGGTGGATCCATATGTGGTTTTTGAGAAGAACACACATGCAATGACTCTAGATGTGGTCTGTGAAAAGAACAGACATGGAATGACTCTAGTTGTGGTTTGTGAAAAGAACACACATGCAATGACTCTGGTGGATCCATGTGTCGTTTGTGAGAAGAACAAACATGCAATGAGTCTAGCTGTGGTTTGTGAAAAGAACAAACATGCAATGAACTCTGGTGGATCCATATGTGATTTGTGAGACGAACACACATGCAATGACTCTAGATGTGGTTTGTGAAAAGAACAGACATCCATTGAAACTAGTGGATCCATATTTGGTTTGTGGAAAGAACACACATGCAATGACTCTGGATATGGTTAATGAAAAGAACACACATGCAATGACTCTAGATGTGGTTTGTGAAAAGAACACACATGAAATGACACTAGTGGATCCATATGTGGTTTGTGAAAAGAACAGTAATGCAATGGCACTAGTGGATCCATATGTGGTTTGTGAAAAGAACACACATGCAATGACTCTGGATGTGGTTAATGAAAAGAACACACATGCAATGACTCTTTATGTGGTTAATGAAAACAACACACATGCAATGACTCTAGTTGTGGTTTGTGAAAAGAACACACATGCAATGACACTGGTGGATCCATATGTGGTTTGTGAAAAGAACAGACCTGCAATGACTCTAGCTGTGGTTAATGAAAAGAACACACATGCAATCACACTGGTGGACCCATATGTGGTTTGTGAAAAGAACAGACATGAAATGACTCTAGATGTGGTTTGTGAAAAGATGTAACATGCCAAATCTTTAATCAAGGTTATCAAGATACAAATCACCCAATTTAGGGTTAACAAAAACTTTTTCCCATTTAAATAATTAAGCATGCATATGAGTGTTGCATTAATGTGGAATTGTTTTGAATTGCCATGATGGTTTGCTCTAATGGTTGTAAAATGATTATAAGATGAATTCCACATCATCTAGATCATTCCCAAGCAAAATCCAAAGAAAAATAAATCAAATAGAATTAATAAATGGAAATGGTCACTTTAGCCATGTTAATGAACTAGGCTACTTTGGGTGTTCCTAGGACTCAATTTCAAACAGAAACAATTATGGATCTTTGCACCCCTTGATAATACAAGTACAGATGTACCAAGGCCCACCTTGTGATCTTGCAAAAACATTTAAACCCTAATTTAAAATGGCATTTGAAAATGGAATCTATTTGATATGCCTCGATCCCACTTTTTCAAAAACCATGCAAATGAATTCAAGTTGACAATCCCCAGCAACCACACATTACCAAGCAACAGTGAAGGTCAGTCAAAAATTTTCATTCAAAAATTGCAAAGTGGATTTCTTTCGGCCATTTTGTCAAACACCTTGTGTGCATAAATCAGACACAAGTCACAAACACTATTGTGAGCAGTGTTATGGCCAAATGTGGTCTCCCATTTTGCAACCAGAACACCCTAGTGCACCCCTACCCTTTGCTAGCCCGGCCACCCACTGTGCACACGACCAAATGGTCATGGCCACTACTGCCGAGCACCTTGAGCACCCCCACCGTCGACAGCACGCCCCTAGCGCCCCTAGCCTTGCCCACCTTTCCTAGCACGTCGCCTGTGCCCCACTTAACCCTCCAGGCCAGCCCTTGCTCGAAGACAGAGAGAGGAGGAGCCAGGAACCGCCGCGCCAGGACCATCTCTGCCATGCCGACGCCGCCCGCAGTTCACGCACGGTCCCCGCTCAACCTACACAACCACCAGTGTCCCAGGAAGCTAACGGACGTGCCCATTCCCCCGACCGTGGCCCGTAGCTGCCAGCCGCCGTGAAACTCGCCATCGACAGAGGCAGCATGCGCGTAGTGACGCTCGCTTCTCCTGACCGCATTGCACTACACACGCACCTCAGTGACAACCGCGAGGGAACCGCCCACCATCCTAGCCCACCGTCCATGCCTCTAGCTCGTTGTGTTGCCGCCCCCATCGAGCTCTGTCCATGCCACTCTGCCGCTGCACCGAGCCTATATAAGGAAGCCCCCCGACACCATTTCTTCACACCATATCCATCCACTCCCCTCAGAGACCTCCCAAAGCCACACCGGAGCAAGCCGCTGCCAGTAGCACCCCAATTTCACCGAAGACCGACACGGAAGGAGGAGACGGGTGCCGCTGATCCATGCCATCTCCCGGGACGCCGCCGGTACCAGGAGAACCGCTGTCCTCAACTCGTCCAGTTGACCGCCTCGCCGACCCTCGCCGGAGCTCCGGTAAGCCGCCCCAGACCCTCACCGACCGTGCTAGGGTTTGTCCCCGTCATGTACTGTTTCGGCGAGGACAATAGATATGAGCCGTTGATCCAGGATCTAATCCTACTGCCACCAACCTCCCAATCCTGTTCGGCAACCCCTATCCACTGGCATGTGGGGCCATCACTTAAGCCAGCCCGGGTGCTACGCGGAGTGCAGTGGGCCGGCCCATTTAGTTCCCGCGCAACCCAATAAATTCAACTGAATCTTTTTCTTTTTAGAAGTAAACTAGTTTCTATCCCCTAGTTTGAAAATCAATTCTGAAAGATCTATTGAACCAAATTGAGTGATTCAAATTTTGTTGGAAAGATCATTTAAATATCTATCCAAGACCGTTGGATTGAAATCAATTAGCGTTAGAGATCTCTCCTAGTATAAATAACAAGACATAGTCAGTTTCACATTCAAACATTTTTCTAAAATCAACCATAATAGCTTTTGAGTTGATTTCAACTCTAAAAAATCACATATGACCATACCTATCTAAATATGTAAGAATATTAAGGTTTGTATGCAGTGACTTTGGACTAGTACCAAAATAATGCTATATAGGCGTTCTAGTCACTTTAAATCATTAAATATTAAGCTTAGACTTTATAAAATGTGATCCAACATTTAAATCACATTCCCAGGCATTAGAATATGTGGTGAGGACATGTGTCCATATGATCCCATATTTTAATTGGAGAATATTAAATCTTAGTTATTTTTAATGAGTAGAAATTACTTTTCTCAAATAAAATAAATGAAACTAGTTCATTAAAATCTTGTGATGAATGTGATGATACTAGATCATCAATTGTGTGCCTTAGTGTGCTAAATATACTAGTTAAGTATTGTTTGGTGATTGTGTATTCTGTATGTATCTATAGATAATAGTACCGACCAAGTCTACGAAGAGGAGGACTTCTACCAAGAAGAGGAGGAAGAGAATTCCAACCACTGCACCAACCAAGGAAAGCTATTATTGGCAAGCTAAAACTTGCAAGCCATCACTAGATGCAAGTTAACTTAAGCAAGATGCATTAGGCATGCTTGGTTATACCTGTTGACTTATACCTACCCCCAAGTTTTACTTAGAAGCTTTACCTTCTTTTACTTTACCAAAGTTCCATACTTTGTTTATAGAGATCATAAATAGTATAAAACTTGGCCTATCTAGATAGATTTAGATGTTATTCTATGGCATGAGATTGATATTAGCATCCCACATTAGTGAACACTCTTAACTTAGTGACTAGAGCTAAACCAAAAACTTGACCACTTTAGATGGGAATACTTGGTGAAAATGACTTGTGAAAACCTTGGAATGATGAGTCAATCTATTGAGATGTTTTGACATATGTTGAGAAACACAAATGGTTTATGATGATGATGAAAATGTTGAGGCATGAGCCTTAGCCCTTTTGTAAAAACTGAAGGTCGGGTTCGGATGCGATACCATTCCAATTTTACCGTAAAACCACAATACCTGAATTAGGTAAGGCTTAGCCAGAAGTTTATATGCATTAGTATTAGTTCCCTCACGGGAGAGGTTTGGGATGAGGCTACCTCTCAAGATTGTCCACCTATGCGGTGCCTAGGATGGCAGATGGCCATGGCTAGGAGGCGAAGCTCATAGGATAGGTGCTTATACTAGAGTGTGTAAAAGGAAAGGTTATGTTTGATTATCTGCATACTAAGTATGATGATTCAGAGTTATCCCTGAAAGATGTATCGAATTTTTTGGTGAATGTGTACCACCTTTGCAGAGTGTCAAACTATTCGAATAGCTGTGTCCACGGTTATGGACAGTTCGAGTGGCCATACTGTTCTGTTGTCAGATGTTTTCAAAATGACTCATGAAATGAATTGTGACATGACTTGACCACAATAGAGTTGTGACTATGACAACTAAGTTCCCACTTAGGAGATTTCAAACTTTATTTTATCTTTCTTTGTTTCTGAACTCAGCTTACGTTTCAAACTTAACTTTACAAGTAAACTTAGAGTTAGCATTCCTATTAGAACTACTTTGCTTGTTAGTGATAGTTTGCGAGTACTTAAAGAGTACTCATGCCAGACTATGAGGAGGACTATCAAGAGGAAGCACAACAGGATGGCTACGATAGCTAGGATCATCTCCCATCGTCAGCATTGCCTGTGACACTGAAGATGGATCCCACCGCTACACTATTTATTCTGCTACTTGTTTGTACTAAGACTGGATCATGAGATCCTTTATTTGTGTAAGACCTTATTATGGTTTGTAATGGATGATGTACTGTGATATCCAATCTGTTATGTCTCGCAAAAATGGTAATCCTGGGATTGCGATGTATGGCATAACATGCATCTGGGATTAAAAATCCGGGTGTTGACAAGTTGGTATCCGAGCCATCCTGACCATAGGAGACTCTAGTTAGAATGGACGTCCAAACAAAAACTTAGTTTCAAAACCAAAGTGAGTATTTATGAAAACCTATTTCCACTCTTATCCTTGGGATTCTTTCTCTCAAAAAAATTCATGTTCCTCAAAAATTCTTACATTTCTACATAAAATTTTGACACCCTTGATCACTTCACTAACTTACGCATCCTAAATTCTTATAGATGGAAGTTCAGTACTGCAAGTTCTACCAGTTGGGCAATGGAGGCCAACTGATCTCCGAGAGGGATCTTGATGCAGTGTCTGAGTACTTGGAGCGCCCACATCTGGAATTCTTTGGAGCTCAACTCAATGGTCCCCCAGGAGGAGATTTACAATGGCTAGTAGTTGCTGATCTTCGAGAGAAGTTAGAGGCACAAATGTCCGAGAAGATTCAATTCACCATGAGAGAGAACAACTGGCTAGATGGATTAGCCAGAGCAATGCATGAAGCTCTCACTCGTCTTTGCACCTAGAATGTCAACCTGATCCAAGGAACCCGCTTTACTCACTATGCAAGGCGTGATTCTATGGGAATGCCTCTAGAGATGCCAAGTCACCCGGAGTTGAAGCGTCAAGTGGAGAACCTCGACTTCCTACTGTACGACAGACAGAAGGAATTGGACAATGCTAGAGAGTTCACCAACCACAACCTTCCCATTGCCACCCAAAAGGCCCAGACGTTCTGACTGCTCGTCAAGGATCGTTAGTCGCTTCGCCGTCAACGTGCAAAGAAGGATCGCACCATCGACCGTCTTTGCAAGAAGGTGGCCGACCTCGAGAAGACCATCAAGGAGCAAGAAGCTCAGCTTGCAGCAAAAGAATAAGAGGAGGAAGGTGAAGACATCTAGGGGGATATCCACTCATACCTCAGCAATGATGATGACTATCTGGAGGATGATGCCATGGATTTCTACACCGACGATGATGACTCTGACTTCATCGATGATGAGTTGATGCACTAGAGCACTATTGTAGGAGTGAGAAGTATCGGTCCCATTGTATCTTAGCTTGAAGAATGGTTCTTAAAACCATCTGTTTTCCTTTTATGTTGTGGTGTGTGTGTGTTTGTATCGTGTGCTTTGCTTGAATGAATGAAAATAAGTTAGTTGCAAAACCTGAGTCAAACTCCAAGTTTTAGCTTTGAAACCAAAACCTTGAACCTTAGAACTTTCCCTCTTACCCCATTATCTATCTCAATCTTCAGATGACTCGTGCAAACCAAGGAGGGAGCAGCTTATCACATGACCCAATGCTACAGATTCTGTAGACGCTCATTGCAGACTGCGAAGCTAGTAGGGCAGAGCGCCAAGCCAATCTAGCCACCCTGCAGCAGATCGCCCAGATGGCTTGCAACAATCAGAACCATGGAAATCAGGATCATCATGGATCCAAACTCAAAAACTTCCAGAACACCAATCCCCCAATCTTTAGCAAGTCTGAAGACCCGCTAGATGCTGATGATTGGTTACAGACCATGGAGAACAACTTAGAAGTCGCTGGAGTGGATGCCAATGAGAAAGTTCTGTTTGCCACCCACTATCTAGCAGGAGATGCAAGAGCATGGTGGAACAGCAACCGCACAATGAACCACGGTCAAGTTAGGACGTGGGAAGCTTTCAAAGTCAAGTTCAGCCGCACCCATGTGCCGCAGGGTTTAGTCACCTGAATGAGAGATGAATTTAGAGAGCTAAATCAAGGCAGAATGACTGTAGTGGAGTACCGTGACAGATTCTTGCCTCTCGCTAGGTATGCACCGGATGAGATCAACACGGAGGCCAAGAAGAAGGAGAGATTCCTGAATGGACTGCATGATGAGATGCAGACTGCACTCGTCAACATCCGTTTCGAGGATCTCGAAGAGCTAGTCGACTATGCCATTCAGATGGAAGGGAAGATCAATCAAGCGAATGACAACCGCAAACGTCGGATGATGCACCAAGCTAGATCCAATAGTCCCCAGAAGTATTGCCCCAACCCATCTGCCAGATATGCCCCGCGGAACAATCGACCCCCAATGTCTCGCCCAAGCTACCCCAACCGTATCGGAGGAAATGTGAAGACCGGAGGGAACCACAACAACAACCACCCCGATGTTGGGTCCGCAGCATAGAAAACAAAAAATTTCCTACGATGAGAACTATACGCCAAGATCTATCTACTAGATACAGAGCAACGGGTGGACATACATCCATGGAGAACTTACCCTCGAAGACAACGAGTTTTGTTAACGAGTAGGAACTCGTGGTTGATGTAGTCGTACGCTTGCCGATCTCAAGATCGTGTGGAAGTCCAAGCGCCGCAAATTAGCAGCGCATCCGTCCTCGCACACACGTTCAAGCCAGCGGACAACCTCCACCTCCTCGCTCCAGCGAATCAGCGGAAGCAGCAACTCCTTCCAGACGTAAGGCCAGCGGGAACATGTATCTCGCTAATCCAAGAGCATGGGGGAATATCTAGAGGGGGAGAGAGATCCTTCACGAGGAGGTGTGATTTGTGAGACGGGAGAGGGGGGCTTTATATAGGAGGGAGGGAGACCCCTCCCCTCCCATAGCCGGTGCATGAGGGGGGGACTCCTCCCCTCCTTCATTCATGTGGTGAACCTCCACTCACATAAACATGGCCTCCACCCAAAATCCCACTCACATGTATTTAATTTCCACCAAATTAAATGCAACTCTCAATTAATAAAACTCTTTTATTTATTTTATTCAGAATTTTGTTAATTACTTTAATTAACAAACATTCACATAAAACCCCTTGCAACATTTCAATATCACATGCAGAACCACTTTCTGCAATTTCACCCGAAACAATTCCGGTTTCTATCGAAACAATTCCTGTTTCTATCGAAACATTTCCTGCGCTTTGCAAACCTTTTGTCTGGAACATATGTGCTCCTAAATGGTGTCCGGGAACCCTTAAGTGTGTCACCCTACGGTTCGCAAATAATGCAGACATGATTGAGACTCCTCTCAGATCAATAATCAGAAGCGGGACCTGGAGATCTATACTGACTCCTGCATATTCAACGATGACTTCTGTGACCGTGAGAACCTTTAACGTCAGCAATTTAATCCCTTTGTCTCATGATATAATACATGTCCGAGATTCGATCATCAGTATCCAAATACCTAGTTTGATCTCGTTACCGACATGCACTCTTTTCTCGTTCCCGTGATATAACATTCTAGTGATCACATCACTTGCTTGCAATCTATCTTAATGTGATATCACCGAGAGGGCCCAGAGTATATCTATCCGTTATCGGGATTGACAAATTCCACTCTTGATCCATGAGCCTCAACATAACACCTTCATAGCACTGAACCCACCTTTATGGTCACCCTGTTACGGTGTGACGTTTGATGTTATCAAGATACTCTTCTGGTGTTAGCAATTAACATGATCTCATGGTCTAAGGACTAAGACTACTTTGTATAATGTTATAGCAATATAAAAATAATGACTTGATCGTAATGCTATACTTCGGATGAATGTTCATCACATCATTTCACAAATGCTGTGACCTTGTTATTAACAACATCCAATGTCCATGATCAGGAAACTTTGATCATCTTGTTAATCAATAAGCTAGTCCATAAGAGAGGCATAACTAGGAACCCTTTTTTTTATTAAACACACATGTATTGATGTTTCCTATCAATACAATTATAGCATGCAAAATAAGCATCTATCATATACAAGGAATACATAATAACAACTTTATTATTGCCTCTCAGGGCATATTTCCTTCAGCCTCCCACTTGCACTAGACACAATAATCTAGTTTACATAGTGATAAATCTAACACCCATGGAGTTCTGGTGTTGATCATGTTTTGCCCTAGGGAGTACTTTAGTCAACGGATCTGCTACATTCAGGTCCGTGTGCACTTTACAAATCTTTATATCTCCATCCTTGACATGCTCGTGGATGGAGTGAAACCGGCGCTTAATATGCTTGGAATTCTTGTGAGACCTTGGTTCCTTGGCGTTGGCTATGGCTCCATTGTTGTCACAATAGATCACCATTGGGTCCAACGCACTAGGAACCACACCCAGTTCTGTTATGAACTCCTTCATCCAAACCGCTTCCTGCGCTGCTTCTGAAGCAGCAACATATTCCGCCTCCGTCGTTGATCCAGCTACCACAGGTTGTTTGGAGCTCCTCCAACTACCTGCTGCTCCGTTCAAGAGAAATACGTATCCAGATTGAGACTTAGAGGCATCCGGATCAGTGTCAAAGCTAGCATCGACATAACACTTAGCGACTAGCTCTTCTTCACCTCCGTATACAAGAAACATATCCTTAGTTCTTCTCAAGTACTTACGGATATTCTTGACCGCTATCAAGTGTTCCGAACCTGGATCAGATTGGTACCTACTAGTCAAACTAATAGCATGTGCCACATCCGGTCTTGTACATAGCATGTCATACATTATAGAGCCTATGGCTGAGGCATAGGGGATCTCATCCATTATCTCTCTTTCTTCCGCCGTAGCCGTACTTTGAGTCTTACTCAATGTATTGCCTTGCAACATAGGTAAGTACCCCCTTCTTACTTCCGTCCATATTAAACTTCTTTAATATCTTATCAAGGTATGTACTCTGCGATAGCCCAATTAGGCGTCTTGATCTATCTCTATAGACTTTAATGCCTAATATATATGAAGCTTCACCAAGGTCCTTCATCGAAAATTTGCTGTTTAGATAACTTTTAACACTGTTTAAAAGATCTATATCATTTCCAATCAATAATATGTCATCCACATATAATATCAGAAATGCCACATTGCTCCCACTCACTTTCTTGTAAATACAAGCCTCTCCATTAGTTTGGACAAATCCAAACTCTTTGATCACCTCATCAAAGCGGAGATTCCAACTCCGGGATGCTTGCTTTAGTCCATAGATGGATCGCTGAAGTTTGCCACCTTATCAGCATCCTTAGGATCGACAAAACCCTTAGGATGTATCATATACAACTCTTCTTCAATATTACCATTGAGGAACGCAGTTTTGACATCCATCTGCCATATTTCATAATCGAAATATGCAGCAATTGCTAACATAATCCTAACTGACTTAAGCATCGCTACGGGAGAGAATGTCTCATCGTAGTCAACTCCTTGAATTTGTCAAAACCCCTTTGTGACAAGTCGAGCCTTATAGATGGTTACATTACCATCAGCATCAGTTTTTCTTTTGAAAATCCATTTATTCTCAACGGCCTTTCAATCGTGAGGTAAGTCCACCAAGGTCCAAACCTGGTTTTCGTACATGGATTCCATCTCGGATTTCATGGCTTCTTGCCATTTGTTGGAATCAGGGCTCATCATCGCTTCTTCATACATCGCAGGGTCATCTATTTCATCAATCATGAAATTCATAACAGGATTGCCGTACAGTTCAGGAGCTGCACGTGTCCTGCTTGACCTGCGAGGTTTGGTAGTGTCCTCTTTCAGAGTTTCATGATCAATATCATTAGCTCTCTCTTCATTAGGTGAAGTCAACTCCGAAACAACTTCCGGTGCTGCGCTACTCGCCATTTCATGAAGAGAAGGTTCAATGACCTCTTCGAGTTCTACCTTCCGACTACTCACACCTTTCGCGAGAAACTCCTTCTCAAGAAAGGATCCATTCTTGGCAACAAAGACCTTGCCCTCGGATCTGTGATAGAAGGTATACCCAATCGTTTCCTTAGGGTATCCTACGAAGACGCATTTTTCTGTTTGGGGTTCGAGTTTACCTGGTTGAAGTTTCTTCACATAAACATCGCATCCCCAAACTTTAAGAAATGATAGCTTAGGTTTGTTTCCAAACCATAATTCATACGGTGTCTTTTCAACGGATTTAGATGGTGCCCTATTTAAAGTGAATGCAGCGGTTTCCAGTGCATAACCCCAAAATGATAGTGGCAAGTCAGTCAGAGACATCATAGATCGAACCATATCCAATAACGTACGATTACGACGTTCTGACACACCATTACGTTGTGGTGTTCCGGCAGGAGTGAGTTGTGAAACTATTCCACAGTCTTTCATATGTGTGCTAAACTCGTAACTAAGATACTCTCCTCCACGGTCGGACCGCAGAAATTTGATCTTTCTGTTACGATGATTTTCCACTTCATTCTGAAATTCTTTGAACTTTTCAAAGGTTTCAGACTTATGTTTCATCAAATAGATATACCCGTATCTACTCAAATCATCCGTGAAAGTAACAAAATAACGATATCCACCTCGTGCCGACACACTCATTGGTCCACACACATCAGTATGTATGATTTCCAATAAATCTGTTGCCCGTTCCATTGAACCGGAAAACGGCGTTCTAGTCATCTTGCCCATAAGGCATGGCTCACATGTATCAAATGATTCAAAATCAAGTGATTCCAAAAGTCCATCAGAATGGAGTTTCTTCATGCGTTTAACGCCAATATGACCTAGATGGCAGTGCCACATATATGCAGATATATCATTATCAAGTTTAATCCTTTTAGCATCAACAATATGAATATGCGTAATACTACTATCGAGATCCAACGGAAATAAACCATTCAACATAGGTGCATGACCATAAAAGATATTATTCATATAAATCGAACAACCATTGTTTTCAGACTTAAACGAATAACCACTTTGCATCAAACATGATCCGGATACAATGTTCATGCTCAGTGCAGGCACTAAATAACAATTATTCAGGTTTATAACTAATCCCGACGGCATATGGAGAGGCAGCGTTCCGACGGCGATCACATCAACTCTTGATCCATTGCCGACCCGCATCGTGACCTCATCCCTTGCTACTTGTTGCTTGTTTTGCAACCCCTGAACCGAGTTACATATATTAGCAACCGATCCCGTATCAAATACCCACGTGCTACTGCGAGTACTAGTCAAGTACACATCAATAACATGTATATCACATATACCTTTGTTTGCCTTGTCGGCCTTCCTGTCCGCCAAATACTTGGGGCAGTTGCGCTTCCAATGGCCAGTCCCCTTGCAATAGTAGCACTCAGTGTCAGACTTAGGGCCAGCTCGGTGTTTCTTTTCAGGCGCGACAACAGATTTTCCGCCCTTCTTTCCCTTCTGCTTGCCTTTCTTGTCCTTCATGAAACCGGTGGTCTTATTGATCATCAACACTTGATGTTCTTTCCTAATCTCCACTTCTGCAGTCTTAAGCATTGACAGAAGCTCGGGAAGAGACTTCTTCATGCCCTGCATATTATAGTTCATCACGAAGCTCTTGTAGCTAGGTGGCAGAGATTGGAGAACATGATGTATGCCTAAGTCATTGGGAATCGTTATTCCCAAGGACACAAGCTTATCGGCATACCCAGACATTTTGAGTACGTGCTCGCTAACGGAGCTGTTCTCTTCCATCATGTAGCTAAAGAACTTTTCAGAAGCATTATAACTCTCTACGGCAGCATGGGTATCGAAAATCATTTTCAATTCTCCAATGGTATCAAAGGCATTGCCATTTTCGAAACATTTTCGAAGTTCTGGCTCTAGTCCATACAGTATGCCGCAATGAACTAAGTTGTGGTCCTCCTAACGAGTTATATAGACGTTCTTTTCCTCGTCAGGGGCATTAGGAGCTGGTGGGGGGCCTAGCGGCGCCTCTAGCACATATTGCTTTTGTGCAGCAGTGAGGAGAATCCTCAAATTCATAGCCGAGTTGGTGAAGTTGCTACCATTCGCAGCAAGCTTCTCTTTCTCCATGAACACATTGAAATTAAAAGCAGGTGGTGCCATCTACAACAGAATTTGTAAAATAATTTTAGACTAAGTCTATGATAGATTGATTTCAACTAATCCAAATTACTAATGAACTCCCACTCAAAAATGACATCCCTCGTGTCTTTTTGGTGATTACATGAACCAAATCCACTACACCAAGTCCGATCATCACGTGAGTCGGTGTAGCTTCAAAGGAGAGCATCTATATGGGCATCATATCAACTATATGACTCATGCTTAACCTTTCGGTCCGTGTTCCGAGGCCATGTCTGTACATGCTAGGCTCGCCAAGTAAGAACCTTAGTATTCACGTGTGTAAAACTGTCTTACACCCGTTGTATGAAAGCGTAGAGTCGAGAACACCTGATCATCACGTGATGCCTCAAAACACGATCCACAAAACGGTGCATACTTAAGGAAGAACACATTTTATCTTGATATCTAAATGAGGGATCATCTTATAATTCTACCAAAAGCGCCAAACTAGCAATATAAGATGCTAACATCTAATGTGTGAAGTGAGGTGATATGGTCCATGCATTTGATCTCTATCTTTTGCATTGTGGTATGATCTCTATCATTCCTTTGTGTGTAAGGCCAAGGTCTATGGAACTTACACGTTAAGTGAGTTGTAAGAGTATCTATTATACATCTACTTACAACAATACCATATCAAGACACTAGCCCAGCAACGATCCAAACTAGACGCCTCTAATTTATCAATTGCAAGTTTTACGTGGCTTAGGACTTTCGGAGATAGAACAGGTCTTACCTACGAACATGAACCACAAGAGGATAACCAGGTTATTAGCAACTCATTGTAAATCAGATATTGACTATAGTAGGAGAGACAGACACCCGCTAGCCACTTATGCAAAACTAGTTGCATGTCAGTCGTGGAACCGGTCTCATGTACGATGACATGTAAGGTTGGTCCGGGCCGCTTCATCCCACTATGCCACCAATATCCAAAGTACATAGAAGATGCAATAACATGATCATCATCGCCCACATATAAACATATGTGTACTACCCGTGCAAAGCACCTACGCATAGATTAGGCTCTGATACCACTGTTGGGTCCGCAGCATAGAGAACAAAAATATTCCTATGATGAGAACTATACGCCAAGATCTATCTACTAGATACAGAGCAACGGGTGGACATACATCCATGGAGAACTTACCGTCGAAGACAACGAGTTCTGTTAACGAGTAGGAACTCGTGGTTGATGTAGTCGTACGCTTGCCGATCTCAAGATCGTGTGGAAGTCCGAGCGCCGCAAATCAGCAGCGCATCCATCCTCGCACACACGTTCAAGCCACCGGACAACCTCCACCTCCTCGCTCCAGCGAATTAGTGGAAGCAGCAACTCCTTCCAGACATAAGGCCACCGGGAACATGATCTCGCTAATCCGAGACCATGGGGGAATATCTAGAGGGGGAGAGAGATCCTTCACGAGGAGGTGTGATTTGTGAGAGGGGAGAGGGGGGATTTATATAGGAGGGAGGGAGACCCCTCCCCTCCCATAGCCGGCGCATGAGGGAGGGGACTCCTCCCCTCCTTCATTCATGTGGTGAACCTCCACTAACATAAACATGGCCTCCACCCACAATCCCACTCACATGTATTTAATTTCCACCAAATTAAATGGAACTCTCAATTAATAAAACTCTTTTATTTATTTTATTCAGAATTTTGTTAATTACTTTAATTAACAAACATTCACATAAAACCCCTTGCAACATTTCAATATCACATGCAGAACCACTTTCTACAATTTCACCCGAAACAATTCCGGTTTCTATCGAAACATTTCCTGCGCTTTGCAAACCTTTTGTCTGGAACATATGTGCTCCTAAATGGTGTCCGGCAACCCTTAAGTGTGTCACCCTACGGTTCGCGAATAATGCAGACATGATTGAGACTCCTCTCAGATCAATAATCAGAAGCGGGACCTGGAGATCCATACTGACTCCTGCATATTTAACGATGACTTCTGTGATCGTGAGAACCTTTAACGTCAGCAATTTAATCCCTTTGACTCATGATATAATACATGTCTGAGATTCGATCATCGGTATCCAAATACCTAGTTTGATCTCGTTACCGACATGCACTCTTTTCTCGTTCCCGTGATATAACATTCTAGTGATCACATCACTTGCTTGCAAGCTATCTTAATGTGATATCACCGAGAGGGCCCAGAGTATATCTATCCGTTATCGGGATTGACAAATTCCACTCTTGATCCATGAGCCTCAACATAACACCTTCATAGCACTGAACCCACCTTTATGGTCACCCTGTTACGGTGTGACGTTTGATGTTATCAAGATACTCTTCCGGTGTTAGCAATTAACATGATCTCATGGTCTAAGGACTAAGACTACTTTGTATAATGTTATAGCAATATAAACATAATGACTTGATCGTAATGCTATACTTCGGATGAATGTTCATCACATCATTTCACAAATGCTGTGACCTTGTTATTAACAACATCCAATGTCCATGATCAAGAAACTTTGATCATCTTGTTAATCAACAAGCTAGTCTATAAGAGAGGCATAACTAGGAACCCTTTTTGTTTATTAAACACACATGTATTGATGTTTCCTATCAATACAATTATAGCATGCAAAACAAACATCTATCATATACAAGGAATACATAATAACAACTTTATTATTGCCTCTCAGGGCATATTTCCTTCACCCGATAACTCCAACAACTTCAACCGTGCACCGCCCAAGTCCAACAACAACAACAACACTGCACCCAGTACTGGAAGCAATGTTGTGCCTGTTGCAGCAAAAGACAAGTCTTAGATTACTTGTTTTGAGTGTGGAGTGAAGGGTCACTACTCCAATGAGTGTCCCAAGAAGATTGCCGCCACTGCCAATGTGAATGCCCCAGCTCAACAACATCGTTGTGTTCATCCCGGAATAAGATTCGCCCCAGGGAACCCTCACAAGCGCCAGATGTCATGCTGGGTATGTTTTCTGTCAACTCAGTATTAGCAAGAGTGTTGTTTGATTCTCTCATTTGTCACCGAAGAATTTGCATGCACTAGTAAGATTCAGCCAAACAACTAGAAACATGTCATGATAGTTCAAATACACGGTTCAACCACCAAAGCTAGAAAAATTTGCAAAGCAGTGCCTATCAGAATACATGGAATAGATTTTTATGCCAATCTAATAGTACACGGAACCAAAGGTTTCGAAGTAGTACTAGGAATGGATTGGATGTAAAAGCATGAAGGATTGATTGACTGTGCCAAGAAAGCCATCACCATGACCAGTAGCTCTGGAGTATCAGTAGAGCATATATCTGAAACCTTGCCTGTAAATTCAAGTGCAACAATAGTCTAGCCCTACTGTAGCATCCCAATTTTCTAACAATTGTAATGCTACTTGGTCTAGTAATATAATTGCTACTTCCTATATATAATTGTTGCATCATAATTATATCATGCTCATGTCATCATGCCACCTTGCATTTGAGCATCATATAAAACCCTTTCTTTTGGTTCTCCTCTCATATGCATTACTATTTGTATTTGGCTCTTGTTAAATTCTATTTGATTCTTGATAAATGCTTGGTGCCCAAATTGAGTTGGGGGCATATCTTTTATTCCACTCCACCACCTTTCTTTGTCACCACCTTATATTTCCACCACCCTAATTACCATGGGCTTTTATTTTATTTGGCATTTACTCTAGCTCATGTGGGTTGGGATGGATTCAATTCTAATTTCTTTTGCTTGGCCTTTATTCCACCTTTTGGTAATGCATGGGAATCATGCCATGTTATGTTATTATTGTTTTCACAAAATAAAACATGGCATTTAATACTTTGCATGGGCCATGCAAACACCATCACACTTCTTTTCTTTTGGTTTGCCCTTGGTTTTTGAGTGGATCTTTTCCTTGTGAGTTTGTTCTCTCTTCCTCTCACCATCTCCACCTCATCACCCTCAACATCCATGCCATGCATGATCATGTGAGATATCATCCACACCCTTTTCTCCTTTACACATGATCATGTCACATTAAAGAAAACCCTACATCACCTTTCCTCTCTTCTCAATCTCCATGCCATCACCCATACTTGTGGGATCTTAGGATCATCCTAGAGTAAACCCTAACACCTGTCTATTCTCTCTAACCCTAGTTCTAATCTAAACCCTAACCCCTAACCTCACCTCACCTCCCTCCTCTCACGATGCCAAGGCTCCCCTCTCCCTGCCATGCAGGCCCCACCCCAGCTACCCTGTCTAACCTAACCAAACCCTAGACCGAGCCATCTACTCCCTCCTAACCTAGCTAACCCGAACCCTCTCTACTACCTCTCTCTCTCTCTCTCTCTCTCTCGTTGCTCAGCAGACCCCACACCGAGCCAGCCCCACAGCCACGCCGTCCCCACCTGGCAGCCTACCGTGCCTGCCCTGGCCCTCCACGCCGAGCACATGCTCGAGAAGTACAAGGAGGGAAGGTGGCACCCGAGCCACCTTTTTCTTTCTCCTCTCTACTGATTCCCGACGGCACCCTCCTCTCTCCCTCGCTTTATCCTCCACCCCACGCCTCTGCTTCGCCAGATCTACCCCAGGCCTCGCCCTTCTCCTCCCACCACCGCTGCTACCTCCTCTCACCGCCGTGCCGTTCACCGTCGGCGTTACCTACTCCTGCTCGCTCAAGCCGGTGGCGTGGCGAACGTGGTTGTCGGGGAAGACCGTAGCCGTCTTCTGCGTCGCCTAGTACACGCCAACGAGGAGGAGGAGATCCAGGACCACCAGAACCAGGGTCGTCCACCGAAACCCTAGCGCCGCCGTTCGCCAGCTCCGCCGACGATCTGCTGCTCCCCGAACCGATCCGCCACCGTCAAGCACTCTCCGTGCGCCGTGGCCGTGAGCGTCTGCACGCCTCCGCGTCACATACCGCGGTAACTAGCCACCCTTTCCCCCTCCTATCAACGTTCCCCGCCTACCACAGTGGCTGCCGCTCCCGAGCGCGAGCCCCAGGTCCCCGGTTCGATCCCCACCTCGCCGCGCCACGCACCGGGCGCATCCGTCAGATCTGTCAGAGAACGAGAGGAAGATCCACAGTACGCGTTCCCCTTTTTGCACTTACACCCCTGCGTCTTTTGCCGGCTCAACCCGCGGTCTAGCCCGACCCCACCTGTCTGTGCTTGAGGGCATTTTACAAAAAGGGACTACGGTTTTCGTAATCCTTAACCCGTGCTCCAGCACGTCCCCACCGGTCAGCCTCTGCGGGCTCAGCCTCTGGCACGTGGGCCCATAGCCGCTGACCCCACCTGTCAATCGCAGAGGCTAGGTAAAGCCACGGTGAGAAAACCCTTTTCTGCGCGCGTGTGCCCCAGTCAGCAGCGGCCCACCCGTCAGTGGCTTGGGTTGAATTCGTCTGGGTGTAAAAAGTTTTCCTTGTTTATCTGTTTTGACAAAACAAATTCAAAAATGCTTAAAAACAAATTCAAATCAGATTTTAAATAACTTTTAAATTATAAATCAAAATAATACAAATGATATATGTTTTTGAATCAGAAATATGTGAGGAATTCAAATATGCCACTCAAAATATTATTTGAGTACTTTAAATTTTCGAGATGATTAAAATTACAATAAAATGCCCTTTTCTAATTAAATTAATAACTTCAATTCTATAACTCCAAATTTGACAAATAATATGTCTAAATCGATCAGCGCGACGAGCCCGTTCTATCTACACATTCCTTGTTCTGAATTGAAGCATGCATCATGTCATTATTAAAAATCAGAACGGTTTATGGCAATAAAACTTGGTTAAATAATTAATAAAATGCTTTATTCTTGTACCACACCTCACCCTTGCCATGCTACTTTAATGCCATTTAATTTGTGCATCATTCATAATGGCATGCTTCTTTGCTTGACGCATTTTAATTCATATGCTTGTGCACTTTATTTATGTTGGTCCTTGTTTGTTTGGTTCTTCTTCGAATAGACGCCCAGCAGGAGAATTATTAGGAATCACAGGAGTACTACCCAGATCCATCTCTCGCTTCAACTGAGCTGCCAGGCAAGCACTACCACATGCTTGCATACATATAGTACCTATTGCCTCTATCTTATTCTTGCATCATTGAGTCACGATTGCATTAAATTGAATCCCAAGTACTGCATAGCCTTTACTTTTAAACCCCACCGAAGCTTGTTCCTCCATCCCATGAGCCATTACTACAGGAGTTGTTTGAGCCATGCGAGTCATAGAAAAGCATGTGTAGGGTATGTGAGTGTCTGATGGACAACGAGGTACCTAAACAACTTTACCTGAGTAGTAATGGGATAACTAATGAAAGAGGCACCGGTGAGCAATATCTGCTATTTGGTTTATTCATGCTCACTTGTGCCCCGTAGGACCCTGAGTACTTGATTCCTGTTCCTTGACTATTTGCACTATCCACATCCGGGAGGCCTTATGGACCCCCCTGAGCCAGAGCTTGATTCATTCTTATTTCTTGGGGCCACAAAGTAGTTTGGGGCTTTATTACTATCCTGTACTTATGCCATGTTACTGCTTTGTTTAAGATTGTGCGTGGAGCACCTGTACTATTTTGGATCGTGGAATGTTTTCGCGGTATCGACAAGCCCAGTCACACTTTCGGGTTCCCAGTCGTTTACAGCCATTGACACAAACCTTGGGTCCGTCTTGGAGCCGGCCAACTTCGTTGCGGGTAGCTTAATGGGGTGGCCCCCTGAAATATTTCTGAATCCTGTGATCGCTTTGTCGTGAATGCCTCATTGGGTTTTGAGTTGGTTTTTCCGAGGTTGAGCGAGTGTGTGTTGCTATTCGTGCACCCCTACAGGGTAAATCTTTCTGAAAGCCGTGTCCGCGGTTATGGACGACTTGGAGCACAGTTTCTCGATCATAGACAAGTCTAACTAAAGTACCGCTTTTAAATTGACTAAGTACCTGACTAGTAAATAGTGCAATACTCATGGAATGGTTAATAAAACTGCCAACGGATGGGGGTTGTTCGTCCGATTCCTCGTTGGTAAGCGAGGAGGAGGATAGATCTGTTAATTATACTGTTATAACTGTTGTTCTTAATTAACGGACATCCGTCTATCATTGGTTAGGCAGATGGTTAGCGAGTACCTATCGATTTGTTAGTTATTATCTTTTGCTGTAATTGCGTCACCCTAGGTTGTGTACCCTTTAGAGGCATAAAGACTTGCTGAGTACCCCTAGGGTCTCACACGATAAATTGTTTGATTCAGATGAACAGGTTTACTCGCAAGATGGATACTGGGTGGAGGAGACGAATGATGTTGGCAACAATCACTCGGTGTAGAGATTCCAAGAACGGGGATCCGTGAGATTTGTGGGCGGGATGTGTTTATTTATGTGGCATCTTATGCCGATTTGCTTCTTATCCGTACTCGGATCTTGTTTTCCGCTTCCGCCTGATACTCTGATGTTTGATGTATGAGGAGCTATCCTGAAATATTATCTCTATCTAGGATATTTGAATCTTGCCGTATGGCGTTGCAATATTTCTATATATTTTAGATGGAATGGCTCTGAGGACTATTGTATGTGGCCTGCATACATACTCATTTGTGTATGTAGTTGATCCCTTCGCCTGCCGATTACGCTGCTCGTTCTTGTCCCGATGCTCTAAAAGTGGGTAGGACGGCCGAAAGGTCTACCGTGAGTGGCCCCAGGCCCCACCGTACTATTTTAACCACTTTCGCTCATCCAGGCATGTAACTAAGAGCGTAATTCACCAAGGTAGTTACAATTGGTATCAGAGCCATCCCGCCCTTCAGGGTCTCAGCCAAAATGGTCGTTGTCAGTCTAGCAAATATTTTTGGTAGTTATGTATACTAGGGAAAAACAAAACGTGAGAGTAGGACTGCTTCCATTTTTCTTCTTACCCACCCACCCACCCTTTTTCTGGTAAGGAAGTGTAACGTTATCAATCCTCTTCTAAAATTCAAACTAGGATTCACGTGTTCTGGGTTCCATAGTACCATTGGTTGTGTGTGTGTGTGCGTGTGAATTCCTTGTCTATCTGTTGCATCCAAATGTTATCACTATCTGCCTTTTGGTTATCAACTGTTGGTACATTCCATACCGACAGGCCTTTATAAACCGACGTGATCTATCTGATTCGTTGTATACCGATGCGATCTATCTTACTCTTTGTTATCCGACGTTATCTTGTTGGGGTGTTCTTTTTCGTAGTTACTAATCTTTAGGTTCATCTTAAGAAGAAGGTGTTGGGATATGTGTTTTAGTTGTTCATGTGCGGAGTAATGATTTGAGTGCGGGATGGAGTCGCGACCATACCACTACTTTTATCATTTGCTCTTGTATATTGAATTAGTAGAGTTACTAATCTTGATTCGTGAAGTGGTTTTGCGCATATAGTGGTATTTTAATGCCGAAATTTGCGGAAATTTTTTCTTTGTTAGTTTGTGTACCACACTCCTTGTTCAGTCGTGTGCGTTATGCTTAATATCTTCTAGGTGCCTTGAACTTTGTTGATATTTTAATATCATCTCAGTGAATTGTATCCTTTAATCTTGGTTAATTCCATTTTGGTACTATTTTGGATTATTATTATTCTCCATCATAGTACTGACTTGTGTTTTATAACTCAGTTCCTGCATGAGTTTTGTTTGATTCTGGTGCATCGCATTCTTTTGTGTCTCACAAATTTGCAAATGAGCATGAGCCAATTATAGACCAACTGGATAAAAAGTTAATGGTTCTTTCTCCCGGGGCAAGATTGCTATCTACCAAGATCAGCCATGGCAATCAAATTGAGATTGGTGGCTCTTCGTTTCCGGCTTCCTTAATTATTTTGGGCAATTCTGACATTGATGTTATCTTGGGCATGGATTGGTTAACAGCAAATGCAGCTGTGATTGATTGTGCTAAACGTTCGGTTTCTCTGAAAATTCCCGAAGGCCATATAGTCTATTCCCCAAGTCTGACTCCTGCAATTCAGCTTTACTCTTTGGCGGCTCTGAATGATGATGCTATGGAAGGTATTCAGAGTGTTCCGGTAGTCTGTGAGTTTCCAGATGTTTTTCCTGAAGAGTTACCGGGGATGCCTCCTGATCGTGAGGTCGAGTTTGTCATTGAACTTGAACCTGGTACTGCTCCTATCTCCAAGCGGCCTTATAAAATGGGTCCTACCGAGTTGGCCAAACTCAAACGCCAGCTAGATGAACAACAGAAGTTGGGTTTCATTCAGCACAGTACTTCTTCTTGGGGTAGCCCAACCATCTTTGTGAAGAAGCGAGACAAGACTGATAGACTTTGTGTTGACTATCAGGCACTCAATGCTAAAACCATCAAGAATAAATATCCCCTTCCGCGGATTAATGATCTTTTCGATCAGCTAGCTGGAGCTGTGGTATTCTCTAAGCTTGATTTGAGAAATGGTTATCATCAAATCAAGATCCGCAAGGAAGATGTTCCTAAAACAGCTTTCACCACTCGCTATGGCCTGTATGAGTACACGGTCATGTCTTTCGGTGTCACCAACGCACCTGCCACTTTCTCGAGGCTTATGAACTCGGTTTTCATGGAGTATCTTGATAAGTTCGTTGTGGTCTATCTGTATGACATTCTAGTCTATTCTAAGTCAAAAGAAGAACATGAAGAACACCTTCGGTGTGTCCTAAACAAGCTTCGTGAGAACCGCTTGTATGCAAAGTTCTCCAAGTGTGAGTTTTGGCTGCCTCAAGTCACCTACCTTGGTCACGTCATCTCTTCCAAGGGCATTGCCGTCAACCCAGAAAATATTAAGACAATTATGGACTGGCTTCCACCCATAAATGTCAAAGAAGTCCGGAGTTTCCTTGGTTTGGCCAGTTACTGCCGTCGCTTTGTTCAAAACTTCTCGAAGATTGCGAAGCCTCTTACCGATCTCCTCAAGAAAGGCAAGAAATACCTTTGGACTCCTGCATGTCAAGCAAGCTTCGAAACACTCAAAGAGAAGCTCACTTCCACACCAGTCTTGGTTCCTCCAGATACATCAAAGGCTTTCCAGATATTCTGTGATGCCTCATTACAGGGATTGGGTGCGGTCCTTATGCAAGAAAAACAAGTTGTCGCTTATGCCTCTCGATAGTTGAAGACGCATGAGATCAACTATCCAACACATGACCTCAAACTCGCAGCAGTTGTCTTTGCTTTGAAAGTATGGAGGCATTACTTGCTTGGCAACCGTTGTGAGATCTTTTCTGATCACAAGAGTCTGAAGTATATATTCACACAGCCTGATCTCAACCTTCGTCAGAGGAGGTGGATTGAAGCAATAAATGATTTCGATTTGACCATCAACTACACTCCGGGCAAACCTAATGTCATGGTCGATGCTCTCAGCCGAAAAGCTTATGTCAACAACCTCATGGTGGAAGAACAACAACCTCTCTTGCGCGAGGAATTCCGCAAGCTCAACCTTGAAATTGTGGATCAAGGGTATCTTCTGAACCTTCTGGCAACACCGCTCTTGGAAGAAAAAGTTCGCTCCATTCAACTTGGTGATCCTTACACTAAAAAGATCATCTCCAACATTCAGCTTCCAAAGTATGAGTCTTTCCACGTCGACGACCAAGGCACTCTTTTCTTTGAACACCGGATGTTTGTTCCGAACTACCCAGGTTTAAGAGAACAAGTTCTCAAGGAGGCGCATGATTCTGTTCTTTCTATCCACCCTGCCAGCACTAAGATGTACATGGACTTGAAAACACAGTATTGGTGGCCTGGGTTGAAACGATATTGTGCCAAGTATGTCTCAGAGTGTGATGTCTGTCGTAGAGTTAAAGCTGTCCATTAGAAACCTTCCGGTCTTCTACAACCATTGAAGCCTCCGGAATGGAAATGGGAGAAAGTAGAGATGGACTTCATCACTGGTTTTCCAAGGTCGCAGAAGGGCAACAATGCAATCTTTGTTGTCATCGACATGCTTTCTAAAGTAGCTCACTTCTTTCCCGTCAAAGAAACAATTTCTGCATTTCAGTTGGCTGAGCTCTATATCAACAAAATTGTCTCTCTGTATGGAGTTCCTCTTGAGATCAGTTCAGACCGTGGAAGCATCTTCACTTCCAAATTCTGGGGAAGTTTCCAAAATGCTTTGGGAACAAAATTGAACTTCAGCACAGCTTACCACCCTCAGTCGCAAGGACAAGTTGAAAGGATCAATCAGATTCTGGAAGATATGCTCCGTGCTTGCGTTATCTCTTTCGGCATGAAGTGGGAAGAATGCCTTCCTTATGCTGAATTCTCTTGCAACAACAGCTTCCAGAAAAGTCTAAAGATGGCACCATTTGAGGCTCTCTATGGTCGCAAATGCATAACTCCGATTGGTTGGTCGGGCGCAGGTGAAAGAATATTGTTTGGCCCCGACATTGTAACTCAAGCGAAGGAGAAAGTTCACATCATTCTTGAAAACCTAAAGATTGCTCAAAGTCGCCAGAAGAGCAATTATGACAGAAAGCACACGGACATGGAGTATGTTCCTAGTGATCTCGTTTACCTTCGTGTCACTCCCATGAGAGGCACGCACCGCTTTGGTATCAAAGGAAAGCTGTCTCCTAGATACATCGGTCCTTTCAAAATTCGTGGAAGAAGAGGAGAAGTTGCTTATGCTCTTGAGCTTCCTGAAAAACTCAAGGTCCATGATGTTTTCCATATCTCTCAACTCAAGAAGTGCTTCAAGGATCCCGGCAGGACCGTGGACCATGAACTCATCAATCTCCAAGAAGATTTGTCTTATCAAGAACACCCCATAAAAATTCTTGAAGTCGCAGAAAGAAGGACTCGCAACAAGTCCATCAAGTCCTGCAAGGTGCAGTGGTCGCACCATTCCGTTGATGAAGCCACTTGGGAACGTGAAGATGAGTTCCGTGCCAAGTATCCTACCCTCTTCGAGTCTTCTTCTTCTTCCCAAAATCTCGGGGCGAGATTCCTGTTTAGTGGGGGAGAGTTGTAGCATCCCAATTGTCTAACAATTGTAATGCTACTTGGTCTAGTAATATAATTGCTACTTCCTATATATAATTGTTGCATCATAATTATATCATGCTCATGTCATCATGCCACCTTGCATTTGAGCATCATATAAAACCCTTTCTTTTGGTTCTCCTCTCATATGCATTACTATTTGTATTTGGCTCTTGTTAAATTCTATTTGATTCTTGATAAATGCTTGGTGCCCAAATTGAGTTGGGGGCATATCTTTTATTCCACTCCACCACCTTTCTTTGTCACCACCTTATAATTCCACCACCCTAATTACCGTGGGCTTTTATTTTATTGGGCATTTACTCTAGCTCATGTGGGTTGGGATGGATTCAATTCTAATTTCTTTTGCTTGGCCTTTATTCCACCTTTTGGTAATGCATGGGAATCATGCCATGTTATGTTATTATTGTTTTCACAAAATAAAACATGGCATTTAATACTTTGCATGGGCCATGCAAACACCATCACACTTCTTTTCTTTTGGTTTGCCATTGGTTTTTGAGTGGATCTTTTCCTTGTGAGTTTGTTCTCTCTTCCTCTCACCATATCCACCTCATCACCCTCAACATCCATGCCATGCATGATCATGTGAGATATCATCCACACCCTTTTCTCCTTTACACATGATCATGTCACATTAAAGAAAACCCTACATCACCTTTCCTCTCTTCTCAATCACCATGCCATCACCCATACTTGTGGGATCTTAGGATCATCCTAGAGTAAACCCTAACACCTCTCTATTCTCTCTAACCCTAGTTCTAATCTAAACCCTAACCCCTAACCTCACCTCACCTCCCTCCTCTCACCATGCCAAGGCTCCCCTCTCCCTGCCATGCAGGCCCCACCCCAGCTACCCTCTCTAACCTAACCAAACCCTAGACCGAGCCATCTACTCCCTCCTAACCTAGCTAACCTGAACCCTCTCTACTACCTCTCTCTCTCTCTCGTTGCTCAGCAGACCCCACACCGAGCCAGCCCCACAGCCATGCCGTCCCCACCTGGCAGCCTACCGTGCCTGCCCTGGCCCTCCACGACGAGCACATGCTCGAGAAGTACAAGGAGGGAAGGTGGAACCCGAGCCACCTTTTTCTTTCTCCTCTCTACTGATTCCCCACGGCACCCTCCTCTCTCCCTCGCTTTATCCTCCACCCCACGCCTCTGCTTCGCCAGATCTACCCCAGGCCTCGCCCTTCTCCTCCCACCACCGCTGCTACCTCCTCTCACCGCCGTGTCGTTCACCGTCGGCCTTACCTACTCCTGCTCGCTCAAGCCGGTGGCGTGGCGAACGTGGTTGTTGGGGAAGACCGTAGTTGTCTTCTGCGTCGCCTAGTACACACCAACGAGGAGGAGGAGAACCAGGACCACCAGAACCAGCGCCGTCCACCGAAACCCTAGCGCCGCCGTTCGCCAGCTCCGCCGACGATCTGCTGCTCCCCGAACCGATCCGCCACCGTCAAGCTCTCCACGGTAACCCCTTCTTCCTCTCTGACACCCTCTGCCTCGCCGTAAAACCCTAGCCGCGACAGGCGTTTCGCCGAGCACTCTCCATGCGTCGTGGCCGTGAGCGTATGCACGCCTCCGCGTCACGTACCGCGTTAACTAGCCGCCCTTTCCCCCTCCTATCAACGTTCCCCGCCTACCGCAGTGGCTGCCGCTCCCGAACGCGAGCCCCAGGTCCCCGGTTCGATCCCCACCTCGCCGCGCCATGCACCGCGCGCATCCGTCAGATCCGTCAGAGAACGAGAGGAAGATCCACAGTACGCGTTCCCCTTTTTGCACTTACACCCCTGCGTCTTTTGTCGGCTCAACCCGCGGTCCAGCCCGACCCCACCTGTCTGTGCCTGAGGGCATTTTACAAAAAGGGACTACGGTTTTCGTAATCCTTAACCCGCGCTCCAGCACGTCCCCACCGGTCAGCCTCTGCGGGCTCAGCCTCTGGCACGTGGGCCCATAGCCGCTGACCCCACCTGTCAATCGCAGAGGCTAGGTAAAGCCGCGGTGAGAAAACCCTTTTCTGCGCGGCTGCCCCAGTCAGCAGCGGCCCACCCGTCAGTGGCTTGGGTTGAATTCGTCTGGGTGTAAATAGTTTTCCCTGTTTATCTGTTTTTACAAAACAAATTCAAAAATGCTTAAAAACAAATTCAAATCAGATTTTAAATAACTTTTAAATTATAAATCCAAATAATACAAATGATATGTTTTTGAATCATAAAAATGTGAGGAATTCAAATATGCCACTCAAAATATTATTTGAGCACTTTACATTTTCGAGATGATTAAAATTACAATAAATGCCCTTTTCTAATTAAATTAATAAGTTTAATTCTATAACTCCAAATTTTACAAATAATATGTCTAAATCGATCAGCGCGACGAGCCCGTTCTATATATACATTGCTTGTTCTGAATTGAAGCATGCATCATGTCATTATTAAAAATCAGAACGGTTTATGGCAATAAAACTTAGTTAAATAATTAATAAAATGCTTTATTCTTGTACCACACCTCACCCTTGCCATGCTACTTTAATGCCATGTAAATTGTGCATCATTCATCATGGCATGCTTGTTTGCTTGACGCATTTTAATTCATATGCTTGTGCACTTTATTTATGTTGGGCCTTGTTTGTTTGGTTCTTCTTCGAATAGACGCCCAGCAGGAGAATTATTAGGAATCACAGGAGTACTACCCAGATCCATCTCTCGCTTCAACTAAGCGGCCAGGAAAGCACTACTACATGCTTGCATACATATAGTACCTATTGCCTCTATCTTATTCTTGCATCATTGAGTCGCGATTGCATTAAATTGAATCCCAAGTACTGCATAGCCTTTACTTTTAAACCCCGCTGAAGCTTGTTCCTCCATCCCATGAGCCATTACTACAGGAGTTGTTTGAGCCATGCAAGTCGTAGAAAAGCATGTGTAGGGTATGTGAGTGTCTGATGGACAACGAGGTACCTAAACAACTTAACCTGAGTAGTAATGGGATAACTAATGAAAGAGGCACCGGTGAGCAATATCTGCTATTTGGTTTTTTCATGCTCACTTGTGTCCCGTAGGACCCCGAGTACTTGATTCCAGTTCCTTGACTATTCGCACTATCCACATCCGGGAGGCCTTATGGACCCCCCTGAGCCAGAGCTTGATTCATTCTTATTTCTTGGGGCCACAAAGTAGTTTGGGGCTTTATTACTATCCTGTACTTATGCCATGTTACTGCTTTGTTTAACATTGTGCGTGCAACACCTATACTGTTTTGGATCGTGGAATGTTTTCGCGGTATCGACAAGCCCAATCACACTTTCAGGTTCCCAGTCGTTTACAGCCATTGACACAAACCTTGGGTCCGTCTCGGAGCCGACCAACTTCGTTGCGGGTAGCTTAATGGGGTGGCCCCCTGAAATATTTCTGAATCCTGTGATCGCTTTGTCATGAATGGCTCGTTGGGTTTTGAGTTGGTTTTTCCGAGGTTGAGCGAGTGTGTTTTGCTATTCGTGCACCCCTGCAGGGTAAATCTTTCTGAAAGCCATGTCCACGGTTATGGACGACTTGGAGCACAGTTTCTCGATCATAGACAAGTCTAACTAAAGTACTGCTTTTAAATTGACTAAGTACCTGACTAGTAAATATTGCAATACTCATGGAATGCTTAATAAAACTGCCAACAGATGGGGGTTGTTCGTCCGCTTCCTCGTTGGTAAGCGAGGAGGAGGATGGATCTGTTAATTATACTATTATAACTGTTGTTCTTAATTAACGGGCATCCGTCTATCATTGGTTAGGCGGATGGTTAGCGAGTACCTATCGATTTGTTAGTTATTATCTTTTGCTGCAATTGCGTCACCCCAGGTTGTGTCCCCTTTAGAGGCATAAAGACTTGCTGAGTACCCCTAGGGTCTCACACGATAAATTGTTTGATTTAGATGAACAGGTTTACTCGCAAGATGGATACTGGGTGGACGAGACGGATGATGTTGGCAACGATCACTCGGTGTAGAGATTCCGAGAACGGGGATCCGTGAGATTTGTGGGCGGGATGTGTTTATTTATGTGGCATCTTATGCCGATTTGCTTCTTATCCGTACTCAGATCTTGTTTTCTGCTTCCGCCTGATACTCTGATGTTTGATGTATGAGGAGCTATCCTGAAATATTATCTCTATCTAGGATATTTGAATCTTGCCGTATGGCGTTGCAATATTTCTATTTCTTTTAGATGGAATGGCTCTGAGGACTGTTGTATGTGGCTTGCATACATACTCATTTGTGTATGTAGTTGATCCCTTCGCCTGCCGATTACGCCGCTCGTTCTTGTCCCGATGCTCTGAAAGTGGTTAGGACGGCCGAAAGGTCTACCGTGAGTGGCCCTGGGCCCCACCGTACTATTTTAAGAAGTTTTGCTCATCCAGGCATGTATCTAAGACCGTAATTCACCGAGGTAGTTACACCTACCCACCATAGACCAAGTCAGAGTAGTCTGTGGATACCCCGACATATTCCTAGATGAATTGCCCGGTATGCCTCCGGATAGGGATATCGAGTTCATTATTGGACTAATTCCTGGACCGGACCCATAGCTCAGAGACCCTATAGCATGAACCCCTCAGAGTTCGTGGAACTGAAGAAGCAATTGGATGCTATGCTGGAGGCAGGCTTGATTCAACCAAGCACATCACCATGGAGATCGCCCATGTTGTGCGTCGACAAGAAGGATGGAGGCAACCGTTTGTGTATAGATTACATGAAGCTGAATGATGTCACCATCAAGAACAAGTACCCATTTCCAAAGATAGAGGATCTATTTGATCAGTTAACTGGTGCCAGAGTGTTCTCTAAGATTGATCTTAGGACTGGTTAGCACCAACTGAAGATTCGTGCAACGGATATTCCAAAGACCACCTTTACTACCAAATATGGATTGTATGAGTATACAGTCATGTCTTTTGGATTAACCAATGCCCCTGCTTATTTCATGAATCTCATGAATAAGATCTTTCTGAATTTCCTGGATAAGTTTGTCGTTGTGTTTATCGACGATATTCTTATCTACTCCAAGTCAAAGGAAGAGCATGAGAAACATCTGAGAATCAACCTTGAAACCCTTAGAGAGCATCAGTTGGATGCCAAGTTCAACAAATGTGAGTTTTGGCTGAAAGAAGTAGGATTCCTCGAACATATTGTGTCTGCAGGAGGAGTCGCTGTTGACCCCGCCAAGATCAAAGATGTCAAAGAATGGGAAGCCCCAACCATTCAAACCCAAGTCCGTGCATTTCTCGGATTAGCGGGATATTACCGCAAGTTCGTAGAAGGATTTTCGAGCATTGCAAGACCAATGACCCAATTGTTGAAGAAGGACAAGAAGTTTGAATGGACCGATAAATGTGATGCAAGTTTCCAAGAGCTCAAGAAGAGATTGATTTCAGCCCCAATATTGATTATGCCAGATATCAAGAAGCCTTTTGATGTGTATTGTGATGCATCCAAGATTGGTCTCGGATGTGTGTTGATGCAAGAAGACAAAGTCATCGCATATCTGTCTCGACAACTGAAGCAACATGAGCAAAACTATCCTACCCATGATCTTGAATTAGCAGCCGTAGTTTTGGCATTGAAGACATGGCGTCATTACCTTATGGGTAATCGTTGTGAGATTTACTCAGATCACAAGAGCTTGAAGTATATTTTCACTCAGAAGGAGCTGAATATGAGGCAAAGGATATGGATAGAGTTAGTCAAGGATCATGACCTTGATATTCACTATCACCCCGACAAAGATTGCCGTGTAGAGGATGCTCTTAGCAGATTGCCGTGTAGATTAAACACTATGATCAAGGAGAAGCAACCCAGTTTGTCTGAGGAGTTGGAGCAGTTCAGAACTGAACTAGTTAGCAAAGGATTTTAGCTAGCATTGAACTTCAACCCACTTTGATTAACCAAATCAAGGAATCCCAATAGGGAAATGAGAGTATCGACAGAATCAAATGTCGTATTGGTACAGGAAAAGTACATGGATTCACCGAAGATGAAGAAGGAATTCTATGGTACAAAGGACGTATCTGTGTGCCAGCAGATTCGGAGTTGAAGCAAGGTATCATGCAAGAAGCTCATGATACTCTTTATTCTATTCATCCTGGAGGAATAGAGATGGATTTGAAGGAGCAATTTTGGTGGCACAAGATGAAGAGAGAAATCGGAAGCTACATCGCCAAGTGTGATATCTGTCAAAGAGTCAAAGGGGAACATCAGAGACCCGTAGGACTGTTGCAACCATTGCAGATTCCGGAATGGAAATGGGATTACATCGAAATGGACTTTATCACCGGTTTGCCTACTTCTAGTAGGGGAAATGACTCTATCTGGGTCATCATTGATAGACTGTCCAAGGTAGCCCATTTTATACCTATCAAGACAACCTACCAGAGTTCGAAGCTAGCAGAGTTGTACATTGCTAGAATCGTCAATTTGCATGGAACCCCCAAGACCATAGTATCAGATCGAGGAACCAAATTCACCTCGAGATTTTGGCAGAAAGTCCAACAAGGATTAGGAACCTAGTTTAATTTTAGCACATCGTATCACTCGCAGACTGATGGACAAACTGAAAGAGTCAACCAAATCTTAGAAGATATGTTGAGAGCTTGTGTGTTAGAGTATGGATCAAAATGGGAAGATTGTCTGCCTTTCACAGAATTCTCATAGAACAACAGTTATCAAGCCAGTTTGCAAATGGCCCCATTTGAGTTCTTATATGGAAGAAAGTGACGTACCCCTTTGAATTGGTCGCAAGTAGGAGAGAGTTAGATTTTTGGACCCAACATCCTCCGAGAAGCTGAAGAGAAGGTTCACAAAGTCCGTGAGCACCTCAAGACCGCCCAATCCAGACAGAAGAGTTATGCTGACAAGAGAAGGAGAGACCTGACTTTCAATGTCGGAGATTTTGTGTATCTCAAAGTTTCGCCATTAAAGGGAACGCAACGTTCTAGTCTGAAAGGAAAGTTATCCCCCAGATATATCGGACCCTTCAAGATTCTAAATCATCGAGGAGAAGTATCGTATCAACTAGAACTGCCTAAAGAGATGCCTGCCATCCACAATGTGTTCCATATCTTGTTGCTTTGCAAATGCCTAGAAGTGCTAGAGAAGACCGAAGTTTTCAAGAACATTGATCACCGAGCCGTTGATATCAACAAGGATCTGACGTATCGTGAAGTGCCCATCTGTATCTTGGAGGAAGCTTACAGAACCACTAGGACCTGGAGTATCAAGTTTCTCACGATCCAATGGAGCAACCATACCGAAGAAGAAGCCACTTGGGAGCGAGAAGATTACATTAGGACCGAGTTCCCAGATCTATTTAGTTCCTAGTTTTCTTTCTTAAATCTCGGGACGAGATTTTGTTTAAGGGGGAAGGTTTGTAACATCCTAAATCTTTAATCAAGGTTATCAACATCCAAATCACCCAATTTAGGGTTAACAAAAACTTTTTCCCATTTAAATAATTAAGCATGCATATGGGTGTTGCATTAATGTGGAATTGTTTTGAATTGCCATGATGGTTTGCTCTAATGGTTGTAAAATCATTCTAAGATGAATTCCACATCATCTAGATCATTCCCAAGCAAAATCCAAAGAAAAAGAAATCAAATAGAATTAATAAATGAAAATGGTCACTTTGGCCATTTTAATCAACTAGGCCACTTTGGGTGTTCATAGGACTCAATTTCATACAGAAAAAATTATGGATCTTTGCACCCCTTGATAATACAATTAAAGATGTACCAAGGCCCACCTTATGATCTTGCAAAAACATTTAAACCCTAATTTAAAATGGCATTTGAAAATGGAATCTATTTCATATGCCTAGATCCCCATTTTTCAAAAACCATGCAAATGAATTCAAGTTGACAATCCCCATCAACCTCACACTAACAAGCAACAGTGAAGATCACTCAAAAAATTTCATGCAAAAATTTCAAAGTGGATTTCTTTCGGCCATTTTGTCAAACACCTTGTGTGGACAAATCAGACACAAATCACAAACACTATTGTGAGCAGTGTTCTGGCCAAATGTGGTGTCCCATTTTGCAACCAGAACACCCCAAGTGCACCCCTATCCTTTGCTAGCCCGACCACCCACTATGCACACGACCAAATGGTCATGGCCACTAATGCCGAGCACCTTGAGCACCCCCACCGTCGACATCACGCCCCTAGCGCCGCTAGCCTCGCCCACCTTGCCTAGCGTGTCGCCTGTGCCCCACTTCTCCCTCCAGGTCAGCCCTAGCTCAAAGACAGAGAGAGGAGGAGCCAGGAACCACCGCGCCCGGACCGTGTCTGCCATGGTGACGCCCCCGCAGTTCATGCACGGTCCCTGCTCAACCAGACCTTGCCTTGCTCCCGCCGCCCACCTACACAACCACCAGTGTCCCAGGAAGCTAACGGACATGCCCGTTCCCCCGACCGTGACCCGTAGCCGCCGGGCGCCGCAAAAGTCACCGTCGATAGAGGCAGCGTGCGTGTAGGGACGCTCGCTTCTCCCGACAACGCCCACTGTCCTAGCCCACCGTCCACGCCTCTAGCTCGCTGTGTCGCCGCCCCCGTCGAGCTCTGCCCATGCCTCTCTGCCGCCTCACCGAGCCTATATAAGGAAGCCCCCCCGACACCATTTCTTCACACCATCTCCATCCACTCCCGCTCAGAGACCTCCCAGAGCCCCACCGGAGTAAGCCGCCGCCAGTAGCACCCCAATTTCACTGGAGACCGACGCGGAAGGAGGAGAAGGGCATCGTTGATCAATGCCATCTCCCGGGACACCGCCGGTACCAGGAGAACCGCCATCCTTGACTCGTCCAGTTGCTCCCCTCGCCGACCCTCGCCAGAGCTCCGGTAAGCCGTCCGAGACCCTCACTGGCCGTTCTAGGGTTTGTCCCCGTCGTGTATTGTTCCGGCGAGGACGATAGATGTGAGCCGTTGATCCAGGATCTAATCCTACGGCCACCATCCTCCCATACCTGTTCGGCAGCCCCTGTCCCACTGACAGGTGGGGCCATCACTTAAGCCAGCCCAGGCACTGCGTGGAGCGTAGTGGGCCGCCCCATTTAGTTCCCGCGCAACCCAATAAATTCAAATGAATCTTTTTATTTTTAGAAGTAAACTAGTTTATGTCCCCTAGTTTGAAAATCATTTTAGAAAGATCTACTGAACCAAATTGAGTGATTCACATTTTGTTGGAAAGATAATTTAAATCTCTATCCAAGCCCGTTGGATTGAAATCAATTAGAGTTAGAGATCTCTCCTAGTAAAAATAACAAGACAGAGGCTTTTTCACATTCAAACATTTTTCTAAAATCAACGATAATAGCTTATGAGTTGATTCCAACTCTCAAAAATCACATTTGACCATACCTATATGAATATGTAAGAATATTAAGGTTTGTATGCAATGACTTTGGACTAGTACCAAAATAATGCTATATAGGCATTTCTAGTCACTTTAAATCATTAAATATTAAGCTTAGACTTTATAAAATGTGATCCCACATTTAAATCACATTCCCAGGCATTAGAATATGTGGTGAGGACATGTGTCCACATGATCCCATATTTTAATTGGAGAATATTAAATCTTAGTTATTTTTAGTGAGTAGAAATTACTTTTCTCAAATAAAATAAATGAAACTAGTTCATTAAAATCTTGTGATGAATGTGATGATACTATATCATCAGTTGTGTGCCTTAGTGTGCTAAATAGACTAGTTAAGTATTGTTTGGTGATTGTGTATTCCGTATGTATTTATAGATGATAGTACCGACCAAGTCTACAAAGAGAAGGATTTCTACCAAGAAGAGGAGGAAGAGAATTTCAACCACTGCACCAACCAAGGCAAGCTATTATTGGCAAGCTAAAACTTGCAAGCTATCACTAGATGCAAGTTAACTCAAGAAAGATGCATTAGGCATGCTTGGTTATACCTGTTGACTTATACCTACCCCCAAGTTTTACTTACAAGCTTTACGTTCTTTTACTTTACGAAAGTTCCTTACTTTGTTTATAGATAGCATAAAGAGTATAAAACTTGGCCTATCTAGATAGAGTTAGATGTCATTCTATGGCATGAGATTGATATTAGCATCCCACATTAGTGAACACTCTTAACTTAGTGATTAGAGCTAAACCAAAAACTTGGTCACTTTAGGTGGGAATACTTGGTGAAAATGACTTGTGAAAATCTTGGTATGATGAGTCATTCTATTGAGAAGTTTTGACATGTGTTGAGAAACACAAATGGTTTATGATGATGATGAAAATGTCGACGCATGAGCCTTAGCCCTTTTGTAAAAACTGATGGTTGGGTTCGGATGCGATACCATTCCAATTTTACTGTACAACCACAATACCTGAATTGGGTAAGGCTTAGCCGGAAGTTTATATGCATTAGTATTAGTTCCCTCGCGGGAGAGGTTTGAGCTGAGGCTACCTCTCAATGTTGTCCACCTATGTAGTGCCCAGGATGGCAGATGGCCATGGCTAGGGGGCCAAGCTCATAGGAGAGGTACTTAGACTAGAGTGTGTAAAGGAAAGGTTATGTTTGATTATCTACATACTAAGTATGATGATTCAGGGTTATCCCTGACATATGTATCAAATTTTGTGGTGAAAGTGTACCACCTCTACAGAGTGTCAAACTATTCGAATAGCCGTGTCCGCGGTTATGGACAGTTGGAGTGGCCATACTGTTCCGTTGTCAGATGTTTTCAAAATGACTTATGAAATGAATTGTGACATGACTTGACCACAACAGAGCTGTGACTATGACAACTAAGTTCCCACTTAGGTGATTTCAAACTTTATTTTATCTTTCTTTGTTTCTAAACTCAGCTTAGGTTTCAAACTTAACTTTACAAATAAACTTAGAGTTAGCATTCCTATTAGAACTACTTTACTTGTTAGTGATAGTTTGCGAGTACTTAAAGAGCACTCGTGGCTTTTTCCTGGCTATTCCCGTGGCCAGACTATGAGGAGGACTATCAAGAGGAAGGACAGCAGGACGGCTATGACAACTAGGATCATCTCCCATCGTCAGCATTGCATGTGACACTAAAGATGGAACCCACCGCTACACTATTTATTCCACTACTTGTTTGTACTAAGACTAGATCATGAGATCCTTTATTTCTCTAAGACCTTATTATGGTTTGTAATGGATGATGTACTCTGATATCCAATCTATTATGTCTCGCAAAAATGGTAATCTTGGGATTGCGATGTATGGCATAACAGGCATCTGGGATTAACAAACCGGGTGTTGACAAAAGAACAAACATCCAATGACACTGGTGGATCCATATGTGTTTTGTGAAAAGAACAGACATCCAATGAATCTAGATTTGGTTTCTGAAAAGAACACACATGCAATGAACTCTAGTGGATCCATATGTGGTTTGTCAGAAGAACACACATGCCATGACTCTAGATGTGGTTTGTGAAAACAACAAACATGCAATGACTCTAGCTATGGTTTGTGAAAAGAACACAAATGCAATGAACTCTGGTGGATCCATATGTGGTTTGTGAGAAGAACACACATGCAATGACTCTATATTTGGTTTGTGAAAAGAATAGACATGCAATGACACTGGTGGATCCATATGTGGTTTGTGAAAATAACACACATGAAATGACTCTAGATGTGGTTAATGAAAAGAACACACATGCAATGACTCTGGCTGTGGTTTGTGAAAATAACACACATGCAGTGACAATAGTGGATCCATATGTGGTTTGTGAAAAGAATAGACATGCAATGACTCTAGCTATGGTTAATGAAAATAAGACACATGCAATCACACTCGTGGATCCATATGTGGTTTGTGAAAAGAACACACATGCAATGACTCTAGATGTGGTTTGTGAAAAGAACAGACATCCTACGACACTGGTGGATCCATATGTGGTTTGTGAAAAGAACACACATGCAATGACTCTGGATGTGGTTAATGAAAAGAACACACATGCAGTGACTCTAGTTGTGGTTTGTGAAAAGAACACACATGCAATGACACTGGTGGATCCATATGTGGTTTTTGAGAAGAACATACATGCAATGAACTCTGGTGGATCCAAATGTGCTTTGTGAGAAAAACACACATACAATGACTCTAGATGTGGTTTGTGAAAAGAACACACATGAATGACACTGGTGGATCCATATGTGGTTTATGAAAATAACACACATGCAATGAGTCTAGATCTGGTTAATGAAAACAACACACATGCAATGACTCTAGATGTGGTTTGTGAAAAGAACACACATGCAATGATACTGGTGGATCCATATGTCGTTTATGAAAAGAACAGACATGCAATGACTCTAGCTGTGGTTAATGAAAAGAACACACATGCAATCACACTGGTGGATCCATATGTGGTTTGTGAAAAGAACACACATGCAATGACTCTAGCTGTGGTTTGTGAAAAGAACAGACATCCAATGACTCTATATGTGGTTTGTTAAAAGAACACACATGCAATGAACTCTGGTGGATCCATATGTGGTTTCTGAGAAGAACACACATGTAATGACTCTAGATGTGGTTTATGAAAAGAACAGACATGCAATGACTATAGTTGTGGTTTGTGAAAAGAAAACACATGCAATGACTCTGGTGGATCCATGTGTGGTTTGTGAGAAGAACATACATGCAATGACTCTAGCTGTGGTTTGTGAAAAGAACAGACATGCAACGAACTCTGGTGGATCCATATGTGGTTTTTGAGAAGAACACACATGCAATTACTCTAGATGTGGTTTGTGAAAAGAACATACATGCAATGACTCTAGATGTGGTTTGTGAAAAGAACACACATGCAATGACACTGGTGGATCCATGTGTGGTTTGTGAGAAGAACAAACATGCAATGACTCTAGCTGTGGTTTGTGAGAAGAATAGACATGCAATGAACTCTGGTGGATCCATGTGTGGTTTGTGAGAAGAACAAACATGCAATGACTCTGGTGGATCCATATGTGGTTTGTGAAAAGAACACACATGAAATGACTCTAGATGTGGTTAATGAAAAGAACACACATGCAATGACTATGGCTGTGGTTTGTGAAAATAACACACATGCAGTGACAATAGTGGATCCATATGTGGTTTGTGAAAAGAATAGACATGCAATGACTCTAGCTATGGTTAATGAAAATAAGACACATGCAATCACACTCGTGGATCCATATGTGGTTTGTGAAAAGAACACACATGCAATGACTCTAGATGTGGTTTGTGAAAAGAACAGACATCCTATGACACTGGTGGATCCATATGTGGTTTGTGAAAATAACACACATGCAATGAACTCTAGTGGATCCATATGTGGTTTGTGAGAAGAACACACAAGCAATGACTCTAGATGTGATTTGTGAAAAGAACACACATGCAATGACACTGGTGGATCCATATGTGGTTTGTGAAAAGAACACATGCAATGACTCTAGATGTGGTTAATGAAAAGAACACACATGCAATGACTCTAGTTGTGGTTTGTGAAAAGAACACACATGCAATGACACTGGTGGATCCATATGTGGTTTGTGAAAAGAAAAGGCATGCAATGACTCTAGTTGTGGTTAATGAAAAGAACACACATGCAATCACACTGGTGGATCCATATGTGGTTTGTGAAAAGAACACACATGCAATGACTCTAGATGTGGTTTGTGAAAAGAACACACATGGAATGACTCTAGATGTGGTTTGTGAAAAAAACACACATGCAATGACACTGGTGGATCAATATGTGGTTTGTGAAAATAACAGACATCCAATGACTCTAGTCGTGGTTTGTGAAAATAACACACATGCAATGACTCTGGTGGATCCATGTGTGCTTTGTGAGAAGAACAGACATGCAATGACTCTAGCTGTGATTTGTGAACAGAGCAGACATGCAATGAACTCTGGTGGATCCAAATGTGGTTTGTGAGAACAACACGCATGCAATGACTCTAGATGTGGTTTGTGAAAAGAACACACATGGAATGACTCTAGATGTGGTTTGTGAAAAGAACACACATGCAATGACACTGGTGGATCAATATGTGGTTTGTGAAAATAACAAACATCCAATGACTCTAGTCGTGGTTTCTGAATATAACACACATGCAATGACTCTGGTGGATCCATGTGTGGTTTGTGAGAAGAACAGACATGCAATGACTCTAGCTGTGGTTTGTGAACAGAACAGACATGCAATAAACTCTGGCGGATCCATATGTGGTTTGAGAGAAGAACACACATGCAATGACTCTAGATATGGTTTGTGAAAAGACCACACATAGAATGACTCTAGATGTGGTTTGTGAAAAGAACACACATGCAATGATACTGGTGGATCAATATGTGGTTTGTGAAAAAAACAAACATCCAATGACTCTAGTCGTGGTTTCTGAAAATAACACACATGCAATGACTCTGGTGGATCCATGTGTGGTTTGTGAGAAGAACAAACATGCAATGACTCTGATGTGGTTTGTGAACAGAACAGACATGCAATGAACTCTGGTGGATCCATATGTGTTTGTGAGAAGAAAACACATGCAATGACTCTAGATGTGGTTTGTGAAAAGAACAAACATCCAATGACTCTAGATGTGGTTTGTGAAAAGAACACACATGCAATGAACTCTTGTGGATCCATATGTGGTTTGTGAGAAGAACACACATGCAATCACTCTATATTTGGTTTGTGAAAAGAATAGACATGCAATGACACTGGTGGATCCATATGTGGTTTGTGAAAAGAATAGACATGCAATGACTCTAGCTATGGTTAATGAAAATAACACACATGCAATCACACTTGTGGATCCATATGTGGTTTGTGAAAAGAACACACATGCAATGACTCTACATGTGGTTTGTGAAAAGAACAGACATCCTATGACACTGGTGGATCCATATGTGGTTTGTGAAAAGAACACACATGCAATGATTCTGGATGTGGTTAATGAAAAGAACACACATGCAGTGACTCTAGCTGTAGTTTGTGAAAAGAACACACATGCAATGACACTGGTGGATCCATATGGTTTTTGAGAAGAACATACATGCAATGAACTCTAGTGGATCCAAATGTGGTTTGTGAGAAGAACACACATACAATGACTCTAGATGTGGTTTGTGAAAAGAACACACATGAATGACACTGGTAGATCCATATGTGGTTTATGAAAAGAACACACATGCAATGAGTCTAGATCTGGTTAATGAAAAGAACACACATGCAATGACTCTAGATTTGGTTTGTGAACAGAACACACATGCAATGATACTAGTGGATCCATATGTGGTTTATGAAAAGAACAGACATGCAATGACTCTAGCTGTGGTTAATGAAAAGAACACACATGCAATCACACTGGTGGATCCATATGTGGTTTGTGAAAAGAACACACATGCAATGAATCTAGCTGTGGTTTGTGAAAAGAACATACATGTAATGACACTAGTGGCTCATTATGTGGTTTGTGAAAAGAACAGACATCCAATGACTCTAGATGTGGTTTGTTAAAACAACACATATGCAATGAACTCTGGTGGATCCATATGTGGTTTGTGAGAAGAACACACATGCAATGACTCTAGATGTGGTTTATGAAAAGAACAGACATGCAATGACTATAGCTGTGGTTTGTGAAAAGAACACATATGCAATGACTCTGGTGGATCCATGTGTGGTTTGTGAGAAGAACATACATGCAATGACTCTAGCTCTGCTTTGTGAAAAGAACAGACATGCAACGAACTCTGGTGGATCCATATGTGGTTTGTGAGAAGAACACACATGCAATTACTCTAGATTTGGTTTGTGAAAAGAACATACATGCAATGACTCTAGATGTGGTTTGTGAAAAGAACACACATGCAATGACACTGGTGGAACTATGTATGGTTTGTGAGAAGAATATACATGCAATGACTCTAGCTGTGGTTTGTGAAAAGAACAGACATGCAATGAACTCTGGTGGATCCATATGTGATTTGTGAGAAGAACACACAAGCAATGACTCTAGACGTGGTTTGTGAAAAGAACAGACATGCAATGACCCTAGCTTTGGTTTGTGAAAAGAACACACTTGCAATGACTCTGGTGGATCCATGT